>VZRO01005359.1:1280603-1441187 GCA_013397915.1 Daphoenositta chrysoptera | reverse complement strand
AGTACTAATTTTCTAATTTTATACTTTTCAGCGTTGCGTGTTGGGTTAAAACACCCCAGACCTCAGGCATCCAATACTGGAACCATTTCAATCTCAACGTTTTGAAAGGTGTTCTGTGAAATTGTATTTAGCATCTTTGATACTTGCCAATAGTTACTGAATAGATATGCAGGACTATATATTCTGATCAGAAAAGGCAGTTATACTGGGAGAAATCACCTAACTAGTGAAATTCAGTATATGTCAGCATGAAAACTGATAGTCATTATAGCTAAACGTTGAAGGTCAAATTCTGAAACATCAGAAATGTTTTAAAAATCATTTAAATATTATTTTGAATACTATGCTTATTCTCCCTTCTTATTTTCGTTAAAAGTTTGCATTTTGACAAAGAAAACACATAATTAGGAAAATTTAAGGAATTTACTAGATTGTAGCAAAAAATCAAGAGATCTTGAATTTGAGCTATTTGTGACTTTGATTAATTCTGACTTTCTTCTTTTTCCTCATATGTGATCTTTCCTGAAGATTAGTTTTTTCTTTGCCCTACACCCTCACCTTCCCCTTCCCGAGTCTCACTAACGCACTGTCTGGGAGGACAGAGGGAAAAATCTCTTCCAAGAGATTTACTACTTATATTACTTTTTCTTACTACTTCTTCTGAGTATCTGAATCATGATTAGTTGTTGAGGCTGGACTATCAGTCCCTCTGAGGGTATCCTTTCCTAGACCTGTGTTAAGAGATAAACCTCACTGCTGTCAATTTCAATAACATAATTCTGTGTATTAGGAGTCTTAAAAAATGTTAATTCTATGCTAATTTTTTTTTTATTTCATGCAGACTAGTTTCAGAAAAAGTTAATATCTCGGCTGGAGGAATATGTCACATTTCATTGCTTTTTGACATAAATTTTTCCCTGTTGTAGGAAAAGAGATTTGCAAAGATATGCCATAAGGTGTTCTTTATGTAAGTGAATCTAGGAAGGCAGATCTCTCTGTGTGGACATCAATTAATTATAGATAATACTAGTTTATGTAATCTTGTTCCAAATACATTATCCTCAGCCAGTTCTGTTGCTGTCATTTCCGTTTGATGCCTAGGAACACTTAGTGAGATGGAATAAAATTGAAATCAACGCTTTTGTGGAAGTGTAGGACTATTTAGAATGTACTAACATTTCAAATTAAAACCTCACAGGATATGCTTTTTTTTTTTTTTCAAAAATCCAACGTTCAGGATATGGTTGGCATTAAATCCAAAGAATAAAATAGTTTAGTCTTTGACAAGAGATAAAAATAATGCTTTTATGCCAGCTTGAAGAATCCAAGTGCTGAAACACTTGGAAAGGTCCTTACTAGCTTTTAATTTTCGTCAGTGATCCAAGGCAGGCTGCTGAGCACCTGCTGCAGCCTGGCACTCGGGCATTTGATGGTTTTCCTGCATAAGAGCAGCTACAGAGATGAGGTAGCTTTGTCAAGTCAGCTCGCTGGAATGGGGGGCCTTGTCCTTGCAAGTTTGAACTTTAAAAAAAAAAAAAAAAGCAGTCACTTTCTTGTCCTAAGAACCAGTGAATTCTGCCTGGAAGGGGCCACAGTTCTGCCATTTAGTGCAGAGAGGTAAATCTATAACGTGATCATTTACGACAAAATCAAATCTAGAGGAACACAACACATGGTGCTTTTTTAATCACAAAAACCTATTGGTTCACAGGAATTTGCATGTCAGCTGAGACCACCACCTGAAGACTGTTCATGTTTTTCTAAAATGATCAGGATTTTACCAGCACTCCAGGACTTTTCATCCAAGCAGATGTGAAGATGTTTTGTTTGTCCTGAAACTTTGGAACTCTGCCCCTCCACTTCCCCAAAGAGAAAGGCAGGAATTTTTACCTTCTGTTACCAGTAGCAAATTATGGGAATATCTCCAGATTAAACAGAAAAAATTTAGGCCCGTACATTGCATTTTCTTTTTTCCTTTTTCATTTCTTCCACCTCTTCACTTCATGTATGTGGGCACCAGTTTTGGTTTTGCTGTGTCTTATGAAGGAGGAATTTAAGAGTCCTTGCCAGGAGTCCTATACATAAAAGAAACTTTCAGCACTCTCTGCTTTAAGATAGTTTATTAAGTCTTATCAGAGAAGTAAAGTCACTAGTGTGACCCAGACACAGCACACAACAGAGAATGCAGCAAAATGCTTGAGAATGCTGAGAATGTTTGCTTATCAAGATAACAGGGCCTTCTTAAAGGGAAAGCATCCAATTAAAACTTAAAACGAAAGGTATTTTCACTTTTCTACCAATGTTAGACAAATGCTCCTGTCACGTACACAGGAACTGCGGAATTTTTTCTCCAATCAATTCAGACATTTTCTACGGCAAAATATGGAGTATTAGAAGAATAAAAAGAAGGTTTAGAAACAACAACAATCCTCCATTTCGGAGTTTTTGCTTTTTATCTATTTACTACATTAATAAACGCAAAACCTTCAGATTTTTCACCCTGTGATAACCTTACATAACATTCTATCATTTAGTTCACACTAGAGTAGATTCTAGTTCTTCCCAAAGAGTTGGCCATTTTCTCCATGGATAAATGTCAAAGACAGTGTTGTCCAGGGGGGTAGAACCCTTCAAAACAGGCAGGGAAATATTCTCTGCTTTCTGGGTTCCCACACATGTATTCCACAGAAACAGCAAGTTCTAAGTTGCTTTAGGAAGATGGTACTCTTTTTTTGTTTAGTTTTTTTTACCCCCAAAGTTAAGCAAACAAATATTCTTTTCTTCCAATTTCTGAATTACTACTTTCCACAGAGAATTTTGTCAGCCATTCAAAATAATGCACAATTTTGAGATTTAATCCTTTTGAGCCATGCTTATTTCTGATCAGTTACTTGGAACACCAAAGACTCTTTCTACTGCCTCCTAAACATGTTGTGTTTGTGTGCTGTGCCAGCTAGAGGAGCAGATACTTGTTAAGAGTTTCTGGGCAGTAAGAGCTGCAGTCCTGTAAAGCCTCAAAGCCAGACCATACCATCTCCTTGATTTGCCAGTTTTTCCAGCACAACCATTCTGCAGCTCTGGCAGATTATATTCCACCTCTTGAGAGGTGCATGATAGCTGATACCTGGAAATAAATGTAACAGGTCTGTATTTAAAGTGCAGCTGGCATTGGTGAAAATACCTGGGCTTTCAACTTGCAGAAAATGGGATCTTTATACAAGTACACTGATATTATTATAATTTGTGCCTGAATGTCTTCATCTCTCTGGCCCACAGTTACAAGGACACTGAAATGTGATGTTTTATAAGGAATGCTCAAAATCTGTAAATTTGGAAATGTTTTGCCTTTGAGGAACAGATCTCCCTACTGTAACTATATAAAGTAATTTGTATAAATACCATCACTGTCAGGTAGTAATTAGCATAAATATCCTTTGAATCTTGCTGTATCTAATTTTGTGTGGAAAGCTCCAGCCAAAGGTTCTGGTAAAACACTTGGGCTTACCCTGGGTACAAAAGTAGCCCAAATCCTGGCTCTTACTATGGTTTTGTACAATTCCCCGACATCTTTGGAAAAACCTAATCTTTCCCAGCTCCTGTAAGTATCATACCACAAGTGCTTCTGCTGTTGTTTTTTGAGTGGTTTTCTGACACCAGAAGAAAACCCCCAACCCTTCTTAAAAAATCAAACTCTTGTTGCAATTAAAATCTTGGGAAGGAATATAATAACCCTTCAGTTTTGAAGACAAAGCTTGAGTTACTGTAATTAAGGTAAAGACACAATCTTTTTGTAAATCAGCGTGTCCCTAAATTTTGTAATGGATGCTAATATATGATGAGTAACTGGAAGTAGGAATACATCCTTGCTTCTATTCATTGTTTCTGTGAATTAATGATTGTACACCTTTTCCTACTTTTTCTTAGGTTAGGCCAGAGGGGTTTTTTTCAAACTCTTTTATTTTTAGAGGGATGTTGCATGATCTTCAGCATAATACAGTGATGACAGAGACTTATTTTTTATATATCTTGTAATTTTTATTCAGACCTACTGGTTGTCATGGACAATCTGAAATGTGAATGCATAGTAAAGAAGTGATATTTGGTTCTGTCATGGTAGAGCAGCTATTCTACACTCACTTGGACACTGTTCTCTGAATGCTTCAAATAAATTTTCTTCAAGGTAATTCATGTGTAGGTTTGCAGGGCTGCATTGCTCTTTCACTTAAATCAAATAATTTTTGTGTCCACGTTTTCATTTAGAAGTGTATTGAATGCCCTCATAGCACGGTAAGGATATTGAAATTCCTCAGGGAGACATTTAAAACTCTTAGCAGGCTGGTAATCACAAAGAGCATTCCTTGATTAAGTGGTAACTATAACAAGTGTTTAGGAACTGGTAGCAAGTGTAAGACTACAGAGAACAGAGACATGAAATGGCAGCACGTGTGAAGCTGCCTGTACAGCTCACTCTTGGTCTTTAGTGCATTGCCAGGGATTTTGGTTTTTGACCTTTTTTAAGCACAGGCTACTGATGGTGCCAGACTTCATGGTGACCAGGTGTAAGCCCTGTTTCCATTCTCATCTGTCACAGCTCTTATTTTCTAAGTTAATGATTATTTTATTTTTAAAAGTTGTCTACACAACCGGGTAACCACATTCTCTTGCTCTTTGTCCACACTTTATTTTTCCCTGCTAAGAGGTCAAGCCTTGCAGAAGAAAAATTGGCACATGAAGCATCCCACTGACCTTTACACCAAACTAAACTCCCTCATACACTTAATCTGTTATATTGATGGACAGTCATGGTTGCAAGTAGAAGATGCCCATCATTTCTTGTGTTTCCTGGCAGAGAGAATGAATCATATTGCTGGGATAATGAACCATTTAATGACTTGTGTGTTGATTTATCAGATGGTGCTGGAGAGGCCAGTTAAGGAATATAAAGCTATAAGTCACAGTGTTGTTGCAATAGGGCCCATAGAGGCTGCTTGGCTCCCTTACTGTGAATTGCTGTGTTAATCAAGAAGTCATTAGGGTGTGAAAGCAGTGAAGTGCCTCCTTTTCATTCTGGTGTGGCATTTATTCAAAGTAAGAATCTATTTTTTTTCAGGTTTTGAAATAGTTTAACGTGATAAAATCGGCATTTTGCCTTTCATAGTGAGGAAGTTTCATCCGGGGCTAAAGGAATGTATTACCAGTGGGCACAGGGACAGCCTGTACAACATAATAATTGATCTGTGAAACTGGCAGTGCACTGAGCTGGCTCCTCAGTTCAAGACTGGGAATGTTCTGTGCCCTAGCTTCTGTACTTTAATAAGAAATACATACTTTTAACTAGTAAAGATGATACCAATGCCCACTGTAAGTTAGAAATGATTGCATGGAGTTCCTCACTAAGATGAACCTTTTCATGACTTTTATTTTACAGAGGTATGTATTTTATTTCTTCATTTTAAAAGTGGTTTCGAGCTGATCTCTGGCAAATGCTGAGAGGAATGTGGCCTGGAGCACTGCTTTTGCTTACTAACTGTTGGAATGTGGCTTACGCTGCCTTAACCTCCTTCCACAGAACACAGATCAGTTTCTTGAATCTTCCCAGTTAGTCTGGAAAGTTGTATTTCTCTGTGGTACCTCCATCTCACGGCAGAGTTTCCCGTGAGGGACATCATCAGTGTGAACAGAGTGGAGATGTTCCCTGCCTGCCCTTCACACTTGGTTGTGCTGCCTCTCATCCGACAGCGTTGCTCTGTTAACCTCGTTCAGCTCGTGGTAACTTGGAGTCTAAGCCTAAGCAAACCTTGCCAGTCTGGCTGCTTAACCACCTTCTTTCTGTATTACTCACTGTTGGGTTTTCCTGTTTTTACATCATTCCTTGAGCTTAGCAATATTTATATCCTACAGAGACCATTTTTAATATTTTGAATTCTAAACCTGTTTTACAGCATGGCTGTGGTCCCTAACTTTGTATCAGGTGCATCTTTGGCTAAGAGAAGTCTTTATTCCATCAGCCAGGTGATTCCCAAAATTACTGACAGACTTTGGTGGAACCTTCCTGGTGTGTTCTGGACAGGGAATAATTCATAACTGGTCTCTGAGGGAGATTGTTTAACCATCTTTTCTCTTATCATGCAATAGTTTCATCTTCATTTCATTTCCAAGCTTGCTTTGGACTGTCACATGAAATACTATCAAAAAGCCTCCTACAGACAAGTTACAGGAAATCTGATATCTAGACACTCTTGTGCACTGTTACAGAGGAAAATTAGGTTTAACTTTGTTTGTTTTGGAAAAAAAAAAATCAATGTTGCCTGCTATATAATTGTGTTTTATCTTCAGGAGCTTATTGATTGCAGGGGAGTGTTTTGTTTGTTTCACCATTGGTGCTGATGCTTTTTTTGTTCTGTTTTGGTTTTTGTTTTGAGCTTTTGTAGAGCTCAATTTAAGCTCTTTAATGATTTCCCCAAGTTCCCTTTTGGAAGATCAGTTCCTTGTTTCCCATTCTTTTTCACTGTTCTGGTACTACCTTTGTCTTCCTTGGATTCTCAGAGTTTACAACTAGATTTCTTGGCAAATGAACTATTTTAGGATGAAATCCATTTGACCTAAGTAATTTAAAAACGTGAAACTAGCCCATGTACTATAACCTTGTCCATTCTTACAATCTGACTTTTTTCTCTGAAGACTTCCATGAAATAAATGCTTCAGCTGAGTTTCTGAAAACATTGATCAGATTCTGTTCAGACTTAGAATTTCTACATGACAGCTTTTTCACTCTGCAGAACATTTTGCAAAAATAGATAAACTCTTGGCCTGTCTGCAAAACTCTTTAGCACTTCTGAATAAACTCTTATGCTTGCCGAGGGAAATTCCATGTATTTCCTTTTGTCCTTGCACTCTTTGCCTATTGGTAAGGAGAAATGTGCTATGAGGTTCAAAGCCCCTGCCATGCCTCCAATCCTGAGATGCTTTTCTGAATTTTGTCAGCTGGCAGCCCATATCTTTCCCTGAATTTTGTCAAATTATCTGATATGAGCAAATTATGCTTAGGAAATTATATTAGTCATGATCAGACCCCTTTATCTGAAAAGCAGGGAGAGCTGTAGGATCCAAAATGAGGTGCAGGATTTCTTTTGTTTTTTAAAATTTGGATAAAGTAAGAAGGATTCTTTTTTAATTTTTTTTTTTTTTTTTTTTTTTTTTTTTTTTTTTTTTAATCTAAAGGAATTTGAGGAGTCATTGCTATGGCCCAGCCAGTTTACTGTCATACTTTTGGTGTTTCTCAGGTGTTTCTACACTACAGATCACAGTGAACTTGGGTAAAAACAGAGTAAGCTCAGAGGGTGTAAACATAGGATATGTTTATGCTTTGATATTCATGACACTTTGTTAAGTATTAGCTTTGATGGTTGAAAATTGTCTTTTTGTGCAGAGATAGTTCAAATGCACAGAATTGCTGAAATGGAGATGTATGTACTACCTTTGAAATACACCCGAAAATGATACATGTTCCATAGTACAAAGACTGCAGGACCCATGGTCTGAAGTGTCCACACAGTTGGATGAAATGATCTTGAGTCAGGCCTGAAAATCGATTACTTTTCTGCCATGCAGTGTGTAATTATTTACATGCATATTAGATTATTATCAGGATGTACTGTTCTTTCTAGTGCCAGTTTTTACTGCCTTTTCCCCCTCCTTGTAACATGCTAAAATAGCTGTGAATCAGATAAAACAGCAAGGAGAACCACATAAGGGGGTGTTGTTAAATAAATGGAAATGACAGAGTAGGAGAGAGATTCTTTTCCTGCCCTGATTTGGCAGCCTCTAGAGATCAGTATAAGTGAACATTTCAGATGCACTAAACACACAGACCCTGCCTAAGCTGTAGAACAAAATCAATAGGCAGCAGAGGAAAATTATTGTGTTTGTTTCCATAAAAATAACTACTGGCTGTTTCAGAGTGTTGGTGATGGCTGTTATTATCTGGCAGATAAAACTTCTTCAGAAAAGGGGCTCTCAAAGAGATTTTGTAAGAGTGAGACATGTTTACTTGCATTTATCTCGGGGTGTGATTATGCTGATTATCAATAATTAGTTCCTGCACCATGCCAGTGTGGCTGACCCATTCCAGCCTGTTCTGGAAATGCTTAAATCTACTTATTAATTCATAAAATACAGTCAGGGTAATACACAATGCTGCCAGGTCTGTGCAGGGAAATCCCTCAGCTGAATTTTGTTCTTTGGTACTCACAAAAGTCCTGCACTTTGTAATCTCATGCTTTTTTTGAATAACTAATGGTTTATGTTTTCTTTGTGCTTCATTGATTTATTTTCCCTATCCAGTTCTTGAACTGAGAGTTAGAGGGTGGCCATAGCTAATTTCCTAACTCAGCAACCTTTATCCAGGTATTGTACAGCCATAAATTAAGTGTAATTGTCTCTAGCAAGAGTTTCTTCAAGTAGAAGCTGAAAAATAATTTGTAAAAATTAACAAGTGGTAATGATTTAGAGTAAAAAGTGATAAGGTCTGGTTGCATAAAGTTACTGCTTTAATTCCCCTGGCTCTGTTTTCACTCATCGCTGATATTTCCTGGATTTTGGGGGAGCATTCCAAGTAAAGTGTATTTGTTCAAAGTGAATTTTGGGTGTTTTCTTGTTATCTTTGTCAACATTTTAGTTCATTGTGCTGTATTATTTTCAGCAGATTTGCATTGTTTGAAAACTCCATGCTATGAATTTTCATTTAACTTCTACTGCCAAAGAATGTGGGTTTTGATTATTTTTTTCTGTGTCTGTGCTAAATTTGTACTATTTACCAGAGCCTTGGAGATGTGTTCTTTGTGCACAAAGGAAAGGAATTTTGTAGCCACCACGGGCCCAAGAGTCTAGACAGGAGTATATATATATAGGATTGCCTTTGGGTATACATTAAAAGCAAACAAAGAAAAACAACCCAATAAACAAAAATATCCCACAACAACAACAAAGGAGGAACAACTGCCAGAATGAATTCTGTGAAAGGAAAATTCACTTAAAATAGTAGCACAGGGCTGCCTTCTAGTTATATGGATCTCAGAGCTATGGCTGTAATGGCAGTTTAAATTGAAGGGATTTAAGTTTGAAGGGATAAGTAGCAGTGATGAGTGATATTTTCCAGAAGGAGAACAGAAATTGGTATTCACTTTTCCGAAGTTTCAGTAAGCTCCTGGATTTCCCATTCAATATGCAAAAGACAGCAGTGCTCAGAGTTGCTATTTACTGCACAGTATATGCAACTTGTAGCACCTTTTATGTTACCTGATAAAAGCTGTGAATATTTCATTCCATTAGAGAGGCCGTGTGGCACTTTTGCCCAAAACTCTATTTGTTTTCAGCTGCTTTGGGTGCAGAGAACATACTGGTGAGAATACAGATGGACTCAGCACCAGTGCCTGCATGCACAGTAGCACAAGGCATGAGCATATGCATGTTTTCCTGCTCCTTGCTCACTGTAAATAGTGTGCAAAGAACATAATCCATCAGATATGGTTGCTGATTACTGTTCAGCCTGCTTGGCACAACCACACTGCACTAGGTTTCTTGTCTGAGGGCAGATTAAAGGTATTATTAACAACCTGATTGCAGAGGATTTGTAGCAAGCAGCTTTGAAATCAAATGATATAAAGGGTACTGCCTATGACAAACCGTAGATGTGCTGTGAATCCCAACATGCAGCTCATAAAAAAGCTGTTGAAATTCTAAAGTGGGCAGAATCCCACACAAACAAGAGCTTGCAGCATCCAATCAGTTTAAGAGGTAATGCACAAATAAATTATTCTTCAGGTTGAAAGGCTGGGTCTATTACAAACTGTAAGGGTTTTCAGATGCAGTGTTTTACAAGGTTCCAGTAATGAAATGGCTCGTTTTCAACTTAACCAAGGAACTGCCAGCCTTTATAACAACACAATATTCCTAAAAAGTGCTCAACAGTCAAATGAGAACAGCTCCAATTTGAGCAGTGCTGAGGTTCTGTTCCAAGGAATATTCACAGTGTCTTGGATCTATAAAGCTCATACTTTCGAAGCTACAAGTGATAAATGAGACTCACTCTCTTAATTCTAAAAATGCATCTGAAAGTTTAACCTGCATCTGTAGCAGGTTAAACATTTTGAGGATTAAGTGGTTATGGACAATCTCTGGCATGGGCTAAAATGTATTTGGGAACGTGTCTACTGTTTGAAATAAATGTGGTACAGAAAGAATGACAACAGGTTTTGATTTGAGGACTCTTAATATAATGTGCTACTTTGAGACATGTTTTATTTCAATGGGGTACCTCAGAAATTAAAATGCCTTTGGGGGGTTTAGATCAGGTTCAATATTTCAATCTCAGATCAAAATCTTAGCCCTTTTAGCCTTATTTTGTGCACATTGCTTTAATGAGTGAACATTCAGAAGTACTTTGAAGATGCGTATTTTGACTGCAATAAATACAAAGAGAACAGCCTATTATTTAACTGAACCTTGTTTTTGTGCAGCTAATGCTTCTTTTTTTCAGATCCTGAAAATACATTGCTTCTGTCAGTACTGGGATACATGCTGTGCATAGATCCTGTGGGGTTTCTGGCATTTTTTGTTTTTTTTCTGCCCTGCTCTCTCAGTTCATCTCAGAATGACAGAGCACACAATTCACTAAGCCAGCATGATTGTTTGAAAAGAGCATGTTTAAAAAGGCAGTAGCAGTCCTGTGAAACTCAGGGAGAAAGTTCTATTCAATGGGATAATATTAAAGAATAATTTTTGTGTCAAATTTTAGAAATAGATGCTATTATTCTACTAAAGGTTTATTCTTTCTGACATTCAGTTTTCTGTGACACATCCAAGAGGTTGAATTTCCACTAGAGCCAATTGGACTTCTGCATATGGAGTCAAATAATTTTCACTCAGTAATGTTATATATTTGGAAGGCAGCCCTCAAAAAATCCCAAAACAACACATCAGAAAACCCCCTCTGAGTGTTGTTTGTTCAAGGATACCACAATCATGTTGTTGAAAGCTGGGACATCAATAGTACAGATTTCTGATCAGAAGCCCTCATGGGAAGTCAGCCCTCCTGTAATGTGTGGGTGATGAAAGAATATTGGCTCACATGGAAGGGCAGCCTTGGCCCCTTGTGAATGAAATGGAAATCAATTGTCAGTGATTGCAGAAAGTACCCTGGCTATGGATCACTGAACTGTCTCTAATTAAAGAGACTGGCACTCTCTGGATTGTGGAGCTGCCTCTCAGCTGGCAGCAGAAAGTAAATGCAGTTTGGTAGCTGATGTTTGGAAGTTTAGAACAGCTTTAGGTGTTTAAGCAATATCTGGTGTGATTTTTTTGTTTGTCTACTTTGTCTTTGGTCTGCACAAATTTCAACGTGTTTTCAATATCAAACTATTTCTGGCTGTAAAAACTGTGTAAGTGCAGCTAGGAAGGTGCAGAATGGGTTACTCTACCCTTAGTTAGGAGTGCCAATATAAAATGTAATACTTTCCTATAGGTCAAATGAAAGAATAGCCCCAAAATGTGCTTTGCTGTTTATAAATTAATGCATGTGTGTAAAATGGGACTGCGGAGTGGATCTGTGTGGTCAGCTGGGTGATGCCTGGCCTCTCAGCAGCTGGTCATAAGACTTTTTCAGTGTTTCTGGTCGTTTTCTTGAATAATAGTTTCGTTGACATCAGAAGACTACAAGTTCTATCAGGAGTTATGGGAATCTATGATGCTTAAGCCAAAAGTCATGTGTAAGATTTAGAAAAAGTTTAATAAATATATCCTGTTTCTATAAAACATCACATTTATTTTCAAGTGTGATCAGAATTCTGATGCTCAGCATACTTGGTATCATCTTCCATTTTTAAGTATTTTGGAAGTTGGGAATAGTAGTTCCCTTTAGGCAGTTGGTCTTTTTTTTTCCTTATACAGCCAGTTGATCTGAATGTCCAGGGGTTTGTGTTTTCTGTATCATATGAAAAAATTAATCCTGTTCCTTCCATTTCTACCTCCATCTGTAGGAGGAGTGTTGCATTCAGTGATTTGCATCTCTTCTCCTTCCCTCTTACCACCAGTCCTGTGAATTGCAGTAAGTCCTGTGTTAGCATTTTGCAAAATGAGAATAATGCATTTCTCATTTTGGTGTGGTGTTTCCTAAAGCAAATAGTGACACTTCTGGTGGTGTCCAAAGGTGTCAGCTGCAGTGAAAAAGGTGGAAAGCAGGATTGTCATAGCAGTATTATACCTCTTGAATTACAAACCTGTAAATTCTGTACAAAAAGGTATTATTCCATGAGTGTATGTTACAACTTAGTTTCAAACTGCAGAGTTCTTGCAGAAATTGGTTTCTGCTGTGAATAATGCCTGGGAAAGATGCTCATTGTTCTAATCAGCTCTGTGCTCCTTCTGGAGGGAAAACCCATTGTGTTTGTAAGAAAGTGCTGGCTGGAAAGCTGAATGTTAAACCACAGTTTAAGCAGTATTTAAAAAGGAAAAATCTGATGAAAAAATATTGTCAAAGACTCACCCTGCTTTGCTGTACTGGAGATACAGCAGTTCTGTGTTCACAGGAAAATATTGCAACCAAATACGATAGTATAAAAAGCACCAATTTAGTCAAAACTGGAAGCTGTAGCAGAGGTATCCATGACAATGAAAAACTCATTAAATAAACCTTTTACTTTGAAGTTGGAAAAATCTGTGAAAATGTGCCTCACCAGAATGTTAGAAAAGGCTTTAATTTGAAAAATAAACTTCCAAAATGGTCCTAACAGGTCATGAACAACCAACTTCTTTTGAAGTTAAAAGTGCTGACCTAGTGTGAGAGGACTGTTGTCTGATTTTAAATGCAGAAATGTTCACATTGGCCTTTCATTCTTTCACATCTACGTTAGAATGTAGATGGCTTCTCCTTGTGGCTTCTCTTTATCTCCCACGATGGTTTCAACTGGCATAAATGAGTTGGATGACAGGGAGAGGGGCTGAGTTCATATCCTGGTTCTCTGCCCTGCCCTGTTTAAAAAAAAAAAAAAAGAATTATTTTTGTTCCAGGTCTCACTAAGTTGACTCTACTCACTAAATGATGATGATGATCAGTAGCTTAAACATGGGCCAGGTGTCTGAAGACTTTTGAGACTTCCTTTGGGTCAGTTGCCTGTTAATTATGTAACCATTTGTAGTTGAAAAAGTGTAGATCAGCAGTAGATAGCATATTTGGTGTAAAATCCTTATCCAGCAGAACTCTAAGAAAGCTGGGAAGTTAGAAAAAAGCATTGCAAGCTTTAACATCTGCTGCCTGGGACACTTGTAAGAGAGAAATTTTACTTGCTGTGAAGTTTCAGAAGCAATTCCTTTGATTTGCATCCTACCTGTCCGTGGCAGTGCATTCCATCAAATGTTAGGTAGATGTGTCAGGCCTGAAAAGAAATTAAAAAGTGGTGAAGTGTTAGTGAATAAAATCATAATCCTTAATGTATTTGGCCTTGTGAAGAAATAAGATCCTAAGTACTATTTGAAATGCATAGTGAAATATTGGCTACATGAATGCTTTAGAAGTGAAATAAATATTTCAAATCCATTAAAATTAGGGAAGAGATTTTTAAAAAAGGGTATAAATTGTTTATGTACCTTTTAAATACAGTTGATGGGTAAACAACTTTCATGTAATTCAATTCTTTAAATGCCTGTTCCTTGAAAATACCAACATAATGTAGATTAAGGTGAAGCCAATAGATGTTTTTAACTTTTCCAGATATCTAAGAATTTTTATGTCTTCTGAAACATTAACGTCACTGTTGGATAAATGGGATAGGTGTTCTCTTTTTGTTAAGGAAAACTACATCAATATAAGGGACAGACAAATGGTGGAAAATGTGCTCAGTCCCCATTTCCAGTATGTTAAAGTGCTGTTGTTGCCTCAACACAAATACTGGTACTGAAATAAATGCATGTGGAAATATGTTATTCAGCAGGGTGGTGTGATGTGGTAGTTGAGCTGTTCTTGGTTGAATGTGAATTAGCAGTGGCTGGATGTGTCATTGTATACTAGCAAGCAAATAACTTCCTTTTTCATAATTGGTTTGCTTCTGCCCTTAAAAATATGTGAGCCTTAAGGACTGAAAATCAACGACAGAAAGAGGTATGAATACCCAGGGAGCTGAGGGTAACATAGCAGCCTGATTTAAAAATTTAATGAGCTTTCTTTTGACACTGTGATTTGTTTTAGCAAATCTTTCTAGTGAGCAAGGCCAGGAGCCATATGTAAATGAGCTTTTCTTGAGATTGTGCTTGCCAGACAGCTGCAGGGAGTGTTAGGGTGATGAAATGATGCTGCACATAATGGGGTTAATGAAGATTACAAGTTACTTCCTTCAGGGAAGTGTACTCTGTTCATTTTTTTCTTTTGTTTTAAGCAAGCTTATCCTGAAAGTCAGAAGTTTAAGTGTTTAAAATGTTGTGAAATCTAAGTGGAGTTTGAGGCAATGCACCACAAATTGCAGATAGCTAATTAGCTATTTGATCTCATGTGAGTGGTTATACTTCTCTACGTGTGTGTTTTTCACTTCAGAAACTTCCACTTCAAGAGAGCTGTGGGGCTTCTCTCCAGGCCTGTGCATACCTTTGCAATAGTTGAACACAACACTTAGAAAAGACAGTACCAAAAATCGTTGAGCTGTTATTTAGATATGGAAGGAATTCTGCAAATATAGTGATTTGAGTATTTAGATTAATAAACACCTGTAGAAAAAAAAGAAACCAAACCCAAAAATCTTGTGATATGTTTATTTACTCAGGAAAGGAGTAGACAGACTTGAGAAATGCCTGTTTTAGTCTAAAGGTAAGTTGCCAGAAACTAGTACTCTTCATGTACTTCCTATCAGAGAAGACTTAAAAAGCAGTTACCTCATGCAGATGAAATTTTCTAGATACTTCTCTGTCAAGCAGTAAAGTTAGATTTTGAGAAGAGCCAAAGGCGGGAGAAGTCTTCAGTGCTTTATAGAAATTTTAAAGGAAAACCAGGAGGCACTGGCATATGTGTTTTTGCCACACTGGGAGAACTGTGCCCTGAATTTTCAGTTATTTGAGTCCTTGAGTCCAGATAATTTTAAATCTTATTTAGTGTATCAGGGAAGGGGAAGAACTGCTTGGTTATTTTGCAGAAAAATGTATCCCAGTCTGTTATTGTCAAGTGCAGTGCTCCGCTGGCTTCAGAGAGACACTATAAAAAACTATTCCTGTTTTCCTTTTCAGCTGTGTTAAATCACTTTGACGTAAAATTACCTTTAGTCCTGTCCTACCTTTTCCTGTCTGATTCTCCTCTTGATAAATGAACATATTTGAAGACAGTTACCAAGCACTAATGTTGGTGACCTTGTCTGTTCCCAGTCAAAAAAGGAAGGTTAGAACAGCATTTGGGATAATTACTTTTCCTTTAAGTTAACAAACTCATTATGTGTCTATTTTTATCTTTATTAAGCAAAAATTCCAGCAGATGGTCCAAAGAGGAGGCTTCTCCTACCAATATCTTTGAGGCTTTTGTTCACTTGGGGGTTTTATGTCTCGTGTATTGCAGTATTTGCAAAGATGGTGCCCAAGGAGCAAGGTTATTTTATAATGTTGTTTATGGATATTTTGATTATGTGGAAAAGATTATACTGAAATGCCCACTTAAAGCAAATCAAATATGACTACTTATGTTTACCTATTGCAGCTTGCTTTAATGTTCTTAAATTATTTTCTAAGGCATTTCTTAAAAATCCCTTAGTGCTGTGCTCATGTACGTGGTTTTGGGAAACAGATGACACAGGCTGTAGTACTTAACAAGCTGAAGCAGAGCCAGGATGAAGAGAGAAAGTGTTTGTTTAGTTTTAAATGAAGCACAGTCCATGAAATGACTTAGCACAGTGACAGGATAGACAAATGTACGTGCTTTGTAGTCAGTGGCCTCACAACAAGAGCAGTTAGCAATGCCCAAATGAAACAAGAGAATTACTTGACTCAACCTTTGTTGTTCAAGATAGAGAATAGTTCTAATCATTCCTGACAAAGACTAGCAAAATGGTTTACTTCTAAAATAAAGACATGTTCTGAGGCACTCGGTGCATGACCTTGCAAGCTGGATCACAAAAGAGAGGGGAAAAACCTCAAGTACATAAACTATGAGTCCCACACTGTGTTTACTGAAGGGTACATTCCCCTCTGGATCAAGTCCTGAGCTCAAGTCTCAGGTACAATTAAAAGAGAAGAAGTAAGAGGTGAATAACCAATTAATTCCAAGAACAAAGGGAGTGACTTCAGGAATGCCAAGGTATCTCTTTTCCTGAAGTTGCCAACCAAGAGTTCATTCTCTTGCTCTGCCTCTCTTCTGAGGCCTTGCTGGCAAAAGGAATTTGTCCAATCTGCCTGGCAGTGGGTTTGTGCTGGGCTTTGTGTGGTCACTTGGGGCATCCACAGTGTTACTACAGGTTGTAACTTGGAAGTTTGGGCAAAGGACTGACAGGAACCTCGCAAAGTTCAACAAAGGGAAGTGCAAAGTCCCGTGTATGGGAAGGAGTATTTATTTTTTATTTATTGGTGCAGCCTGGGAGCTGACAGCTGGGAAGCAGCTCTGCCAAAAACCACCTGGAACTCCTGGTGGGCAAAAACCTGAACACAACTCAGCAATACACCCTTGCAGCAGAAAGGGCCAACAGCATCTTGGGGTGCATTTGGAAGAGCTGTCTGCAGGTTGAAGGAGGTGATAATTTGGATGTCTAAGCAAGGTTTTATTCTTAAGACTACTTAGTTTCAATCTGTCTTTCATTGCAGCATGTTTCATTTGCAAATCTGTGCTTTTCTGCTGCCTTGAGCCGCATTTTCTCTGTTCTTTCCTCTCAGCCTATGTTTTTCATTTCATTCTTCTCTTACTTACCTGTTTTTCTGCTCCATTTCATAATTTATCTTGTTCATCCTTATCATAACTCAAATTTAGCTATGGGCAGCAAAAGTATTCTGACCCTTTCTTTCAACTGGATTATCCAATGGGTTGTTACTGTTTCTGTTAGAGGAAGAAAGAGAGGTTGAGTATTTCTAATAGAGTTCATTTTATTTATTAAAAAATTCTAGAAAAGCAGGTGTCTTAGAGCACAGCAGGAATCAAAATGATTATAATGTCAAGTCTTCACTTGGGGAAAAAATGTGCCTTTTTCTTGGGTGCTGAAAGTGCTTGTTCAAGCTGCTTCTTTTTCTTCTTTTCTACTTCTTAGTTGCCTCTTCAGCAGAAAGGCACACTTCCACAAACATCTGCTGAAGCCCCACTGTTAGTTGTGTATGTATTCTTTGTGTGGTAATCCAGGTCTGTGTTGCTTGTTTAGTGTCACTCTTCCCTTCAAAAAGTATATTTTATATTATAATTCTAGAAGTTGGAATTACTTTAAGTAATAGTCTATGATGCATAAATATTTAGTCATTCTCCAGTCCATGCTGGATATCATTCCGTGAGTGTGAGGGAAAGAAATTTTGAACTGGCACATACAACTATTTCAGAATGTCAGTTGACTGTTATTATGCCAGACTAGGCAGAAAAGATAAGAAATATAGTTTACTGAGACTATTACCTCTTAGTATATTTGTACAAAGATGATATATTTTGTATTATGAAATGTAAAATTTAGTCCTAAGAAATCTTCTGCTTTATCAAATTGAAGTTTATTGCTGTCTTCAAGTTAGACAGAACACAACAACACATTTTATTATATGTACTTGTAATCCTTTGATTGAAAGAAATCTTTATTCCAAACTCATACTTTTTAATGTCATGTGAAGATGATTTTGGTTGGAGTACATTATTATTTTGTGCTGTTAGCTTTTCTCTCTATTGTTTTCCTATTGCATTGAAGACTGTTTTGTGATAAGGATTCTTGATGGATGCCAAGACTTGAGGGAGGTGTTCAGCTGGGGACCTAAGACTTTTTGTAGACAGAATAATAAACACAATCCTATGTTTATCTAACCTAGCTGCATTATTGATATGAGTCTGTTATAGTATTAGTTTCTGTGGTGTAATGAACATGCATGAAATCATCACATTTTCTTACCTTTTTAATACTTTTATAAAAATCATAGAATATGACCTACTCAGAGCAGCAGAGAATATTAACTTAAAGCATTACCTCATCTTCCACAAGGGTTCAATGCATTTAACATTGCATTTGCCAAAAAATAATAGCACACACAAACCTTCAATTACTGTGACGACCAGCTCTGTATTTTTTGATAAATTTGTCATTCTTATGAAGATCTTCCACCTTTGGTAGAAAAGATTAATGGTTTTTTATACATGAGAAACTGAGGAGTGTGGATGTGCTGCTGTGCACTGTTTCTAGTCATATAGAAAGTCTGGTGCAGACAGAATTTGAAACTTTAATCACAGCCTTGTGCCTTGGTGACTGTATTATCATTTCTCTGACTTTACTGTGGGGGAAATTTACTTAACTGCCTCTACTATTCCTGTCTTGCACTCTATTTCTTGATATAATTCTTGACAGTTGTACATAGTTTAATGTAGTTCCCTTCACACTTAAGCAGTTTGTACTATCATAGTATTTACTGATGGCATCAATTCTAAGTTTTCACATGGATAATCTCTTTCTGCACTTTGCAAAAGTGAGACAGGTAATTTTTCTGAGTCAAGGGAATTTGATTAGGTGTTGGAGATCCTATATGCCTTGTGGGGCTGCTTTCTGGTCCTATGCATTGTGACTGGCAGGAGTTGAATATCAATAAACTTTGAACTGTAAGAGACTTCCCCACCTTTCCTGTAGGATTGAAGCTGCACTCTACTTCTACCTGTTGATTCTAGAAACTAGAAAGATGTGATGTTAACTATTGTGTATTGTATAGAAATTTTCATTTTAGACTGTACACTGTGTAATGGTAAGGAAGAAAAACCATAGATTCCTCTTTGATATACGAGGAAAAGATTATAAATATTATTATACATACTTCAATTTAAAGTGACATTATAATACATATATTTAATTTTGTTTCTAATACCATTCGCCCCATATTTACAAAAAAACCACTTCTCATTTAGGTTACCATTTAAAAATTACAATATTCTGTAGAACACGTCTAGGAAATGACCTTTCCTCACTTGAAATGCTCTAAAATTAACTTTTCATAGACTGTAAGCAGCTCTCCAGAGACAGGTTCTTTAATGTACTGGTTATTGCTTTCAAAGTACTCTTAATTGCCTAAATTAATAATGACTTTTTTTTTCCTTTGGTTCTTAAAAGGGACAAATGAATTTGAATCACTCTCTAAAGAATTGAATCACTGGCCATCTTCTGATTACGTTTTACATTCATTATGAAATTTAAAGAAGAAAAAAAAAGCAAGAACAGCAAGGTCACCTTCAGAATGTTTTTGGTTTGTGAGAAAAGCAAAGGAAAGTGACACAAACTCCACTTAACCGATCTTAGGAAAGAACAGAGACTGCAAAAATGGGGGAACTTATGTCAGCTCTGAATGGCACAAGTGTCTGCAAAGGCAGTGTGGTAGCTTCTGATTTGTTTAATGAAAAATATATTTTGCTCACCTGAAAATATTGGTGCAATAGCACTGTTATAATAGCAGAGGCCAATACAAAAAGATTTCTGACCTGATCTGAAAACTAGAAGAAAGGGTAATCCTGTTTTGTGAGACCTGTTCATATCTTTTAGGAATGTTAAAGTAAAGCAGATGTAAAATCTTCCCTAGTTTATTTTTTTTCCTAGCTGTAAGCTTTATTCATTAATATGAAAATCTGCATTATGGGATGTACATGGGTTTTCTGTACTCCATCTGGCAGCTCAGAAGAGAGACAGAAAATTAGTCAGGAACTTTATTAATCACTTGGGAATCAGCTGAGTATGTAATTAGCCCAGAACAGCTTTTTAAAATGTTGCCTATAAGGTATGGTAAATCAATTCCAGCTCAATAAATCAGGCTTGTTTGCAAACTTGAACTTCCAAAAGTAGCACATTCGGAATGCTGATATACCAGCAATTTGATAGAAAGCTCTTTACTGCTGGGTATCAGTGACTTGGGTCCTTAGTGGCAGCACTCAAATTAAAAATGGGAAATGTGGAAAATGAAAAGATGGAGAAATTGCAGTTTGGGCAGCCTCAAGTGCTGTCTGTGAGGAAAGGGGGCATTCAGGGTGGTGCCTGTGACTTGGGCTCTCATGGTACGTGGGAGGGATGTGCCTTTTCAGACAGTTCCTGCTAATGATGGAAATGTATGAAAATATCTCCTGTCCTGTTTTAATTATGGCTGCAGGAGTAATAGCAGTGAAACAAATGGAGCAGGTGGAAGCCACGTAAATAACTAGTGTCATTTCATGGAATGATTTCTTTAAGAGTTTTCTCCCCTCTACTGTATTATAGCTGCTACTTTAGTATTAATGTTAAATACTATTCTTAAACAAACCAGATGTATCCTTTAATTATTAATTCAAGGAAAATCAACTAAGTTAGGAAGACTGAGTAGAATCTGGTGACCTGTTTCCGTTCTTAAAATTTCCCATGTAAAGAAGCTTAAAATGGCTCCAAGTTGGTTTTTCTCTGTTTTCATTTTTTTAAATACAAATGTATAATAGACTGTGAAAGTGATAGCTGTGGTCTGCATTTATTGTTTTGAGGGGAATTCAGCTTCATTTAATATGTTTTTCCCTGGAATAATGCATGACTTAACATTTTAATGCTAATGTTCTCGTAGTATTTTCTCTGTTTTTTTTTAAAGCCTGGCTAGCAGTTTCAGCAATGCCAATGCAGTGTATTTTCACGAGACAGGGATGCAGTGGCTTGGTCTGTAGACTTATAATTTCCTGTTAGGAGCCATTTACTAGCCCTACTTTCAGCTGATCCATGGCAGGAATACTACATGGAATTATGGCAAACAGCTGCTGTGGGAGCTCAAGGTACTCCAGTTTTGCAGCCAAGTGAAGTCTGCATTTTGCAAAGACTTGGTGAATTTATTAATGAAAAAAGTAATATTACAAAATTGTTATGTATAAAGTAGAGAGTTACCTTTTAATTGCTTAAATTTTAACATGGTGGATTTCAGGCTATCTTGAAATGCCTGGGTAACTGGAAGTGAAATTTTTCTGCTAGCATGGCAGAGTATGTATCACACTCCCCCCAAACTTCCTCTCTTAATGTTTGGGATTTCTACAAGTAGAAGAGAAATCTTATTCTTAAAGGTGATACAAATGTTTAGACATAGTTGGGTCTGCAGTGGGCTTTCAGTGCTGTGCATGATTTTCCATGCTTTTAAATTCATGTATGTGCTTGGCTCTTTCTATGCAAGCTGTGAGCTGGTGAAAGGAAAAAGAGTTTTATCATGCATAGAAGCAAAATTCTAGGAAATAACAAACTTTTTGTGTCAATCTCATATAAAACTGAGGAGATGGACAAATATTGCATATTGCAATACTTGGCATAGCACAGTAAGTCAGAGACAATTTCAGTTCCCTTCTTTCTATTGTTTGGTCTCATTGGGCCATAGTTCAAATGGCTGTCTGCAACTGGAGAGTGTAGAGCCCAGCGTGCCACTTTTTCTCTGATCATTACCAAATCTGAATTCATTTTAATGTGAGGAGACATTTCCCAGAGCAAGATTTTTGATATGCTTTAGAAGATTAATCTCACTTTCAATAGAAATATACATCTGTTATCTTAAAGAAACATTCTGCCACTGCTGGGACTCTTTGTAATAGCTCAGCTTTTGCTTAATTGCTTAGTGTTGCTTTCATAATTAAGACCCATTAGTTTGTTACATATTGATAGTGGGGATGGACCCTGAAAAAGGCTTGCAGTCCTCTGGAGTTCTGAATCACAGAATGGTTTGGGTTGGAAGGGACCCTAAAGCTCACCCAGTCCCAGCCCTGCCATGGCAGGGACACCTTCCACTGTCCTGGCCTTGGGCACTGCCAGGGATCCAGGGGCAGCCACAGCTTCTCTGGGAACCTGTGCCAGGGCTTCCCCACCCTCACAGTTAAGAATTTCTTCCTAAAATCTAAATCTGCCATCTTTCAGTTTAAAACCATTACCCCCTGTGCCATCAGTGAATACTCATAGGAAGGTGTTAATATTCTATAGTTATTGCAAAAGCAGTAGAGAGCAGTGGAAAAGTGCTGGGTGTGGAGTGCTGGAGTTTGACTCGTAGAGCACAGGTGTATTTTTTACTGTTCAGTAGGCAACAGATAGTTCAAAGAGCTTCATTGCTTTTGATGGTGTTTGGTAATCTTTTATAAAAAGGGTTCAGATCACCAGCAATTACAACATGATGTGTTAGAAATCTCTTCATATAAAAGTTAGGTTGTGCAACAATTTAACTGGGAATGTTTGGGTCCAAAAGATATTCACAATCTAAAGAACACATTAAAGAGATCTTCAGATATTACGGTCATGTACTTCTGGGTTAACTTTTTAACTTCCTGAATGCCTGTCAGAAAAATAACACCTGCTGGAATGATCAAGGGGATCTCAGGGAGAAAAAATGTTTGAAGATCTCTACAGGCCGTTTTCTGTACTCCTGTAGACTGTACAAAAATACTGAAGTTGACAGTAATTGTTTCTGCACTTTCTGTGCATCTCACATACATAAATGACAATTTACCAGGAGCTCTGTGATTGATTTCAGTCAATAACAGTTTGCGATCAAGACCTGGACTGGAACATAGTGTATCTTTTCCTTTTTTAAAAAACAGTAGCTGTGGTAGAAGAGATTTTTTTAGAAAATTATATTTAAAAACCTACAGCATACAGGCACCATCAACTAATCACCCCCTACTTGGGGATTTTTTCATTTTTAACAAACTTTATTCAAAATTACAATAATTGACACATCCATTGATTTTAACGGTCTTTTCAGCATTCTACAATATTGCAGAGATTCTAAAAAGATACTGAAAGGATCCATCTAGGAACATGGTTTTCATCAGCTCTGTTGGAGAGAACTGATTTTCCACATACGTTTTTCCTTGTTTTGCTGCAATTGCTCTGGACTATGTGAACTTGTGCCATAACTGGACAGGATGTTACAGGTGAACGTGTAGAAACACTTCTGGCATGGCATCTGTGACACTAACCTTTACTCATCTCTGCAACTCTGAGGAATTTAGCAAGCAGCTGGTCTGCCCCAAAGTTTCAATTATAAGTTAGGGGGTCAAAACTGGAAAGATTTTAAGTAGGACAATAATTTTCAGATAAATATGTGTGGGCTGTTTCTACATACCACCATCTTTTTTTTTGTTATGGCATTGTCCTATGATGTGTGTTTGGTATTGAGTGTACTGTTATAAAGGTAGGAAAATTAACTGGTTTTGTTGTCTTGTGGGATGCAAAAGCAAAACACCTGGTATTACAGGGAAACATTGGGCTTGCTGAAAAAGGACCCTTCTAGGTCTGCTGAGCACACTGCAGGGTTTAGCAAATGGGATCTGTAGAACAGTTGCTGCTTGTGGAAACGACACAATAATCACAAGCCATTTTGTGGTTCATTAGCAGTTAGAGACCATTTTGAAGGGATGTGTGCAATATACAATATTTGCTCAGAACCTATTAAACAAAAAAAGGAAATCTGATTAAAACAGTATCAGAGGAAGCCCTGGGATGTTCTGTTATAACTTGAAATCTCGCTAGACTACAGCAAGTTGAAGGCAAGGCAAATTTTATGCTTCAGCAACTTATAAGGGTCTCTGACATTTTCAACCATAAATAATTAGTTCATGGTGATGATACTTCAGCTTCTCTTGCAGCACAGTATTTTGAAGCAGAGCAATCTGTTGGATGCAGATAAGCATTTACTGAAAGTCATTATAAGGTAATAGGAAATTGTTCAGAGACCTCCACTGAAGCTGAAGTTGAATAACCCCAGGAGCAAAACCTACGTACTAACGGTCCAATTACACTCACAACTTACACTTAATTGTTATTTAATAATTTATAACTAAGAAAGATTATATGATGGTGTGTTTCACTGCTGGATTACAGTTCTGAAGTAAACTGTGTATAAATTAGGGAGTACGTTGTTTTTCCAAACAGGCATGGCAAGTGGCATTATCTTCTGCTCAGTTTGGCAGCATGTTTGCTTGGGTTATTTAGGTTTATTTGAGTTAGTGACAAATGCAATAAATGTTACTGATATTTTCATTTTTGCTGGCACCAGACAAGAAATTGCCTTGCTCTCTTGAAATGTTGATAAGGTTATTTGTATAGGCTGTTTGCTAGTTAAACACCAGTGTTGTTGTTTTTCCTGGTTTAAAACTGAAGTGGTTGTGGTCATAGAGCAAATGGACTTATTCACTTGAGTGCAGTGTATACAAAAGGAAAAGAACTTCCAAAGAGCTGATAAATGATGTAAAATCAGAAGACTTTTCTGGTAAAAAGTAGGTGATAAAAAGATATAAAGCTTTATCTCTTGCTTAAGAGAAAATGATGCCTTTTGAAAGGAGGGGAGACATGAAATAAAGTTAATACTAGGAATAAATATATTGAAAAGGGATCTGAGTGAGATCTGGGAAAATATTCAGAAAGACAAATTTGAAAAAAAAAAGCATTATTATATCTCAGTGCATAATGTAAAGTGGTAGAAATAGTTGACAGAGCTTAAAGTTCAAATTTTTAAAATCCTATATTAAAAAATACAGAAGAAAATCATTGGAGAAATGTCTGTGTTTCTCCTCATGAAGAATTATGAGTGAATTAACAGAAATACTTGTAAAATAGAAAAATTATGAAGTTTAAGACAAGTATTTCTAGTATTCAATTTAGAAGTTATGATAATTTTTCATTATTACATGTTCTTCTCCAGCCTGTCTAAACCCAGTAGAAAATGGTGAGCATTTATGGGATGTTTTGGATAATCCAAACAATACGGAGGAATTAGGTTCATGTTGAAATAGGTCAAGTAATGCTTTAAAACGTGTTAACATAACAACTAATGATCTGTTATGAGCATTTAATTAATGTAGGCTGAATTCGAAGGTTTTCTTTATGGCTGTATTTGACATTTATCAGGTAAAACTTTACTATAAAATTAATGATCTTTATAAGATTATATATTTACAGGCATTACTACAAACCATGAAGGCAGCTGAGATATAATTTGTAGAATTCATTTGAATTGATTAATCATAATTTTTTTTCCTCCCCCTAATCTTTCTCATTAAAAACCCAAGGTTAACTTTTAATGAACAGTTTTGTTTGACCCACCAATGTATAAACACAAAAGACAACATAATAATACTCAATATTACTCCATTAACCTTCTAGAGCTGGTGTTCCCTAAGCCCAAGACTATATTAGCAAACAAAGTTCATTACAGACTTATGGTGTTTTGTGTAAAACTCCCTCTAACAGATCCTTAATTTATGGCATTAATCATCAATGACAAAAATTGTAACCTTTATGGCCTCCTTAAAATGAGTGAAAATTAAGCTTCACAGCATGTCAAATTACTTAGATTACTGCCATTGATGGCCAGCCTGCCAAACAAATGTCTATGACTTTATGTTCCTTTTGTGAGGTAAGTTCTGTAAGAATTAGGAAAATAATATATTTCCTACCCTAATCTATGGTAAATTCTTCAAATGGAATTCTCCATGGGAACTAAATGCTGGAATTTTCAATCACATCTCTGAAGTAACACCTAGTTTATTGTCTTTTGTTCTCCAAAGAGATGCTGTTAATAGTGTGTTCTCAAAATTGAGTTACTTAATTTACCTACATTACTTTAAAGGCCAAAATGAAATAGCTATAGCAGAATCAAAAAATCCTTTTCATTTTCATGTCCTACTAGATTTATTAGCGGGCTTTCTGGATGTGATTATAATTATCCCAATGTCATAAATGTTTTCTTGTGGTTTCTGCAATGTTGTTATTGAGTACCCCACAAAAAAAAGTTCACTCTGTTTACATAAAAGTGGCCTATCCTTCACTGGGTGGGAAATTTCAGACACTGTTTGACTATTTACAATAATAAAAATTGAGAAGTGTGTGAGTGTGCAGGGTGATGGAGATGATCCTGTATATACTAGAAATAAACTCATAAAAACGAGTGTTCCTAGAGGGGCAGTGTTATTTAAAAGACAGATGGGACGGAAAATCTTTGTGTCACTTTTGAGCAGCAATAAATGATGTGTTTGAAACTGCTTAGGTTTCAATTTTGTTTGTTCTGTAATTAAAATACTTAATTTCTGTGCTCTGTGGAGAGCAGAATGTCACAAATTCATTGTTCATTCTGACTGAAGAGTCAATTCTTTTTACATTTTTAATTTATATTTATTTACTTATCCACATGTTCTTTTTCAGTGTCATTGGCAGAAGCTGCACACTGCATGTCTGACTGAAAAGGGGTGGCCTCCCAGCTCCTGCTACATCATTATTTGTGAAGCAGCCACTTTTGCTTCTTCATTCTTCTTAAAATACAAACATAGTCCAGGATAAAGCACAAGCCTGGAGATACAAAACTGAATGCTGTGTTAGATGATAGCCTAACTAAAAATAATTGGATTGCAGGAGGAAATCCTGTTTTCCTGCTGGTCTGTGAGACTTCCCATGGTATGTCACTGTCCCTAATTTGAAATGAGATGCTGCAGTAGGGTTCACAATCCAGTCTGTGTGCACGGGGCAGGATTGGCACTGCCTGGGTCACACCCATGAGACTTTGTGCTAGAAATTTCATGAACTCTGAATAAGATTAATCTGTGCATTACTTAGCTGATGCTCCCTGATTCAGTCACTGTGGGTATTGGGCAGTCCTGAGCAGGATGTGGACTCAGGCTGTGTCCTGTAAGGTAAACAAATGCTGAGCACATCTGCTGCTCTGCAAACAGAAACGAAATGGATGAATCTGGGACTTGAACTGATACTGCCTCACTTCGAAATCTCTATGTAGGCTTTGCTTAGGCTGGCAGCAGGTGTGCAGCTCTAACGAGAGTACCTTTTAGAATGTTATTTTCTGGAAAAAACCTCCATGTAATGTGTACTCCTCTAGTTGGGTGTTCAGGCCTTGCACTAATTGTAATTTCAGCATGTGCCCCTTTCTGGAGTTGCTATCTGTAAGCTTCTGGGGGATCCTGAGAAAGCACAGTGTCTTGGTAGCTAACCCTGGGCATATTCATTGCTGTGTGACTGCGTAGGATAACCTTGAAATGAATGAACAATTTTCCTTAGGTCTGTGACTGAAATTTAGTCTCTTTTAAAGTTCATTTCTGTGTTTCCACCAGTATTAAGCCTTTACACATGAACATTGTGTGTAGATTGAGTGGGAAAGGCTTGAAGGGAACTTCTAATGCTTAATGTGTCTGCTGTGAGTGGACACATGGAAAATAATTCAGCCTGTTGAAACTAGCAGAACTATTTTCTGGAGGGAAGGACTATGGAATCTAGCACTTGAAAAATGGCATGCTGTGCTTAGTTGATTCTTCCAGCCACACCTTGCCCCCCATCAAATGCTGATTTACCTATCTTTGCCCAGTTCAGCTTTGCCATTGAATTTTCTCTGTTCACCTGGTTTGCAAATGTGCTGGGGGTCTGTTTAATTTGTTCATGGTGCTTCAGGATTAATGCCCTGGGGCCCGAGTCATGGCATCCTCTGCAACAAAACAGTGCCAGGAAAACAAAGTGGGGGAACTTCTTTTCCATAATAAATATATGATCAGAGGAAATGTTTTATTTCTCACTGTAGCTGAGTTGGTCAATTAACTGCATGTAAAGGTCATTCCTAGCAAATGCTGAATGTATGAAGTACATTCTTTGACAGAAGCAAGGTCACCTGCTCCATATGTTTGTGTTCATTGTTAATAATGTGCACATTTTTTCTGAACCTTAAGCTAAATTAACATACTCAAGTGTGACAGGTAGTTTTCTGAGTGATAGGGAAGCATTTAGGGAGTAGATTTTTAATAAAATGAAGGATAACGTATAAGTTGAAAATTGCAGCCTGGTAAATAGGTTTGTACTGGTGAGGAGAGCTCACAAAACAAGTCAGCTGAGGGAACAAATTAATAATTAAGGTACTGAGATGTCAGAATATATTAAAAAATAGTTCAGGGCCCTGGAGGAAATGGCAACAGCTATTTTGGGTTTGTCCTTTTTTTCTAAAGGGAGAATAATTGACAAGTAGAGGTCAGCTATCATTAGAGAAAACACACAGCAAACATGGTTGGCTTTTTAACTTTTCAGTGTCAGCCCTTTAGGACACAGGATGAGATTTTCAAGGGTCTATAATACACTGTTACTGAAATTATTGGGGTTCTGTCACTGAAAGTGTCTGCAAAACCATCTTATTCCAGGAAGTGTCAGCAAGCAGTGGTGTCAGATCTGGCTTTAAAATGTTTAGGCACCCAAAGTAAGCTAATTGAAAACACAAAGAAATACACGGGTTTTATCCATAGTCTGGTGATCCATACAATTGAATACAACATGGAAGTAGCCACACCATGCCTTACCTTAAATAGCTTCAGTCATGGTGTCATAAGTTTGCAGTTTATTCTGCCAACTTCTATCCTCCTGGGAAGAACAAAATGTTTCCTGATTCTCATGTTTGCTTCAGCTCCAAATAAGAGGCTAAAGTTTTTCTGTTGTGTGTTTTTTTGTTCATCTCCCACAAAGTTCTCTAAGGGGAGGCATGATTGCCCCATGTTTATTCATCAGAAATCAATTAATATTTTTAGTATTAATGAACAATTTACCATTTAGAAAATGAGAAAAAAAAAACCTGCCAACTCTTCTGTGTGTTGATGGATGTGCTTTGTCAATGACTTGCTGTAAGAACGACTGCATTCCGTGGTCATTGAGATGTTTGCTGGACTGCATGTAAGTGAGCATGTCAGCTTTCATAAATACAGCAAAGAAATCTGTCAACACATTTGACAAAGATGTCCTAGTTAAATCTAGCAGAGAGGCTGGTACTTTTCGTTTGACAATTTGGAGGCCACTTCATGATAATTCTTGAAGAAAAAAAATTCCCACATAGGTTGCAGTAGCTCAGATATGAAGTGGAAATTGCTGGGTTATTTGAAGTATCCTAATGCTTTAGATGTTGGCCAGTCCTTTTCTGAGAGAGAGAAAGTTTACAGTGATAATTTAATTTTGCTTTTGATGCACAGTTCTGCAGTATATCCTAGAGTTGGAGGGAACACAAAATTTCAGTTATCTGCTGCCTCTGGTTTACCTATAGGATTGAGATGCAGATTTTGTCATCTGATACAAGTTTGGCTGTATAAATATATATTTGTGTATATCTATATGATTATATATTTCAATGGTATATCTAAGCCTTGGCATATCAATGGTATGTCTTGTGCAATGATGACAGCACATTTTGTTTTTATAGCATAGGCTGATATTTTATTTATGTTTTATGCACAATAATGTAGCCAACATAATTAGACAGTAATTTGTGACTTCTAATGTAAACATGTTAGGAGCTGTGTAGTCAGAAGCGATTGCTAATTAGAGAGCTGTTAGCTAAGCATATATAATTGGGAACAGACTGACAGGCTATTCCAAACAGCAGGCTATTTATAACTCCATGCTGTTCTTAAATTATATTTTGTTTAATGGACTTTGGACAGTGTATAAAAGGAGGGTTTTGTGACTTGATCTGCACTTTAATTTCTTTAAATAAAATGAAACCTTGCAAATGTGAATGCCACACAGGCTAGCTGTGATAATTAAAAGCTGTTATTAACTAGATGACTTTCTGGCTGAGCCATTTTCTAATTTCTTTAGGAGTGTGGACTCCCTGAAGAGAGTTATAAATTCAAGTATTACTTAATTATGCTTTTAACAATAAAGGGCACTTTAATCAGCAACCTCTCAAAAACCCTTCTCCTGTAGTCATTTATTCAAACAATGAAAAAGTCAAGAGACACTTATATTATAAAGTCTTCTAAAAGTGCAATGTACCTATTCACAGGCCCTAATTTATGTTATATTGGTTCCTATCGATGCTTACCCTCCAATATCTAAAGAAAAGTATTATTTTAACTGCTTTTGGCTAGCAGGAATGATTTTACTACAAAGATTCTTGTCCTTTTTAAAGAAAAACTTAGACAATATCCAGGCCTCGTGGTCATGCTCATGGATAGGGGTGAATATATGAATTGTGATAATTGTCCACTAAAGGATGTGTTATGTTTCAGAAACTGGGAAAACTAAAAATACCCTGGAGACAATTTTAACATTGAATGGGGGGTTTTATCTTGAATTTTGAGGGAGAAGTCTGATAGTTTCTCTTTAGGGTAGCTGTCTTTGGAAGCTGGTAGAAGGACTCAGGGTGCTGGAAGGGGTGTGTGGGCCTGGTGCTGGTGTGTGTTGGGAATTCCCACCCCACGTGCAGGCTCAGCTCAGACACCCGCAGGGGCTCCGGAGGATGAGGTAGCCTGTAATGGTCTTTAAAAGTTGGAAGGAATTCTCCATGTGCAGAGGAAACCCACTTGTACAGGGAAGAGTACTTTGCAAGGCCCAAGGGAAGAGAGAATTCCTGTTCCACAGCCATCTGCAGTGCTGCTATTCCAGGTTGCAGGAGGGAACTGCCTGCACTGTAGCAAACAAATGCCTTTCAGGGCTGATGCTCGCTGCCCTACGGGGTTCTCTGCTCATTTTAAAAAGACACACATGCACTGACTGACACTGCCCTTGCTTAATTCTACTCTGGTTGGTAAGTTTAAGCAACTTTAAACTGTGATAAAAACGGCTATAACAAAGATACTTGTCACTATTCAGCTGGGACTTTCAGCATCCAGCTTCTGGTATTTGTTTTGTTTTGCTTTCTTTTATAGTACTCCAAGTGCTGTTCAACCCCTTGATACATGTCTGTCTTTTTTTTTTTCCCCCTAGAAAAATTAAGGGAACCAAATGGAGAAAAGAACTGGCCATGCAAACCCCCAATTAAGGAATGTTGTTGAAGAAACGAAATGAGAGAGGAAGGCCTTTCTTGTAAGTGTGACTTCTTATATTTAAATTAATCTCCCTGATATTTTCATTCAAACCTAATCTATATTTTGGCATGTTAAATGGGCATGAATCTAGTTTAACAGCATACAACAGATAAATTGTTTGGATTTATATCATTGTTGCTCAGAGAAACTATTGGAACCAGAAGGTCTAATGGTCTTTGTAGTCCTGACCTGGTCAAAATGTTAATGAATATTTATTCTACTGATCTAAATGTTTATCTTCAGTGTCCTCACTATATAACTGTGAGTATGGTTTTGCTCTCAGAACATGGAACTTTCTCTTTTGCTGTTTTATAAATAGTGATTTTGGTTCCTAGGCAAAAAATGCCACTTTTCTTTCTTTTTTTTTGGAACATTGGCTACTGAGTTCATAGTCTAGAATTTTGTCAGTTGATGCCTTGTATTATATTCATCCCTAAAAGTGAGGAGCAGGCATGATATATTTATAACTGGTCACCTTTAAGCTGATATTAAATACTAGGGACTTGAAGAAAGGATGCTGCTTATTTCTGTATGTATCTTTTGTTTTTTTTTCCCTTCTCATTAAAGAGAATCAGGATTTCTAAATGAATCTCCTCCCAAGCCTTTTATAATCCCTGGGAATTTATGAAAACTGAGAATTAAATATTATTGAATATACACAAGAGCACTAAGTCATAAAGAAACGTTTCCATTGATATATTTCAGCTGTGGGCCAATTTGCATAAATCTAAGTCACATCAACAATGAAGAAAAGCAACAAAAGTTTACTATTAGTCATGCTGTAAAGAATTGTGTGGCATATCTCACCTTTGAGGACACGATAGTGCTCCTATTAGGTTTAAAAGAGCGCCTAAATCATGGCATATATGTGGGAACCCAGAATGCAGAGAATATTTCCCTGCCTGTTTTGAAGGGTTCTACCCCCTGGACAACACTGTCTTTGACCTTTATCCATGGAGAAAACTGCCAACTCTTTGGGAAGAACTAGAATCTACTCTAGTGAGAACTAAATAATAGAATATTATGTAAGGTTATCACAGGGTGAAAAATCTAAAGGTTTTGGGTTTATTAATGTAGTAAATAGATAAAAAGCAAAACCTCCAAAATGGAGGATTGTTGTTGTTTCTAGATCTTCTTCTTCTAGTACTCCATATTCTGCAGTAGAAGGTGTCTAAAGTGATTGGATAAAACATTCCACAGTTCCTGTGTACATGACAGGAGCATTTGTCTAACATTGGTAGAAAAGTGAAAATATCTTTCGTTTTAAGTTTTAATTGGATGATTTACCTTTAAGAAGGCTGTGTTATCTTGATAAGCAAGCATTCTACAAGCATTCTTTCAGCATTCTACAGGCATTCTGCTGCATTCTCTGCTCTGTGCTGTGTCTGGGTCACACTAGTGACTTTACTTCTCTGATAAGACTTAATAAACTATCTTAAAGCAGAGAGTGCTGAAAGTTTCTTTAATCTGTTGGATTCCTGGCAAGGACTTCAAATTCCTCCCCCATCAAGGGAGGCCTGCATTAAGACACAGCAAAATCACAACTGGTGCCCACGTATATACAGAGGTAAAACTGAAGTAATATGGACAGAATAGTTCAGACCAAATGGGATCAAGAGAAAAGAATATTATCTTTCATTTTCACATTTTTTGCTTCAATGAATAAATGTGCTCTACAGACATGGAAAATAAAGTTTATATGAAATTAAGACTTAATGATGAAACATGGTAGGTTTCATTCAAATAAAATTGCTTTCTTTTTTTTTTTTGGGGTTAGTTTCTTTCAAAAGCCAAATAAATAATGGTAAAGTCTCTTTTTCTTATATTCATCATAATTGTTGGTTCTATTGCATGTGAAATACAGCTGTTTTGGTGTGCACAGTAAGAAATGAACCATCCTAATGTAGCAGCCAAAGGCAGGAACAGCAGATTTAAACCCCAGTGCTGTCAGATTCCTCACAGTGTTGGTGTGATGTGATCATGTATTGGGATGATTGTGCAGGTACAATGTGAAGAGCATGACACAGTTCTGGTGGCAATGTCACCTCTGCCAGCAGCAGCCAAGACTATTTATGTGCAAAGTGCAACTGTAGTCAAAGAGTAGCATTCCTTTAGTTTTGGCTTTTCTGATAGAAGAGAGCTAGTTCCAGTAAAATGTAACCCCCAGAGAGATTTGTTTGCATTTATGTTTGGCTAAAACTGAAGGCTGAATCTACCAAAAAACTTTTATATTTTAAACATTCTGAAACTAACAGTGAAATTTTGTCACCTTCTTGGAGAACATGCCTAAGCCAGATGTAAAGCTTGGTTCAGTTCCTGCTAAAGCTGGGGGGAAGCCGATCAAACTGTGGGAAGCCGTGAGAGACCTCACAAACCACAGCAGCACTGCAGAGTGAGGTAACATTTAAAGGCCCCTGTTTGTTGTCTGACTAAAATTGCAGGCAGCATAACAGTGCTTCATTGAGAACATGCCAAGCAAGGGGTGCCGCCAGAGGGTCTGTGAGACCGCTCTGGTGGCTCCTGGGCCTGCATCACTGTGGTCTCACCGCAGGAACTGCAGGACGAAGAATTACAGTGATGTGCAAAGGGATTCTCTTAATCAGAAAGATCCTTTTACTTTCTGATTCTGTGAAAAGATGAATGGTAAATTTATGAGGCTGCTTTTATCAAGCTGCGTACTGATGTTAATTTTCAATCTATGCTGCATAAATTGGAAATGCGAAAAGGCTGAGATTTCATAACATTTTATTGAAAATATTCTCTCGCATTTGTTAACTTGCTTTCTGTCTTTTGGATATCTAAAGTGGTTTTGACCATAACTGTAGCTTTCCTCACTGAAGTTACACAGATTTTTGAAGGTATCATTTGAGTACAAAATGTTCTAATATTGAATAAGTGGCTTCCAATTAAAAATCTAGAAAAAGAAAATAAGGGGGAAAGTTGACTCTCCTTCTTGTCTGTTTTGACAATTTATTTTCTCTTTGATGGTCTCAATTCTCTCATTAAAGGCCTGTGGATTATTTGAGGTTTGCTTATTTCCACGACTTATCCAAAGGTTTGGTGATTCCTTTTAAGGTATCTTGTTTTCTGTAATGATTAAAAACCACCTTGGACATGATGGTTTCTAATTCACCATTTCTAATTAAAGAAGTTTTAATGTGCTAACAACAAACACTATGGCTAAATCATCAACAGAATTGTTTTTAAAAGGCAATTTCCATTTCTTAGATTGTTAGTGTTCTGACATTTCTATGCTACATTGCATTACATTTCTGTAAACCTTATTAACTTTTTCACAAGCAATTAATTATGAAAGCAGTGGGAGTAATAAGACTTGATTTTTAATTCATGGTTGGACTCTTATCTAAAAAGGCAAATCAGCAAATGCTGATTAAAGTTTTTCCTATGGTTGGGATGTTCGTAATGCTCTCTCTGGTGTATAAGGAGAGCTGGGTTCATATTGCAGCCTTTAATAAAACTTCTAAAAACATAACTCCACGGACTCAGCTGTCAGGAGCAAAGGTGAGCAGATGGGCGTGGTGAAGAAATGCTCTCAGAATTTCTGATTTGTGGTTTTACTTGGTCTCAAGCTAAAGACACATCGAGGGACAGGCAAAAGGCAACAAGCAGGAATTGCACTGAGCAGTTTTCTGCTGTGTGAAATATTGAAGTTCCTATTCTAAATGATGATGCACACAATTTTTAAATTAGACTTGTCTCACAAGTTCCTGAAGGAGGACTGTTCTGGGATCACTGAGTATGGCTACTAAACTGAGAAATTTTCCACAGAAGCTCCTGCAAAACCTTAGTTTCAATAACTTGAGTTTGTGATGGGAAAATGATCTCCAGTCTCTAAAAGTGGATCCAAATGGATCCATTTGAACTAGGGAGGCACTTCTGGCCATCTGAACAATGAGTGGATTATTAAAAAATATACAAAAAGCACAGATCTAATTCTGCATCTGAATAAGGCTATGATAAAGGGAAGGGCTGTGATTACTAAGGAAAGGGCAGCTTTGCCATGTGGGTCTGGAGTCAGCTGGCAAAATCTGTTCTCCCTTGAGATAATTATTTCTTTTTTTGAATCACCTGTCTTCATTCTTGATTTTTGATGCATGATTTATCTTCATCTCTCCATTAGTATTTCCCTCTTCACCCAGTAAACATAATTTTGTGGATGTATTCTTGGAATTCTACCTGAGATGGCCTCTTAGGCATTGTAATTAGTCATGAGTTCATTAAAAGGTCTGAACAAGCACATTATGATGCATCTGTGAAACAGTGATTAGTTCTAGAAATGCAGCTATTAGAAACAGAATATATGAAACATTTTACAGAATTTTTTTTGTTGTTGTTGTTCTATGTGCTTATTTCTATTATTGGAAAAGTTTATAGCTTATTTTCAGTTGCAGCCTGCTCATTATTTTGAGCCTGCTCCAGGTGGACTCAGGAGAATTTCTCTCAAGTGTCTTTGCTGCTTGCTTATTATTGCACTTGTACATGCTAGAAGAGCATGCTGAAGTGACCAATTGGTACCAAAATCTTAGCTGATGACAGCTGTTTAAAAAATTCAGATCACTTTTCTTATTCTAAAAAGTTTTTAAAAATTGAACTTATGTATTTCCAGCTAATAGAAATGACTCAATTACTGTCAGTCCTATTTTGTAGAACTATTTTCAGCTGTTTGGAAAAGTTAAGTGTTTGCAGGTGCTTTGAAATAGATTTTCAAAAACATAGCAAACAAGTATGTGAAATTATATATTCTGGAAAAAGGAATTTGTCTCAAGACATTTCTAATACCTGGGTGCTATTTCATCACATTTATCCAGGCATCATTTTTAGTCAAGAAGGCATCCTCTCTGCTTGCAATGAGTTAGTGTATGTTAAGATTTTTTAGATTTGGCTTTAGAACCATCATAAATAAGCAAAAAAATTTCTAGGATAAATACAACTTTATTTTCCTCAAACACCAAGCAATCGAAGGCTCAACTAAGGAGTTTCTTGAATTTTTAAGGGACCGATGTTTGTAACTAAAGTATCTCTGTGTGTGTAGTTTGATGCCAGAAGAGCTTGATATTGGGAGATCTTAAATCAATTCTATACTTTATAATTCATGAAAGTAAGAGAAGATCATAGTCTGGAGAGAGATGTGTATTTTATTTGGGAAGATGATGGGGTTTGATTCCTGTACAGGGCAGATGAATGTTTAGAAAGGCAGAAATCACAGACTCAGTGTAGCTCTTAGAGCACAAAATGGCAGCAGGTGCCCCTAAAAATCTACCCAGTAAACTTTCTCACCATGGAAATCTCCAGATCTTTGGACAGCCCAGTATTCACGAGCTGGGTTTTTGTACTCTTACTATTATGATTACTTTCCAGTTGCTATGGAGATTTGACAGTTTATGCTAAATAGTGATTTGAGGGTGTTGCTTGTGAGACTTTGACCAGAATACTGGAGCTGGGAAGAGAAGAGGGGTGTGTGGAGTAGTGACTTCTGAAATAAAATCTAAAGACTGTTGAATAAGACAGGCAATTATGCCAAATAAAATTATATTAAATATAATTTTTACATGGAGAAACGAAGTATGTTTACTTGACATTTTTAAAATAACATAAGAAGTTATTGAGGAGTTTTTGAAAAATTTGCATAAATGAAATACTTTTCAGTCAGGGATGCAAGGAAATTTTGGAACAATAATTAACTTCAAATGTGGTGTTAGAACTTAACATTATTTTACTCTGTCTAGTATAAAACATGCTATAGGGACATTGCAAAATGACTGTATTTCCTAAAAATTTTATTAATTAAGGTTGGAAGGGGGTGTTTTGTGGTTTTAGGAAGGAAAACTGACTGTTTAATTAATAAAAAAAAAAAGATAAAAGGCTCAGAGGTGAAAATGGACAATGAAAGGCACTTAAAATCACCCTTTTTTTTTTGCCTACTCTACTCCTCATAGACTTTTTGGTATTTGGAAGATAAGAAAGTAAATTTAAAAAAAGCTAATTGTAATAATATTAATTTAATTTAACATAACAGAAATATTTTTATTGGCCAGAATTGAAATTCCATGGAGAAGACCAAGAGTTTGTTTTAAAAATAAGTCTTAATCCTCAAAATAGTTACTGAACATGAAAAAACAATTTTGAAGGATCTTCTTTTCCTCTAATCTCAAAAACGTTTTTATATATTTATGGCTATTTTTCTTTATTAGCAGATAAATATATTTTTTTATCTTGTTTAGTTTTTAATGAAAGTGAGGGGATATAACTGTAACGTGAGCTACTGCAAACTGCAGTTTGATTCAGGCAAGTAGATCTGTGCAAGTAGATGTGATTTCAAAATTAGCTGGGGATTTCAGTTCAAATAATACAGCAGAGTAACTCAGCGGATTTTGCTGTTACTTTCAGTCCCTCTCTTCCAGCTTCAGCCAAATTTGTTCTTGGAGTTTGTCTTGTTAAAGGTTCACAAGTTTGACATTAAACTGTGCCTCAGAAAGTATTTGGAGCAATCTGCCGTGCCTTTGGTTTAACAGGCTTAGCGAATTGCAATGTTTATACGAAAGGCACTGTTAGCCCCTACTTAAAATTTTTTGACATTAAGCTGTTCCTCCTTGGAAATGAAGTGTGCTTCCTTTACCACCTCCTGGTGCGAGGATTTATTTGAATAACTAAGCTGTCCAGAATTTTTCTGGGATTTCTGAGTCCTAAATTTTGCTATGTACATGAAGAATAATTTACTAAATCCACAAAAATCTTTTGGATGCCTTCACATTACTCAAGCTTTATTTAGAGTTTCTAGTTTCTCTCTTGAATCTTAATATTCTTTCAGTCTGGTGTGCAGTGCTGAATATTTTGTGAAACCAAATACTGTCCTTTAAATGAGTGATGAACTTGCCTTGAGGTGCATCCAGATTGAATGAGTTCCAGTGGTTGTGTCATTCCCCACTGTAGAGGTCTCCAAACCTTTTGTTCATCAGCAAAAAAGTTTTTGAGTGTTCACCCCTAAGACATGTATTTTTATTTAGACTCTTTGTTGCATCCAATTGCTCAGTATTTTTTTAAACTGAACTCTGAGTGTTCTCAGGCATGGAGATTCCAAACCTCTCTGGACTTCTGTTCCAGGGCTTGATTGTTCTTATGGTGAAGAATTTTTCCATTCTGTCGAATGAGAGTTTTGTTTGTTTGGAGACGGTGACTGTTTCGTCTTGTTGCATCCTTTTGAGCCTGGCTGTGCCTGCTCCCTAAACCCGGCTGCCTCGGGCAATGGAGAACTGCAGCTGGATCCCCGAGCCTTCCCTTTGTCAGTCGGTGCGAACGCGGCTCCTCCAGCCTCTCCAGGCAGCTCGGCTGTTCCAGACCCGAGGGCTTCGGTGACCTCTGCTGGAGGCTGCCTCTCCTCCCCAGGGAGCTCCAAGCCGGAGCCGCCGCTCAGGACACGGTTTGGGAGTGCCGAGTGTGGGGATGATCTGGTGCAACCCGCTGGCTGGGCTCCTGGAGAGCGAAATCACTGCCTCCCTTCTGCTCTGCTTGAAGGTGCTCCAAGCAGAGAAGGACGAATTGTTGGAGCACTTCCCATTTGTATAAAACCTGTGCTTGACTGAGCTGCTAAATATGCTGCTAACTGTAAACCTCTGAGCCCTTCAATATTTAAGATTAATCCCCTGCATGTTAATGTGAAGCTTGTCAATGCCTTATTCATACAAGCTGCAGGTCTTCCTTTTTTAATTGTGACAGCAATTTAATTGAGCAACACTTTTATTTTTTTTAAATCCAGGGATCTATATTGATTTGTATTATACATTTTAAACTAGGAGTATACTGTTTGATTAAAACCATGCACTAGATAAAACACTTAGCACTTTGTCTCTTAAGAGATTTCATTTGGCCTCTTGGTAGGAAAGGAAAAGTAATGTTGATCTGGCATATTTAATATCAGTATCATTGTACCAAAAAAAAATAAAAATCCCTTGTCAGACCAAAAGGATAAAGGCTTTTTGTATTTGAAGTGAATATTAGGTGACATAAGATGCTGGGTGGATAAAATAATAGGAAGACAGCAAGTTCTGAAGAACAAATGAGTAGGGAGAGAAAACATAGTTCCAGGGAAGCAATTGCATTCTGCTTCAGCATGATCAGGCAGAAATAAAGTATTGGTCTCTGTATCTTCCCCAGGAGTAAGGTTGGAGCCTGTAAAAATACAGACAGATGATTACTGTCCTTGAATTTAATATAGGTAATTAATTTTGATACAGGCAATCTGCATTGATTATTATTATTGACACATGATTATCTATACTCTTTGTTTTCTGCTGTTTTTATAGGAAATAATAAGACTATCATTCCAGCTGGAAAACTGCTAATCATAGCAGTCAGGTAAAAATGAAAAGTTTTGAGCACTCATTTTTAATAATAATTGTGGCAAATAAATACAGGATCCATAATATGCACATGAAATAAATATTTCATTTGCTGTTCGTCTGGCAGTAGTTCATGATAAACAACTTTCTCAATTAATGTCATGATGCTTAATTCTGTGGTTTAGTTAATGGAAATTGCAGCTGAAGGAATTAGTGAGGTCCTGGCAGAATTCACTGAGAAACCTGACTTTAGCAAATTAAGGATTTTTGATTGAAATTAAGATACCACATGTGAGGAGAAGGAGGGAATAAGCATGCTCACCCATATTTCTAATTATAGCAATCCTGACCAAGTGATTGACGTGAATTCTGCAGTGTGAAAATCTTTTCCCATTCAGGTAACACAGAGCCCTTGGTGAACTTTGCCACTTGCCCTTCCATTGAGTTATGAATTGTGTTCACTTTTCTTGTGCTTATTACTGGCACTCATGGCATTATTTTGAGTGGGCTCTGAAATTCTGCTGTAATTTTCACGGTCGGTTCCCAGGTGGAACAACACTCCCTGTATCCACCTGCTCAGTTCTTACCTTCCCCTCTCTCAGGGCTGCTCCCTGGCACTCCACAGTCCCCTGTCCTCACCTGCTGCTCTCAGGGCAGTCAGATCCAACGTGCAGATCAGAATCTTTATGAAGCTGGTACATTTGCTGAAAAATGAGGGAATAGGAAGGAAGGCTCAGGCATTTCTAACTAGGCTTCAATAAATGGCAGGTTTGCACTCTGAGGCATTAAAGCTGAGAAATTATAAAATAGAGGAAAGTAGCTGATAAAATCAGACTTAACATGGCAACAGAAGTTGTAGCTAGGAAGAATATTTTAATTATACTTTTCTACTGCTCTAACTTTATTTTTAAATATTACATTTTAACTTCTGTTTCTTGCATGATTAATCCCATTCCTGATTAATTTGAAACACTATGTCTGTGCTACTCCCACGTAATACTCCTGGAGGGATAATGTGCTTCAGGGACAAATGTTAACTGAATGTGCTGCATTATCTCTTCCTGGCATAGCAAACAAAGGAGGAAAAAAATCATTTATTTCCAACTTCAGAAAGCAGCTTTAGGGGATCACAGTGGCAGTGCTTTGAATTCAACTGAATGATTGTGGAAGCTTTTCCTTAGTTTTATCAGTAGACAGGAATGATGTCTACACTTCATCAGTAGATTTGGAAACATAAAACTTCTATAGAATCCATTCAAGTTGAAACAGCAATCCTGTTTATCTATGCAACATTAAGTCATCTTCTCTCCCCTCTCCACTACTCATTCTACAAAATGAATATATTGCTGGACTAACTAAATAATTATAGATACTTCTAGAGTTTGGCCTAAACTAATCTGACATTAGAGATGCAATGGTATATTTAACTGAGATTTTTAGAGAGCTTAGCACTGCTACAGGTATGACATATAGATCCAAGACATCAAATTATTCTGCTGCTTTATGTTCCTGGGAATGTGTCTGGTGACTGATAGCAGAGAATGGTATAAAGGTTCTCTGCAAGAGAAAAGAGGGGAAATGCGGAAGGCAGTTGGCTCTTAAAATAGGTCAGGAGACAAGCGAAATGCCATTTGGATCCAATTGTTACTGCATGTTAGTTTGTCCTTTGCTCTGTGTGTGTATAGATATGTCTGTCTGTCTATCTGTTTCTATTGTGAATCAATGGGGGTGAACTTTCCAGTAACATTTTACAGAGGAGTGCCTTAAAAAGATCTGTGTGCAGGAGAATAGATACAACCCTGGTCTCCACATGGGATATGCAGGTTTGGTTTTGGAGTTTTTTTTTTTTTTTCCTTCTCTGGTTGTGCTGTACTTCCATATAAACCTGTAGATAGACTGTTTATTTGATTATTTAAAGACAAAAAATGCATCTGCGGTACCAAATCCACTGTACAGGATCTGCTGTCTATAGTCAAGTTGGCCTTAGGCTCAAGTATAATTCTAATAAATGCTTTATAACTGCTTGGAGCTGTATCTAGCTGGGCTGTCTAATTTAGCTGCTGTCTAATTTAGCTGATAGTTATCTTACTGGAAATGGCTCTTAATGGAAAAACAGAATTATCTTTCTCTCTTACTATCTTTAAATTTACCATTTCATTCAAAGAAATAATGTTTCCTTCTAGTTAAGGGAAAAAAGTCTTCATCTGAGAATATTTCTTCCTGTAAACATATACAAGCACGTGTGCCTGATTTTTGCCTTTGTACTTAGATGACTTTGAGTTGCATGAGCACTGTCGCAGTTGAGTTGTTGGGTCCTTTTAATGAAAAGTATATTTTGAATGAATGAAAACAATCTGGAAACAGAGTTTGGAAACTTCAGGCAGGTAAAGACTCCAGTTGTGCAAAAAATTGGTTTCTTATGTGCATAAATGAAATGAACACACATGAAATGAACTGGCCAATGTGCACATGGAGTGTGGTCATGGCAATTGTAAACCAGGCACTCAACTTGAACACAGTAATATAATAAGTAGATGTGGTATGTAATTACTATCTGTGCATTTTAAAGCATATTAAAATGGAAGGTGGAGTAGTTTATAAGAGCAATAGAATCTCCCCTTTTACATAAATGTAACCACTGAAGGCAGAAAGGGGCAATGGGGCCATTTTTTCCCCAGTGGTGTCACTAGGAATTTTGGTTTGTTAGGAGCAGGCTGGAGTTTTGAAGTATCTAAGAATACCTGCCTTAGAATTTTCTCCTTGATCTGCCAACATAGCCTTCCCTTCATTTGGTACTGAACTATGCATAATGCACAGCAGAAGTAATTTGAAATGATGCATGACAGGATCCTGTGCAAGAAAATCATATGTGCATTAGAACAGACTCAGACAGATAATAATCTCTAATGTGAATAAATCCAAATCAGTGAGCTCTTGTTGTGCCCCAAACCAGCAACTAAAGCAGAATCTTTTTCGAGAGAAATTATAAATTATGCCCATGTGAATTAAAATAAAGCAGATAAGGCCACACTGTTTAATGGTCAACAGTTCCAAGTCATACCAGCACTGACAATTTGCAGTCTTTCAGTTCCTGTTCACATACAGCCATACAGACTAAGATGGTTTATAAAAGCTGCTGGCTTGCTCATTTAACTGAATACAACGTAGGTCATGATTTTCACAAGCTCATTAGAGAACTCAAAAAACCAGTATTTGGAAGATTTTACAAACGGAAGAGCTGGAGTAGAATGTATTTCCCAGGGAGACGTATTTGCCAAGTTAACGCATTTTGAGTCTCGCTGCATCATCCATTGGTCATTAAACATTAGAGTGAAAGACTCGTGTGATTTTTCACTATAGCTGAGGATTTTAAGCACTGTCAGCCTGTCACGAAGTGAGGCTTTTAGAGGTGGAACTGGTGTACAATAAACCAAGTGATTTTGCCTGTTTTTACCCTGTTGGTGCCATGCTGTCTGTGGAAGTGTTTCAGAGCAGTACTAGCTGTGTTCTGCCCTGCCCATACTCCTGTTTACAACTAGATAAGTCTCCACTCTGGGTATGTGCTCAGTTTGTGTTTTGTGCATTTTGGGTCTTCTAACAGTGCAAATTAAAACCAAAATATTTGCCCCCGTGAACATTAGGTACACAGCAATACATTTGGTCCATGAGTTAATTTAACTTCATTACATCACAGCTGTGAGGGTGCTTCAGTGTTACGTTGGTTAACTAAGAAAAAAATGTAACACTATCAGCTGGCCTAAATATAAAAGAATAGTTATGTGCAAATAAGATATTTCCTGTCTGTAGGAGTTTGGTCTTACTGATTCATCACAGAATACAGAGGCAATTTATAAGGGATGTGACTTGTGAATTTGTTTATTTACAAAAGCTATTGTTATTATTGGCTGTGGTTAGTGGTTAGTGCTTCTGTAATTTTCTTTACTATTCTTCTATGCATTTATTAATTTTTTGCCTCAAATGCTATATTTAACATTCAAATATAAATACCATACAAATTGGAAAGATACTTCTGATAACTGCATCCTTTTTTTGCGCAGTTAAATTTACAACTTCACAGCCTTGTGTTATTGACTTGTGAGAGGATTCACACAGGGTAGGGGTGGGCTTTTCCTTTGTACCTCAGTTTAGAACGAGATATCTTATTTATCTTCCTAGCAGAGAGAGCTACAGCTTCTTCAGGTATATGGGCAAATTGATCACATCCAGTAATCAAAGAGAGCTATTGACTTATGCTGCACTTCTTGTTCCATTCTAAATTACAGATAGCACATTCTGTAGCTGAATCCTCATCCTATTAAAAAAAAAAAAAAAGAAGATATTAAGAACATTTGTGCTCAGGAGCCCTTTTAGTTTGCTTTGACAAATGGCTCAGTTGGTCATTTTTCACAATGGCAGTATGCATGAAAAAGTAAAGTATTTTAAGATCACTTATGGTGAATTATTTAAGTAATGGCTATTGAGCTATCAATCAATCAATGTGGAATTGTTAGAAATTACTGAAGCAGTATCTCCAGGATGGTCTTCTCTCTCCTACTATTTTTATGTGTGCTGTGAAAAATGGAGTTCTTGGAACAAATGATTGATTGAGCTGGCTCAATTTTGGTTAGGAGAGCTACATTTTTCCCCCACTCCCTTATGTCCAGGTAAAGAATCTCAGGCAGTTTCCCCAGCAGAGGACACTGTGCTTCTGCTGTTGGCTTTGTAGGGTTTTATTTTGCCAAAGACCCATGGAAATAAATCAAGATATGATTTTGTACTTGGTATTCTGTATGGACACCATGACTGACATTGCAATTATAGGTTTTTGCATTGTTTATGCTCCTCCAAAGGCGCATCTGAGTGCTCTGAACCACTGGCTGAAAAGATCTGTGCAAGGTTTTATTACAGTATATAATTGTATTCTCCCGTTAAAGCTTCCAAGCGTATTTGTGCTTTTCATAGCTCACACACTGTTTGTTTTATTCGTAATTAAATAACTGATTAAATGAATCTCCAAATCATTTTTGTAAAGAATGTGATTTAGCACAGTTTTTGAGCATCCATGAGAAAGAAATAGACCATGCTCTGCTTTATATTTCTTTCCTTGATGTTCAAGGGCATGGCTTGTTATCCCCTTTCCTTCATTATTTACATAGAACACATTTCCTCCAAAGCAACATCTGTACCAGCCTAGATGTTATTACTGTCTCCCTTGATCTATGAAATCATATAGACATGCATATATCCCACCCGTGTGTTTTGTTAGAGGACACTGGGTTTACAGAATACTGAGACCTGGAGCCTGTTTTGAAACAATGTAGGTTAAATTTCTATTCAGTGATATTAATTAATCTTTCTGAATTGATTTAATGGGAGGTTAGGTATTTTCCATCAGCTGAGTATCTATATATTAACTTAGATCTTTCATAAAGAAAGTGATAATGGTTTTATTTGAAGAACATCCTACAAAGGCATAGGAGGGTCCGTTGAGTAGATCTGTTGGAACAACAGATGTACCGGGGAGAAATAATTCCTTGAAGAATGCTGCTTGACGGTTTTGTCTTTCTTTGCAATGTTTCTAACATTTGCTAAGAGGCAATTAAGATTTCATAATAACAAATATTTGGAACTGCTTGTTGCAGTCATGGTGCAGTTTAATATGGCAAATTAGACGTTAAAAAGGAATATATGATGAGCTGTCAATTTGCAAGACAAATATAGAACTACAAATGGTTTCCATGAAGTACCTTGAAATGTTTTTAAAAATTAGATCCACATAAGTGTAGGCTTCTAATTAAAAAATTATTATTATTAAAACCTGAGGCATTTATTTACGCAGCTTATGGCTTGCTGTTATTTTTAAATCCTGTTTGGTCATTCAGTCTATACTCGTGGACTTCAAATGCTTTAGTAGTGAAGACAGATGTCACTTATGGCCCCCAGTAAATACACAGAGAAAAAGAGTTCTGAAATTAATTATCCAAGGGAGTTTCTACAGCAGGCCAATAACAGAATGAGAGAACTTCAGATTCCACTTCTGAAATAAAGGATGATTTGAAGTATTCTTCCTTTATGTTTTCAAAGTTTGTCAGTTTTATTTATTTTTATTTGGTTTTATCCCTTCTCCAAATAAATTCAAAATACTGATCTCTGCATACAAGCTTTATGTTGCTGGGACTTTCAAGTGATTGTGATTTATGCACATTGCACATCCTAGGTAGATGTGATACTGGATCTAAGGAGGAGCTGTTCACACAGGTACCAAGGAGTGGAGCAAATAGAAAACTTCCAGGAATTATTGTCTAGTCAAATTTGGTGTGCAACATAATGCACATGTTTTATGTTCAACCAGTTTCTGAGGATTATTATACCACTTCTAAGTGGATATGTACTATGTTAGGAATTAGATAAAATTTGACTTCTTACAACATCCACCTAAATAGAAATAATTTTAATTATTCAGTCTTGACATTTCATAAATTCTACTTATTCCAGTATTATTAGAGATGTGTTAACTGTATATAGATTATTGCCTACATAATGTTGTTCTTGAAATTTTTAAGTGTACTAATCATTCACATGAGTAAAAGACTACTGATGCTACTAAGGGAAAACATCTGATTTTTTTCCAGCGACTCCTTTTTGTAGCTTATTTATAAACTAGTACTCCTTATTTTTGAAAGGTGGTCACTCAGATCTGAGATATAACTGTGATTTACCTTAATTTGAATTCCATTTTGGGAGTAAAATATTTGTATTCGGCGCAGTTCTTCTCTGTGTTTTGGTTGATTGGTTTTAGTTTAGCCACTTAATGAGAATTGAGTGTGTTTGGAGAGCAATAATGCTGCTGTCAGTTTATAAAGTCTGCACACGGGTGGAATGAAACCAGTTTGAGAGTTCTTTTAACAGGAATAGTGTTACTGCAAGCACATTTTCTTCAGATTAAAAACAATGGGTTGAGCATCAAATAAAAACATGCCATTATGGTCACCAAGAAATTGATGCATTGCTCTTCATCTAAACTCCTTAAAAAACCAAAAAAGCCCTCAAAGAAAGCCAAAATCCAATCCCCCAAAAAACAAACCCAGTCAAACTACGAAACCTTTAAAGAACCCTTAGTAACTTGAAAAAATTTGACTGGTGCTTGTGAGGAAGTCATGGGACAGGTGTAACAAACCTGTGGCGAAGTGAAAGAGCTTTTTTCCCCTCAAGTCCAGAGCTCCCTTATGGTGTGAGAAGGCCATGAAAGGGTGTCTGTGTGGAGATCTCGTCTGTGCTTTTATTTTCATTTCTCTTTGTTAAATGTAAGTTATAGTTAATCATGGCAGAAAGAAATGCCATGATTGCCAAAATAATCACACACAGATATTTAAATAGGTTGTGACATATTGTTGTCTGACTGTTTCTTTAAAAGTTTGACATTCTTAGCATATTTAGAAATATGACCCATACATTTAACTCTTCCTACCTCCCTCCAAGATAAAGAATATGTGAGAGATGGATCTTTTGGATGGTGTCAATTAGTGTTTCTTGCTCCTGTTTGTTTTTACACCAGTGGGATTCCTGTAAGTGGACTTTAAATCCTCACTAACAGAGGAAGTCAGATTTAAGTGTCCAGGCTTGCATATTTGCATGTGCTTTCCAATGCAGACATAAATAATTTACCTATGATGGGTTCAGCTGAATCCAACAATCAGAGATCCCTTTAGCTGCAGGACCGTGTGTAGTCCCCTGGTGATGTTCAAAGATATAAAACTACTAATGCCATTTATTGATTGTTAGAGCTGCTCTCTGTGGTGGTCTGCACGTTGCCAAGAAGTGGCCATGCACATATTGATAATCAAATATCAAGAGCTGTGTACTGGTCACAGCCCAGAGCCACTGAGCTCTCACTCTCACTGGAATTTATGATATACTGTGGCTGTTACCCTCAGAACTGAATTGTCATTTCCCTTTTCTAACTCAATAGTAAGAGTAATTTAGTCCCAAAGAAAAGACTGTTGCAGGTTGTACTGTGCATATTTTTCCTAAGCTAAACACAAGTTCTGTGCAGCTGAGCTACTTCTACTAGAACACCTATTTTCACTTTTTCTTAAAATCACTTAAAAATTCTGATCAGCTAAATAAAATAAAAAGGAAGTTAAATAAATAAATAGATAAAGCTTTACTGATGAAAAAAACTAAGTTTAAAAGTATTTTGTGAATTAAGTGAATTGCATCAAGTAAATAAAATGTATTCTACCCATTTAGTATAGATGTTCTGTCACCAAGATAAATGGACTAGCTATTACAAGTATCTGTGTGGCTGAAATGCATAACAACATAATTACTTTTCCAGCAAAATGCTAACCTGCTTTAATCATTCTGTTCACAGAATAATGTAAAGTGATTTAGTGGGTAGAATGAATCCACTTACAAATTGTTTTATGGTCATAATGCAGTCCCTTTGTAGAATGTAAATTGATGATGATAATTTTATGGGCAAATGATTTTTCAATTAAAATGTCTTTTCACAGACAGAATGGGAATGTTACAAACTGTTCCAAATAAGAGTGTGTCAGGGTGAAGGCATATAAGGTTATCTAATGTATCAACCTCAGCTGAAAGAACTGCAATGTTGAAAATGTGATTTATTTTAGTCAAGTTTTTAATTTCTTTTCATTACATGTGCAAAGTACCCTTATTTGGTCCCATGGGCTTAATAACCAGTGTAAGAATTTACCACATAAACAGTAGCAACCAACATTTCTCTTTTTCTGTTTAACTCTCTTTTATGCTAATAACTTAGGGTTTAATAATTATTTTCAGCTAACTGTACCATTTTCTATATTACAGTAATTGCAATGTCTATAAGGATCAGAATAAATCACTGCAGTACAGTCATCTTTAATTTTAAAATTGTGATGAGGAAATGAACGTTATTGCCCAGCCTAACTAGAGGAACTCCTATTCAGCATAGTAGAGCATTCTTTGATTATTGCTATATTGTTATTGTATTCTAAAGTGTTTATATAGAACTTATGTAATTTTATTAAGTAAAAATCACTTCAGCCTTTGATAGCTTCTGCTACTGCATATAAATGCTTTTTTCCTTTGTGGTAGATCAGCCTAAGAAATAGTTGAATGGTGATTCTTCTAAAGAGTTATTAACTCAAAAGTCTTTACAACATTATCAAATGCTCTACATGTTCTCCATAATATCCAAGTGAGACCCCACCTGCAGAGCTGCCCCAGCCCTGGGCCAGCACAGGGAGGAGCTGGAGCTGCTGGAGCCGGGCCAGAGGAGGCACCAGGATGAGCAGAGGGATGGAGCAGCTCTGAGGGGAGGAAAGGCTGAGAGAATTGGGATTGTGCAGCCTGGAGAGGAGAAGGCTTTGGGGTGACCTAATTGTGGCCTTTTAGTACCTAAAGGGAGCATAAAGAAAGATGGAGAGGGACTATTTACAAGTGATGGATGGAGTGACAGGGTAGGGGGAATGGCTTCACACTGACAGAGTAGGGTTAGATTAGATATTAGGAAGAAATTCTTCCCTGTGAGGATCGTGAGGCCCTGGCATAGGGTGCCCAGAGCAGCTGTGGCTGCCCCTGGATCCCTGGAAATGTCCAAGGCCAGGCTGGACAGGGCTCTGAGCAACCTGGGATAGAGGAAGGTGTCCCTGCCCATGAGAGAGGATTGGAATGAGATGACCTTTAAGGTTCCCTCCAACCCAAACCCTTCTGTGACTCTGAAAATTGAAACAGAATTTGTATGGTGTTCTGTTTCATAGCTGAGTTCTTTGTGGAAAACATTTTGTGGTCTTTTAAGAATTATATAAACAATTTTTACTAAGCTGCTCTGCACCATTCAAGACACCACATTAATGAGTGTAAAACCTGTAGTTTCCCGAGCAAACTGATACAGTAGCTTGCCCTTGATACTAAAGACAAGCAGGGAAGGTCAAATATCATTGTAAGAGGCAATGCACAGTTGTGTTACAAATATAATTAGCACCAAACAGTTCAGTTGATTGCAGTGTAGAAATTTTTCATAAGAAGCATCAACATTTGGTGGTCGCAGAGACAAATGTGTCGTGGTTTAGCCCCAGCCAACAACCAAGCCCCAACCAAAATGAGCACAATATGTTAACAGAATTGTACCTTGGGATGAAGGATATAAGTGCAGATAGATGTGAGATGTGTTGTTCAGTGTAAAATGGCATCCTGAATGAAGGTTTTAAATTTTGAAACCTGTAGTAAAGGAGGTACCAGGAAAAGGGGCAGGTGAAGTCATGTGTGTGTAATGGATGTGATTTATATAGTACAATCTGTCCAAGGTTTAACAGTCTCTTAATTCTTATTTTCTATGGACTTTTCTTTTTTCTTGCAGGCTTTTCTCACTCCATTTCTCCTCTGCATGAGCTTTGAGGAAGTTATAACCACCCTTCGAGCATCTCAGTTCAGCCTTCTGTTTCAAGCTCTACATGTAGTGTTTAAGCTTTCCAAACTCTCACATATAATCTGATTGTTTCTACACTTCTCAACAGTAATCTCCTCTCAGGCCATTTTTTGCTGTCCTTTTTCTGTCATCACTTCCTTGCAGAATGCTGCTGTTAATAGCATCTTCCTGACTCCACTGTTCTGATTGTCAGATCCCTTATTAAAAACAAACTTCTTGTCCTTGCTTTTCAAGATTGCCGCTGCTCCTTTTCTAATCTGATCTGTAATGCAAGATTCTGTCTTCCATTTTCATTTTAAAGGGATTAAGATTGGTTAATTCCTTAATTCTCTAGTCCTTTCACATTGTACAATGTTCCTTCTAAGATGAGGAGTCCTTCACCTTCAGAGACAGCGAGTGCTTTCCCTGCATTCTGTGTACAGCGAGGGATGGGACAAGACGGATTTGTATTCCTGTGGCTAAAACCTGTGCTACCTCATTATCTTATCTCTGCCACACAGTATTTTTGTGAACTTTTGATTCATATGCCTGTCCTATCCTCAGATTTAATATTACAGTATTTGTAGTGAATGCCTCTGGATATTTCTCTCATTTTTTATTCTGTTTGGTTTTCATCATCATAAGCTCTGACTGGGGCCAGTGACTTTCAGTTAACTTGACTGAGTCTCACCAAACAGATCTTTTAGCGTTTTGCACGCAGTGAAAAACCCCAAACATGTTTGTTACTCATACCAATGATCCATCATATGCCAAAAATTTGAAAATTCTGAGAATGTACATGTTAGAGTAGATTTTCAAGCTAGTCAAACTCTACTGATCTCTTGGTTTTAGCAAAGAGAAGCTCCTATTGTTAAAACCAGACATAATTTTTATACCATTTTTAAGAGTGAAAAAAATATTTTCTTCCTTTCAGTAAGAACCTTTTTAAAAAAATTGACAGAGTGAAAGCAATCCTCTTTTTCTGTTGCTTTTTGTTAGAGTATTTAATATTGAGTCCGTGGCTGTGCCCTCATCATGTATCTCTGATGTATGGTGTTCTTTTGAGGCTTCTTGCTTATCTTGAATGCAATAGTCTGTTATTAAAAAATAGAGCAGTCTTGGGATGCTAAATCATTTCAGTTCATAAAGTTTATCTTATGATTCTGTGTGGCCTGATTTCTGGAGAAAAAAGAAAAATATTTCATCCAAGATGATCTCAGATTTAGATTTTTAATAAATAGGGATTCTTAACTGCACTATTAAATTAATGATTTACAGACCTTTAAATTTTTAAACACTGTTTTGGGTTTTAATTAATTTTCTTTCTTTCTTTTTTCTTTCTGATAAATGACTGTAACTTAGTAAATACCCTAATTCTGCTACTATTTCTGCCCTTTTTGATTTCAACTAAAAATGGTTTGTCTTCATTTCTTCATCAGCAGCCAGGGATCACTTTGATACTATCTCACTCATAACATTTCTCCAACAGGGATTGTAGCTGGAACCCTAACAAGAATAGCAATTAGTTACACTTTGAGAAACGTCTATAAATCCTCAAGGCTTTGTCATATTGGAAGGAATTTAGCTGTATGATATGGGCAGGAAAGATGCAGAATCAATAATAAAAAATAAGTAAGAAGCAGTGGGTGGTCTGAATTGATATCGACAAGCCAACAATGCAAGCTGTTAGTGCCTGATTACATTGCCTATAACCCTGGGAGGACTTTGATGCCAACTAATGGCTTTGTCATCTTCTGATAGTTTTGAAGTGCATCACCTCAGGGTATCTCATGTATTAGTTTCTCGTGTGAATGTAGGATGGGGCTGGTCTCTCCCAGAAGCTATAATTTTACCTGCAGATCTTTGCAAGATACAGAGATTCTTTTGTCCAAAAACCAGAAGGAAAGAATGGAGATAAAATCATGCTATAATTTTAATGTACTTGATGTCAATCATAAAAAAACATACCCAAACAAAAAAATTAAGATCAATAATTCAAAAATTAAGAGACAGGTTTGTTTTTTGTTTATTTGTTTGTTTGGTTGGGTTTTTTGTTACGAGAAATCGCTACAGAAGAGGGACTCCGCAGGAGGAACACACAAGGAAAGAGTGCAATAACATCATAATGCAATGGGAATATATGTATAAACCTATTAAAATAAATAATAAATCACCTTCATGATTTCATTAAACCTGATAATACCAGTGTACCTTTGCGAGCTCTGGCTTGTTATTTTCATATTGGCAGGCACAGAACCAACCCAGGGGGAACTGGATTTTGGTATTAAGCAAGTTTTTTATAGCTTTGCATACTTAATTGGGAATAAATCTGCCACTGAAGCAGTGGGATGCGCATTATTCCTTGAGTATTTGGACAGTATGTTTTTATCAGTGCTCTCTGCTGATGCTGTTTGATCCTTATGGACAAAATCTTTTCAGGGCCTTAGATTACTCTGAGTCCTAGCTGCAGTTGTTTACATTTTCTCAGAAAAATGAAGGAAGTGGGTTTTACAGCATACTTAAACCACTAGAAAAATTTGCTCCTGATTTAAATTAGAATTAAATTATCATGGAAAATACTATCAAGCTTGCATAAATTGAATTTTTGTGCAAAGCAGTAAAGTCATTTAAATTTCCAGCAGGGTTTTGGGAATAGGCAGAGAATATGCACCTGCAGCCTTTAGGACATCATGGTGGAAGGGTGATTTCATATTTCTGATATTTTGCTCATACGAGTGTTTCTCCCAGGCCTGTTTCTACTGAATCTCATATCCCACAGCTTAGTAAAGATAAGCAGAAAAGTGAAATAGAACTCTGTGGCAACTGTGCAATAACCATAATAAATCATGGCTTTATATGAATGTGGTGACAGCCCTTTTTGACATTTACTTCTAGTACAAGATTGTCCATGGTTCTTTGTATTGAAATAAAAATAAAAGTCAGTTTTTGAGCTGAGAACAGTATGAATTACAGCACATTTAAGCATTGTTAGTCTGGATCCTCTGTTAACATCTTACACTGGGGGTCTCAGTATGAAGTCTTCCCTTGGTTATGTGCTTCTTATCCTCATCTGAAGAATATTTAATGAACTAGCCATGTATGAGGAAAGTGTATGAGTGCATATGGGAGTAGAATATCTTCCACATGAGAAATGGTTAAATAGCTTAGAAGTGTTAGTTTTGGAAAAGTAATGGCAGAGAGGGATAAGAAAAAGGCCAATGACATAATGAGTAATATAGGGAAAGTGGAAAAGGAATGATTGTTCCCTGTCTCTCATAATATGGCAACTGGTGCCATCAAAATTAAATTATCAGGAGTGTGTTCCAAACAAATAAAAGGAGCACTTCTTCACACAGAATGTAGCCAAGTTTCAGAACTTACTGGACGAGATGTTACGGCTCCTTGCAGGGCAGCCAACACAAAGATAAGGTTTCTGGCTCAGCCTGGAAGCTTTTGAGCTCTGAATTGCTGGGGAATGACAAGAACATGGATAAGACAGATGGTGCAGAGCAGAAGGGATGAAGGAAGGTCGTGGGGTCATCACGTGTTAGGATGTACCAGAATAACTGCAAACACAGCTCGGGATGTTCTTGGATATCAAGCTAGACTGACTGGCCAGGAGCTCTGGCTGACTCTCTACTGTACAAATTTTCTTTTCCTAAATGACGTGAAGTGCTGAAAACCAGGGAAAAAGTATTGCCTGATTGACAGCCTCTTCATGTGCTATTTAGGGCTTGGTCAGTCAGGTCTGGGAAAGGGATAGCTCCAGCTGGATTCCATTTCCCACCTAAAGGCAGTGGTGCATGGTTTGGGATTTTGTAATCTGATAGAACATCATGGTAAAATGATGGGGTTCTTGGCAACAATTAAAGTAAGACTTTGCATTATAACACATTGACACAAACAATAACAAAAATTCATCATGAGAGATGTATTGAATAATTTATGACGTAATTTGATAAATCTTAAAAATTCACTATGAAAAATACATTTTTATTTTTTTATTTCAAGTATAGGCCAAGATAGCAGGACTGATCTTTTGATATTTCAAGTTATAAGGCTACTGCTCAGCTGAGAGAAGTTAGTTTTGCATCTTGTATGAATGATTATGGAGTGTATGCAATGATTGTTTAATTCTCAAATGGCATTAAAAACTTCATAGGGGATGCTTTTACTAAGATCTGTGCTTCAATTTAGAGTCCAGAACACCCAGTATCAGTGTGTTTAAAAAGTATCAAAAATAGGAAAAGATTGAACTGACAAGGTAAAGGTTGTTTCACTATCTTAGCAAAAACCCGTAAGCATTGTGATTTTAATTTTTGCTTTTTCATATAAATAAACAGACTTTCCAGGGGATTAATTTATGTACATTAATATAAATATCAGATGATATCTTTCCATAAGAAAAGTGCTACCCATTTGTGTGTGTTAACTGAAAGAACATTTCTGATGAAATCTGAGAATTATATAATCTTAGTCAAGGGTAATCTTTCAGGTAGTGTTTCTGCTGATGGATGAAATCTAAGAACTGTTGATAATAAGGTAACAAAAGATGGGCAATTGCTGTTGCTTTAATATATGTGAGGGTATTTTGTTTTTTACTTATGTGCTAGGCTTTATAAATAATTTTTGCCAGGGCAGCAGTCAATGATGTATCTTATAGGAAGGTTATTTAAGCTCTGTAAATGAATGTTTGCCTTTCAGTGCATTATCTGCTACCTCATTCGGGTTTGTATTCTGATTATTCTGTTGCATTGTGGTTGTCCTTGATACTGAATTTTAAAAAATATTTCCTAAGTATGAATTATTATTTTATAGCCTCAAATAAAAAAGGTCCATGAATTGTCAGGATCCATTTTTCGAATAGCAACATACTATGGATTTGAGTTATGATTCTGAATAGAATGACTGGCTTTCAGCTCAACAGGAGGGAGATCAGTCTTAGTAAGCTAACAGCTTTTAATGGAGGGCATTTTTCTGAGTTCCAGTTCCAAAAGGAGGACTCCCAAGACCTTGCTGGCTTTTATGTACCTTTCTTTTTCCTGAGTAAATTGTTCATCGATTTCTAGGTTAACAATAGAGCATTTTTAATTGTAACAGAAAATGAATTATAAATATTTTGAGATGGAGAGCATTTGGTGTGTTTAATAGTCTAAAGAAAAAAACCCGCATTCTTGTGTAATAGGTTATGTGGTCTTGCCTTAAAAACTGTCTTTGGCTTTGCACTCATTAATTGTACAGCTAAACCTGGGAATCAGTGGAGGGCATCTGGGTGGCCTTTCCTTGTAATGACACCTTCCAGTGCATAGAAAACATCTCTGTTTGCTATGAATGGTCTCTGGACCTTTGGAACAGTGAGTGTGGGTTCTTTGTGGAGTTTCCTTCCTTGCACTGCTCCCAGGAGGGCACACGGTGGTTACTACGTGTGCAGATCATTTGAGAAAGCAACAATACCACCCAAAAGTGTGTGGTTTATTTCTACTGAAATAAAAGCAGGATGGTGCTGCTGTAAGAATTATTGTAGGGACATTGGAAACACACACATCTCACTGCTGGTAGTTCTGGTCCCTGTTTTCACAGATTTTCCTGGTCCTAAGTAACATCACACATCTTGTAAGTGTCAGGTTTTCTAATCCTGTACTTTTGGTACTGAACATTACAGATAAAACTGAGCAGCAGCAAGTGGGACAGAAACAGCAGCAGCACAAGCAGAAAGAACGAAGGGATTAGCCAGTGCCTGACTAGTCCATGCTTGTAGACAGAGAGTAATCAACCCAAATGTCAACATTTATTAATGCTGTTCACATCAAAAGCTGTCAGATGAGCACTACATGAGAGTCCCTGGCTTCAAAAAAGAAATATCGATTGAAATAAACTGAGATTGGAGTTTCAGCATCCTCAGTCAATACATATCTAGCTTTGTATTCTGTAACAAAATCTCTAAAGGCTGGCAAACTCAGGAAAGTACTTACAGAAATGTCAAATCATGATCTTCACCTGGTGAATACTTGTCTGTCTGATTCCTTCCATTTACTGCTAGACTTAAAGTAATAATAACTGCAAATGGAAAAGTTGCTAAAATCCCAAGCTCATACTCATGCACATGTACAAACTATTTCATGTGCTGCTGTGTACTTCTGTGTGCCTACAATACATACATTATCATGTATAAGTTTCAGTGACACTATATAGTGTGGTAAAATGTTAAACTGCTGTAAAGTAGTCTGATATCAGAAGGAAATTTTTAGACACTGGAAAAATCTTGAATGTGTAGTTTTTAACATAAAGAGATGGAAGATATTATAAAATAGTGGAATTCAATATGATTGTGTGGTTGTATCTTTGGCAGGGCTTTAGTGATCGAGTTATATGGTCAGCTAAGAGAGACCAGTGCCTTGTGAAACATGTATTTATGTGTGAGGGTATGGAAGTTCCACAAAAGCAGAAGGGTTTTAGATCCATGGCTAGAACTCTTGCACTGCTTACATTGCTCAGCCAGTACCTTAGTCAGCCTTTCCTCCTTTCTCATTTTTGGTTTACATCTTCTGGTCTTTACAAGAGCCTCAAATCTAAGTGAAGAAATATTTAAGTGTTGCCTTTGCAAATAGTGGTAAGTGCTTGAAGAACAGTATTTCCAGCATTAAAACATTACAAAGTTTGATTCTTGTTTAGTTTCTTTGTGACAAGCTAAAGGCCTAAAACTGTCTAATAATGGTTTGTTTGTCTGTCTCCATTACTGTGAAACAAAAGCGTTTCGTCTTTCCTGTGTGATTAGGAAAAATGGTTCTCTCCAATATACAGATGCTACAGCAGATAAGTTAACTTGCTTTATCCCTGGATAAAGGTCTGTGGGGCAGAACAATTCATGTATTTATGTATTTGTGTATTGTGTATGTATGTATATATGGATTTATGTATTTGTTAATCTTTGCAGTAGTTTGTTTAAAGTTCCTAAATTGTCTGTCCTCTTATTCTGTAATCAGTGTCCCACAGAACACTCCCACAATACATGGTGGAATTTAGTTGCTGAAATTGAAAATCTCATGTTTTTATTTCAGGCTATATTCCATTTAGTTTTTCATGCTTTTACCATAACATATACAACTTTGTGATGAAGGTTTGAGCCTTGTGGTTTTAATATCTCCAGGTACTTAGATATTTGCATACCTCCATAGCAAGCAAGCATATGTGGAAGTTTTATTATGACCAGAAAAATCTGAAGCACCAGTTTTATACATTGCAGTTGAAAAGACTGAAGGCAAAGCTCAGAGGAGTTGCCATTAAACCACTGCTGATCTTTACTGCCCCCATTCCTCAGGAAGTATTGACTAAAACTAAGTGACTATATTGTTTTGGGTTTATTTTTGTTGTTTCTTTTTTCTTCTGTTAATGCTGCTGCTCCTGTCCAATGTTGTAGAAACTGCATAACACCTACACTGGAAAAGAAGGGAAATGGTAAAAAGGATTTTTTCCTTTTTTTCATGAGCACTGCAGAAGTTGTTAGGCTTAACTTTAGCCCTCTTCTGCTCAGGGGTGAGAGTTTTTAGCGGCTTTTGGAAAGCTCTTCTAAACGAAAAGTTTCTCAAGTTTAAGTCAGTTGCCATTCAGAAGTTGCTGTCTATTTGAAATTCTGCTACATATTATATTTAAATTGAGAAAATGGTGGTGGCTGCCAGATAATTCTACCATTCCTGTTTCAGTTTGTGCAGAAATATGGTCTGGGTCTGTGGCAAATATGACTTAGTTTTAAATTAGATCTGGTCCTGACTAAGTTGGACTAGGGAGTTGAAACCATGCCGTGATTCAGGCATCCTTTTCAATTCTGAAGGTTTATCTTAGATTTTGTTCTAGAAAAGTGGTTTCCTTCATCTTCTAGTTAGTAGCTCTTGTCTTTTTTTCATGGATCCTCTCAATGTTTCATGCACTGCGTGTGTCTGAGAATGAGTTACTGCAGTGATTTCTGGTTCCCAGTCTGCATTTTACCTTTCTCTACTGTATTTCTGAAAGCAAGATGGAAGTTACTGTGTTGTTAAGTTTTTAAACTTTGTTCCTATCTGTGTATTTCAAGGATTTAATGAGGTGGGGGAACTATTTGGGAAACACCCTTTTATGTAGAAACAGGTGAAAAGTCATACAATCTGTGTTTCAAATCTTTTATTTCCTTGTGACCGGGAGTAGTTGAGGAAGTTGAAGATTGTGCCATGTTGCCTCAGACAGAGGAACAGTTTGTGCTGGGGTCTCACCAGTGTATTTGTGCAAATATTCTATAGCAAAGAATTGAAGTAATTGGATTTTGTGATACAAGCTTCTATATGTGAGTGTGTATATATATATATATGTATATATATGTATGTATTTGCAAGAAGCTGTGCCGGATACATGCTTTCACAAGGGTTATCTTGGGAAGGGTTTGCAGCTTTTTGTTTTGCCCAGAGAAGCACAAATGCAGTGGGATAGGTGTTTAATTCCACTCCACCTCACTGGTTTTCTCCCAGAAGATTTTGCATAAAAGAAATTTAATAAAAACAAGTATGTTTTGTATCCATATATGCATAAAATAATTAGGGGAAAAAATTTATTAAAATGGATGTTCTTAACCACAAAAGACACTGAATACTCTGCTGCAAATGTCTCCTGTTTTGAATGATTAGGCAAAAAGCTTGTTAGTGTTTTTCTTATTGCAATCTTTACATGTCAGAAAAATTCTTAAAGCAAAAAAGCAAATTATTCAGATTAGTTCCAAATTTCTCTTTGTTAATATGTATGATATGCAGCTTGGAAGATGAATTTCAAGTTGTTTTTCCCTGAAAATGTCCAAATAATTGATATCACTGCTGTATCTTTTAATATATATTCATAACAATCACGTCTTTCAGATCTGATTTTTTTGTTGTTGTTGTTTTGTTTATTTCACTGGTAGCTAATACTTACTGTGGCATCTTATAATTCCTTTTGTCTCTCACTGTTGCTGTACCCAAGCAGAGGAGAGTTGGGGGACAGTGAGTGTGTTGGTGAACAGTTAGGTCCATCTCCAAGGTCAGATGGTTGTTTTTTTAGGCTAAAAATATTTAATTTAGCATGTAAATGTAAGTCTGATTTGGAACAAAAAAGTATATATTCTATTCAGTCTAAGTTATGCCATACTTAGAGTGGATACAATAAAAACATTTAAACAGTGTTTGCTAAAGCTGTGCCAGGGACATGGGGTGGGACCTTAAGCCAGTCCTGAGTGGGTGAGAGAATCCTTTCCAGAGTGTGCAGTCAAGCAGCAAATCTGAAACCTATGGAATTAGTTAGCATAATCTTCACAGTGAAATCTTAAATATGTACCATCTGTACCACTTATCCTGGCATTTTCTAATTTCTAGAACCATAATACAGAATGTATCCAGCTGATACAGAACTGAACAGAAAGCTCACACGCTCCTGTGCAGCAGAGCCAAGCCCAGCTGGGGCAGCTCCCTGTATAGCAGCCACTGAACTGGGATTGCACTCCCTGTCCTGGGACAGCAAATGTGGTGTACAAAGGAACATTTACGTCCTGCATGCCTGCAGGTTTCCTGTGTGCACTAAATGTGTTAGTGCAGTGACTCTGGGAGACCTGATACAGCACTTTAGAGATGAGCTGAACCATCAAAAAGTGATTTGTAGTGGAAAAAAAATTGCATTTAATTGTGAATTAAGAGGAAAAGCATATTGTGTGAACAGGCAGGCAGCTCATTGCAGTGGGTGAGTGTGTACATGTGAGGGCTGTGTTCTGGCTCTGAATATAGGGACATCACTGCATTCCTGTGTCACCTTTTTCCCTTCATCTTAACTTCTCTGCCGAGGGTGTAGCTCTGCCCCTCCTCCCCCACAGGAGTTCCGGTGTGAGCAAGAAAAGCAGAATCATATATTTTTAAAAAGATCCTCTCCTTTCCATTTGCTTCTGTGGATTTGCTTCAGTGAAGCCACACCAGTTCATGCTAGCTAAGGGTGGAAGAATGGATTTCTGTACTGCATGATCACAATGCCTCACTGGAAACTCATGTTTAAATAAAATAGTCTCCCACAACAGGGTCAGATGTGGATATAAACCAGTCATGAAATCCACAACAGTGACCACCAGTAAGGTGGTCTATCAAGCTTAAGCACTATCTATACCCATATTTTTGGATCTGTCTTAAAATACCAATTGCTCAACAGAGATTGAAAATATTTTGTCCATTTATTATTCTTGTTTTGCGTAAATTTACGAAATTTAGTGGGTGAAACAAAGGCAATCACTGCAATGCTTCTGGGCATCTGGAATTATTTATCACCAGGACTATACTATTCTAGTATTGTTACTGAATTGTTGTATTTTTTTCCTTTTTGCATCAATATATGAGAATTACAGTGTGAACTAAGGTCTATTTGAAATGCTTCTGTTCTATTTTCACAATTGGAGCTATCAGTCAAACTGATTATATGCTTGGATGTGGCATCACATCTAATAATAAACAACATTTTTTGAGTGACAGAAAAGGTTAGGTTATCTTACATGTGGGTTTAACATCACATCCACTTGTTAAAAACTTTGCTTTTGACAAGCTGTAAATGAGAGTTTTATCATTGATTTATGGTAGGAAATAAAATGATGTGTGTATTTTTCGCATTAATCTTTTATCGTTTTTTTTGACTCTTGAAAGGAAGGACTGTTTGTTTAGTAAAGGTAAGGTATGACTTACTGACTGTCTGGTTTAGCACTGTGCCAGGACCTCTGGACTGGACCTCTATTTTAATTTGTTGTGTACAATTTGTTGTATGCTTACCAAAGCAATTAATAACAGTACCTGTGCTAATCATGGTCCTCTGTAGTGTCAGACAGTAGCAAGTGCTGCTTCAACACAAAACTGTGCTGAAGTAGCAATGGCTTCAGAGTCTGAAAGAGTAATCTTAGCCCTGAGAATAGTTTGGGGGCTTGTGTATAATTCAAAAATTATAAATTCAGTGACAAAACTTAAAGAACACAGTGGCCCTCGGTTATCTTGACACATAAGGACATGAATTCCAGTGCCTCAGTGATGCTGGAAAAGATCAGGGCAGGCATGCTGAAACCCAACCTCAGTGGTGCCCCACCAAGCTTTTCTTTGGCATGGGTGAGGCACTTAAAGAAGGCACAGTCATTTTGGTTCCTGCTGGGTTTATGCTTTGGCACTGATTCTGGCAGAAACCAAGCATATATTTACTGTCACCTGAGTTATTTGAACACATGACTTGTCTTGGAGCAGGGGAACAGTTTGAAATGTAGCAAACATTGGCTGTAATAATGCACTGTTGTTTCCTGCACATGGTCACAAGCATTTAAATTCAGAAAAGCAGAATTAATTTTGAAACTGCACTCTTGAAACACAACCTGTTACTAAGTAATAATGCATCCCAGGACTAGTTCTTTGATCAAGACCCAGATTGTTTTAGCAAAGCTGTGTTGATGTGCACATTCTGAAATTAAATAGATCTGCCTGAACAGCAGAAAACTGTTGAAGCATGAAAGAGAGACTTTTGACTGAACAAGTAGCAGAAAAGAGAAAATCTGAACCAGGCTGTTGGATTCTGAAATGGAGCTTGATCATAGGCATTTCAGAGGTGATTTCCTGTATTTCACTATCTGGACACAAAATATCTATTTATATGTAAATAGTAAAATCTGACAACCTATCTTTTTCCACTGAATGGTTGAAAGGTGTGCAATGCAACAGTTAGCTGTGTGGAAAAGGCAAGTTTTGTATGCTTTCCATAATCTCTTGGAAAGGGATAAGGAGTTTTTTTATCATTCTGAACCTCATACCTTTAGCTGGAAAAGCAATAACATATTTCTCTCTCATCACTGTTTTCAGTTGATAGTACACATTGCATTGCCAGATTCTGCCAGAGGTATTTATTTGCTCTTTTTTATCTGGCAAAACTCCATTGGTTTCAGGGGTATTTTTTTCCTAGAGTAAAACTGTGGGACCAAGCACCGTACCTGTCATTCAGACTTTAGAAATGCAGCTGTAGGCAGGGGCTGGGTACATTCTGTTAAAGGTAGAATGGAGTTCGCTGCCAAAAATTTGCCATGAATAAACTGAATGTGCTAAATGACATATTTGTGGTTGTGGCCCAGAGAGATTGCTGTGTGACAGTAACATCATCTGGTTTTAGTATTTCAGTGTGTGCATTTTCCCAGTGATAGCAAAACCTATTGGAATATGTATTTGATATTTACCTTTAGGGAGAAGATGTGTTAGTGAGATTGGAGGTGTTAGGCAAACCCACTTCATGAAACCTGTAATTCCTGTGGCTGCGAGGGGCCAATGTACAACTGCAGGGCACTGCTCTCTGCCTGAGGCTGATCACACTGGACAGGGGCGTCAGCAGAGCTTCAATCTCCCTGTGCACAGAGCTTTTCAGAACCTTACATCGAGTGTTGGAAAGGTAGTGAAGCGTAATTCAACTAACAGGAGTAATTTTTAATGTATGACTTGGCAAACTAAGCTAAAGCAAATGTTAATGCAGACACCAGTTTCTAAGGCATGGATAAAATTTAAAGACTGTGGCAAGATTGATCTACTTTCACACTGTGATGGAATATGAGTATCAGAAAATTATCTGCTTCTTCTGGGTAGATTTAGTTCATTTATCAGCTGCTCAAAAATTAGAATGCCCATTCGCCACATGTTACATGTGGCTTAATACTTGACAAACGGTGGTGTCAGCAAGAAAACAGGAACAAACGGGAGGGAAAAATTAATGTTCTTTGAGAAAACAACTTTTGAGAATGCTAGTATTCAAAGTAGAAGCAAGTTCTTAAGTCATCAAATCAAATCTGAAGAGAAAGTAAGCCTATAAAAAGTCTGTTATAACTTAACAAGCTCTGAAAGGAAAAGCATGTCCAAAGGTGAACTAAAGTTTCCATGCTTAGAAGAAAAATCTTGAACTCCATTTAGCCTTCTCCATGAGAGAGCAGGGAGACCAAAAGCATAGGGAAGGGTGACAATGATCAAAATATAATAGAATGTCCTCAGTCCTTGAAGAAACTGCCCCAAAATAAAGATATGGTATGTTCTAAACACACTGTATTTCTAGTGAAATTCTTTCAGAAAATTCTCGTTAACTGTCCCTGTAAGTAATTTCCTGTCACATTGTTTGTGAGCACTGAAACAGTTGTGCTGTATTTTGTAATCCATTAGATGGGGGCTATTTCCCATATATTGTCTATTTTTCCAGCTTGTATTTAATTGTTATCTCTCTCTTTTTTTTTTTCCCCCTCTTGAAGCTCTGACTTATATTTTCTTATTTAATTTCAATGTTCCAGGACCATAGAACTTGATGCAGTTTTAATGCATTGGTTAGTCCTCATACCTGAGACAAGGTTATGCCTATTCTGTGTTAGGCCAGAGCGTGTTGCTACAGTCCCAGTCATGTCTTGGCACCATTTACTAATGAGCTTTTCCCTGGCTTGCTGTTGAAGGAACCCGGAACACGTCCTGGGAACTGCTCCTCCCTGAAGAACATCCCTGTGGAAAGGATGCCAAGAACCTCCACTGCTCAGTACCGTTGGTGAGTCTGAGTATCTGCTGTCTGTGTTAGTTGTGCATTTCTGATCATGAAGGTCTCCAGCTCCTCACCACTCACTGTCTTACATTCTGTGATGTAAGCAGTTGTTCAAGATCACACACAGATTCTGCCTTTATAACCAGCTCTCAGATGGAGTTGGTCACAGACTGATAACTGGTAAAATCACATGAAGGGTTCCTGAGTCCTTTGGAGATTGATCATTGCAGCTCCTCTTTGCTGGGCTGCACTGATACCTTTGTCAGAGGAAACCGACACGTTAGTTTCAGATCTTAGGGAAGGAAACATCAATTTGAAAGTTTCAGCTTTAATCCTTTCCCCATGAGATACGTTGGTGCCATATCTGCCTGCCCCAGATGTTTCAGGAAACTTCTTGAGTAAATCAATAGGTCATCAAAGCAAGCTGGGAAAACAGAAAAAGTATTGCTCTTACCATTTTGTAAAAATCAGCCCAGTGTGGTGGAATGCTTTTCAGATCAGAAGATGTGCTCAAAGAATAAATGCTTGGGTGTCACCAATGCAGGATTTCACAGAGGTTCTTCTGCAGGCGTCTTCTGATAGTTATCTAGCCAGATAGAGTTCTCAGTGCTGAGCACTGATTTTTTTGGGAAAAGATGAGAGCTCTCTCTGTGTGTTTCTATACAATTGGGTATTAAAGTCGTGCTGGGGAGCATTCAGTCTTTAATTATTCCCTCTTCTGAGCCAGGAGATTTCAGGACTATGAGCTGTGAATTGCTTCACAGTTCTCAGCTTTGCCTATTTCCTCGTGGTCACATATTGGGATTAAGTTAATAAAATGATGCATGATTGTTGTAACAGGAGAAACAGGAAAAATCACCCAACAGGAAGCAAAGATTGAGCACAAAGTAAGGCAGGTGGAGTGAGAGACTTCCCTGAGAACACACTACAAATGCAAGGTTTGGAGCACATGCTTGTTGAGGAAACACAGATTAAAGGCAGATGGTGAGCTGGAAGCCAGGGACAGCAGGGAAAATGCAGCTTGTCAACAAGGCTGGTAAGGTGTGTCATTGGTTCATCCAAAAAGAAAATAAAACTATAGTGACCATAAAAATTATGTCTGAAGGAAGGCCAAATATAAATACTTTGGACTCAGAAAGTAGGAAGAAACGTTTGCTGGCTTCAAGATAGGAACTGTAAAGGAAGATACTGAGAGGAAAACATGGGAGTCCTAAAACATGGGAGAATCTGGGGTGGGGGTTAAAAATATCATGTTGAAAAGGATGGTATTTAGCATTTATCCCAAGTGAGCTGAATTTCAACCTTCATATCTTCAAAATAATTATTTTTTGTTAAATTAATTAATAAGTTTGATCAAAAATTTTATTTTCATGGTTTTTGTTTGTGGGAGAATCCCAATCTCTATTACTGTTAGCTATTTTTATACTTCAGCCATCATAAAAAATTAATAACTACTTTTTGAAAAACCTCAACTGGAAATTCCACTAGTGAGACAGAAGGAGAGAGGCAGATTTGAAAAATGCTAGCAAGGGAAATAGAGTGTGCTACTTTTTCCTCAGGGAAATAGGATATATTTTCATCTTTTTTTTTCCTGGAATGAGTAAAACTGGAGAAAAGAAATGTCAGACTCATTGACAAATCCTCCTCTCTCCCCAGGGAAATTACCCAGCGTGGCTTTAGGCATCAGGTAACTTCTCAGGCCAAAAGGCAGTGCAGTGATCCAGTAATGAACACCATTAGCTTTTTTCTGTTCTGCTCTGTTGGGCTATGTGTAGCTATAACTTCACCAAAATACTTCTGTAGTTGGCAACTTATTTGCAGTCCAAAAGCCACATCAAGAGGCCATTCTTGGCAGTCTCTCCAGGCACAGCAGCTTACAGGGAATGCTGTTCTGTGTGTCACCTGCTGCCATGGCCAAGACAACACCTGGATGTCAGAGTAATATTCCCTTCAGTTCATAGCTCTTCCAGTTTAAAATTAATTATTGCAGAAAGATAATCCATTAAAGAATTTATTTATGAATAATAAGGCTAGATTGCCAGAACTGATTTGATTGCATCTGGTATTTCTGAAAGGAAACTCCTTGACCAATTACAGTAATCATATTTTTTTCATAGTGGTTAGAGAAAACCTAAAGAACTGAGAATAGGGAAGTCTTGATTACTCTCTGTTATCTCAAGGACAGGGTTTGCGAGCATGTGCTTGTTTTTAGCTTTAGTACAGCAGCTGAGGTTGAAGTGACCACAAATGAAAAGTTGTTTTCTGTTTTTGCAGTTTTAATGGATACCTGAGAAATTATGTAGCCCAACAGAAAGCTTTCTGAATTTTGTAGTAGATTAACAATGTTTCTCTGAATTTCATTGAGTCTTTAAGAAAATGACATAACAGATTGAATTTATAATCAGTGTTCTTTATTCTCTTAATACTGAACAGAAATCATAACAAATGAAATTTAGTTGCATATTGGAAATAGGAAAAAAATTGTTGAGCTAATTTGTGTGAATGAGATGGGAGCCTTTTTTTATGTATCACCTAAATCTCTGCTAGTTCTGACCTTGTCATTGTTTAAAAGTAGTGCCACAGGGTGACTTTAATCTCCTTGTTCATCTCTGCTGTTGTCAGTACTAATTAGTCAAAGTTAAAAAAGGATCTTTCATGTGAAATAAAATATGTTGATGTATAAGCTTGTTAAGAATATGTTGCTCCTCCTCTTAAAATCTCATCTTTCTGTTTGTGCAGTCTGACATGTCAATTAATTAGAGCGATTCAGGGCTATTTTTTCAAGTAAAATAGAACCATGTCACCAAGCTATCCACATTTCATTTTTATCTTGTGAACTGCTGAAGGCATAAATAGTAACATTCAAATTATGATCTGTTCCTTGTTTCCTATCTCATTTTCCTACTTGTTATCTTTGCTTTTGAAATACTCCCATCTGGATTTACATCTAAGGATGACAGATGAGAGAAAATCTCAGCACACTGCAGTGTTCTATCTGTCTGACAGAGGCATCCCACTTTCAGTGATCTGGTCTTATTTACATAGCCTTGTCCTCAATGTTTGCTACAATTATTTGACTCAAAATCAAGATCCTGCTTCAAGAAAAAACAGCATCTATTAATAAATTCAGGTGAAATTTTTGAGGAATTCTAAAATGATGACAATTTTTTTTAGAGTCTGTCAAAATGCAAAAGGGTTTTAAGAATAAATAGTAATTTCTTTTCTGTAGCAGTGTTATATATTCTGAAGCCTTCCCTATTTTCCTGAGTTGCAAATTGAAAATGGATCTGTTCTAAAAAACTAAATGAAATTTACAGCCTTGAAGAAATTGAAAATATTCTGGTTTAAGGATACTGTTTTCATTATTTGTCACTGTGCTATGGAATACACTAAATTAAAGACCTAGTATCTTAAGATGTATTGGAATTTCGATGTGCACCATCTGTTTGAGTACGAGTTCATACCTACTGTAGGATGAGTTATCTCAAACATCTTGGCAGTGCAGATAAATGTATATCAAAGTTCAGCCACTGTGCATGAAATAAGTAATATAAAACCTATAGTATGGGGCCAAAGGGGCCCACAGGGTAGAAATCTATGAAAATAAACCAACAGTTTTGAAAAATAAGTGAGCAATTATTCACATAAACACTGGTTTTGACTCGTGGGATGTTTTGTTTTTGAATATTGAACTCAATACCCAGAAATCTCTAATGGACAAAACAAACGGAAACTTAAAAACTACTTAGGTAAGTTTGAAAGGATATGAGCTACTTTTTCAAGATACTTCAGTTTTCAATGACAAATTCCTGCATGCCCATGTTATTTTTATAAAATTTTTTCACTAAGTGGGCATTGTAGGGATTTATTTTCTAAATAGAAATAGATGCATTTCACAGTCACATATCTTAGTCCTACATTAAAACCTAGAATATATGCAAAATGTACAATGCAAAGAAAATGGAAAGTGCACAAAATTGATTAGTCTGTCATAAGGAATAGTCTCATTCATGATTGGTACTTTTTATTACTATTTAACTGTAAATTCATGTCTTATTACACTGTATTCTCCTGTCCTTAGGAAACTGAAAAGTCTTTGGGAAAAAAAGGAATATCTTTTTATTATTTACGTAGCTGTGTTTTATAGGGCAAAAAAATTAGGTTGTTTTTTTTTAAATTCAAATAGTTCTATAAATGAGCACTTGCAGATATCAGCCTAGTGCCCCACATGGTTAAACTGAGGCTCTGCAGTGACAGTTCTCTGGGTTTTGGGTGACCTCTGTGCTGCCTTACGGAGTTAAGGGGCCTGGTGGAGGGATGTTCACTTCTCTGTGTCATTTGGATTCCTGCACCCTTCTGTTCTGAGGGAAATGCTTCTCTATCATTACTGTAAATCTTCCGTAAACTCATTCTGGGCTGTATGAAAGAAAAATTGTGGACTTGAAGTCAGTTGAATGATATAAAGGGGAAAAAAAACAGTCAATAAAGTGTTTTCTTTGAAAACAAGTCAAGGCAACCTTTGTGCCCTGAGCTACAGAACTTCTGACTGAAGTAGATTATGCTGGGTAAAATTCACCTCTGGCTTTGTAATATCATTGTGTTCTGATCTTACTCATTTTTTAAAATACAATTATTTTTCTCATTGTAATTTATTTAAAACAATTGTATTTATTTACCTTTATTTCACCAAATTAAAAAAAAGGCCCATTTGAGGCCTTTTGTCCCTGATAGTGTTAATTTCAACACTTGATCTTATACATATTACAAATTGCAAAATAAACAAACTAAAAAGTTATCCAAAACTGAGTTATTTTCCATTTTATATATTCATAATCAGTAAATACTGGCTGTCCAGTGTCAAATGGTTTTTGGAAGTAGATAAATAATAATTTTTAAAAGTTATGATCAGAGAATGAACCGTTTCATTATTTTGTAATTGCTTAATATTCTTCAGTAGTCAATTTTTAATAATATCTTTTAAAAACAACCTTTTTTACCAGAGCATAGCTTGTAAGTAAAGAAATAAACTAGTTGATGGCTAGTTGATGCAAAGATAGCATTAATATTTACAAAATTGCCAAAAGTAATAGAACCTGGCAATAGGAACAAGAAGTGTTTGTGATGTACTTTAATCTCTCCCACAACTGAAAAACAGCTAAAACATGAGAACAATTTTTTAACTTGCAGAACAATATAGTTTTAATTTTCTTTTCTTCTGGTTGTTTTTGTTGTTTTAGTTTGTTCAGACAATTTTTCATCTTTAAAGGGCTGATGAAAGGTTGTTCCCTGAATTTTATTGTGCATGGATAATATCTGGCACCAGAGCATGTAGATACTGTGCTTTAAAATTTCTAGTTCTGAAAAAAATTATTATGGGTGAAATGGTATTTTTGTGTATTTAAAAGTATACTGTATTCTGTGTAAAGTTTGAAAACAAACTGAAAATGTGAAGTTCTTGCACTGTTCAGGTGATTAATTCTCTTTTTTACAGAACTTCAATAAAGTCAATGGACTCATGACAGGGATGATTTTGACCTGTTCATGCTCTTATTGATGCATTAGTGACCATGATAATAGCAAGTCTGGAAAGGATTTCCATTCTCCTAAGTGAATTGCAGATATTAAATAATTCATGTATTTTATACCTGCTTCAAAAAAGAGGCTTTTTTTTTTTCTGAAAGCTATTAAAAGTTAAAATTTATTCTTGGCATAAAGCATAGCTGCAGACTTTTTCCACTGTAAGGAAGCATCTGCTTGTTTTAAAAGCTTGTAGTTTACCACCTTAACTTTAGGGCACTAACAGTAGTAAAAAACCAAAAATTAAAGTAATGAAGCATAAACATCAATGCATACAAAAGGCACTAAAAAAAGCTGTAACAAGCCTTTTAAATTTTTATTGCAAAAATATGTCCCATTTTCCTTTGTCCTGTGGAAGAGGACGTGAGGAGCTGACTGAACAGCACGTGTGCTTAGTTCCAAACACTTGGGCTCCCAGGTCTATCCTTGTTGGCTGCTTTTATGTTCTACTGGAGGCTTCTGCCTTTCAAAACAGGCATGACTAGAATGCCTTCAGTCTTTGTGTGTCCTGTTTCCCTTTTCTTTGTCTCCGTTATTTTTACTTATGTTTGTCTTTTGCTTCAGAATTCACTCTCATGTCTGTTATTTATTTCCACAGTACAAAATACTCTGAAGCCAGCAGTGTGTAATCAGTTATCTCATTTCTTAATACTTTGTGTCTTTGGTTTCAGAAATGTACAACTGTGAAGAAACTTGCTTGTTTTGTTGTCTATTCTGAGATTCAGAGAAAAAACTCTAACAAAAACCCCCTGGTAAACTTTTTTTTCTTAAAGCATGTCTTAGGAGACTTCTACTTTATTGAAAAATAAAATGCTTTTGGAAAACCTTTCTACAAATAGATTTGTCTGAAAAAAAAAATCAACAAGGTGAAATGAACCTCTTGAGATCTTCTAATCCAAACCACCTTTCAAAGATAGCTCAATTAGGTCAAATTGCTCAGGGCTGTGTCCAGTCAGGTTTGAGTTTCTCCAAGGTCAGATATTCTGCAGCATCTCAAATTGTAACTACTTTCAGATCCCCAAGCAGATCTTTGCAAATATCAGGTCCAGCAGAGAACCTGCACCTGCTGCCTCCTTGGTGTTAGGAAGTTATCACCAATGCATCCCAAAAGTTGGGCACCTCCTGGCTTTTCTGGTGCCATGTTGCCTTTCCAGCAGATACAAGGGTGGATAAAGTACCCAGGGCGAGCCAGGATCTGCAAATGTGAGGCTCGTTTCAGTTGTCTGAAGAAGGTTTCACCTTCTGCTTGGTGCTGACGAGGCTGTGGGCAGCAGCCACCCAGCACCATTTGTGCCACGGGGCTCTGCCCCTGCCCCAGCAGCTCCCGCTGGCTCATGCCCTTCCCCAGGCACAGCTCCCCACATTCCAGCTGCTGTCCCACATACAGGACACTTTCCTTCCTTGCCTTCCTGGCCTGTCCTTCCTAAATAGCCTGTATTCATCCAGTCCTGTGAGCTGCTTCACAATCTCTGTGGACAGTTGTGTTCGTTGGCTTTAGGGCAGATCAATAACAATATCAGGATTTCCTTGGATGATGTAGGTTTCATATCTTCAGGGTGTATGCCAGGAACTAAAGGTACTGCTAATCTCAGGAGTCAGGAGATGAAAATGCTTCCTTGTCCATACTAGTCTGATTACAAGGGCAGCTAAAATTCAACCCACTTCTGCAAAGCAGCAATAGAACTCTTGCATGGTGATCCACGTGGTTTTATCTGACTTTGTAGGAACAGTAAATTAACTGACTTTAAGTTTCTCTACATTTCCCACTGTCTGATCTGTCAGCACCTGTCACTGGTTTTTGGTTCCCCTCCTTTTGCTGTTACTTAGTACTGCTCTGATGATTAACTGTATTGTGCTAATGAGGTCCTGCATCAGATCATTGGTTTTCACTGTTGATAGGGGAGCAGCAGATGGCTTGGACTCACAGTTTTACTCTTGGGGTTGCAGTACAGTAAAGGGGAAAGGTGTATGGAAGCTGTGCATCTTCAAAGTTAAAGTAACTTTAGATTCTTGACCTTTTAGAGAATGGGAGAGGGAAAAAAAGAGTTAAAAAGGGATCGTATCTGGAATCTCTTCAGATCTGGTAGAAGCAATGGAGTGAAGGAGACTGCCCAGGCATGACAGAATGTAGAAAAATTGAAGGATTGGGCTAATTTCTCCATATGTATGGAAGTATTTAAGGATTAAGTAACTAATCTGGCAATAGAGAGAATGTCCAAGCTGCAGGCACTTGGGGTTGCCATAGGGAAGGCCTGTTCTTCGGGAATTTACTTTTCCTGGATGAGCTGGGATGAGAAGCCTTTGAGTTGGAAGGCCATCTGATACAGCAAATCAGAGTAAATTCTCTTTATCTGGAATGGTAATCCCAACTGATTTAAATGTGTAACTACTTATATTCATATAATTCAGTTGCTGTATAACATCATCCTGATTAAATACTTGGTATGTCTTGCATGCAGCTCTCTGATCCTCAGCTTTCTCCTCCAGTTGCCCTTGTGATCCCTGTGTTCTTCTCTTACACCATTCTGATATTTAGTGAACTATATATTAAAAATATTGCTCTACTTGGTATCCTTTAAGGGACCACAAATGTTTATTCTTTGCTTTTACTTTATCCTGTGTGGGGAACCTGTGTGCTTAAGGGCAATAAAGACTTGACTTGGATACCAGATGTGTTTAAATTTATTATCCAGACTTATAAAGGAGGTGTCTGGAAAGAAATTGCTTTTTATTCTGTTCAGCTTAACCTCAGAATGGATTTGCTTCCTACTAAATCAAAACTTTTATTGACTTAAAATGTCAAAATCTGCTTTAGGTTTATTTAGCATATCACCACTATTCTGTATACTTATGTTTACAGTTTTATCTACAAAATAAGGAAATATGTTAACACATTTTCAAATTAATGTCTAGCACACTCTGAATCTCTTCTGTAGTGTTGTGGTGATCCTCCATCAGATGGTGCTATTAGGATTTAAGATAAATACTTAGCCTGGTTTGGGCTTATGAAAACTGTCAGCTCTTCATCCTGTTTGTAATTTTTTATTTTAATTAAATTAGTGAAGTTTTATGGGAAGTTTTTATACTGTTCAAACAGTGAAGAAAGCCATGTGTGAACATATGGTAAGTGTCAAATTCACTACTGATTTGAAAATATACCTCTCAGCAACTTTTATTAAATGTTGTGGGTGATTCAATAAGTTTTTACCTTAAGTGTCATGAGTTCTGTGAAATCACACCCTGTTCTTATCCAAATCAAGGATTCTCACAAGCGTTTCTGAAAGCTGCGTCTGTTGTTCAGAGCCACATGTCTGGGTATCTAAATTTCTAATTTGGATGCTAATCACCTCCAAAGCTTTTTTTTGTATTGGCCTGCAGCTGCCTTCGGGGTGTTTGTTTGTTTGTTCTTTTCCCCACAGCGAATCCAAGTTTTAAGACACTGTAGTACTTCTAGAAATATGGTCCTAAATTTAATAATGTCATCAAATTAGTTCTTTTATTTTCTTCAAGGATGTTGATGATGAAATTGGGCTGGGATGTGCATGTAAGCCCTGGAAATACAGCAAGAAATAACTCTGTTTCAAAAAGATTTTCCAAATGTAAAAGTTCCCTTTAAGGTAAGTACTTAAATATTCGTAGGAGCAGGGATGTAGTTGTCAAATTGGACTTTCTACTCTGGGTGAATTCTAAATGTTTTAAATTTTAACAATCCATTGCTCAAATTCGCCCAGTGTAAACAGACAAATCTCAAGCAAACATAATTCAGTGTGTGTCTTGTTTATGCAGTTCCTCCACAGCTACTGCTCTGGACATCATTGCTATTGTGTGACTGGGAATCCTGGAAAGCTTCTAGTGTTTCTTTTTCCTATTATGTGGATTTTAAGCCCAGCAAATTCTTTTATATTAATCATGATCAAGTCTCTTGATGCAAATACCTGTTCAAAAAAAGCCGTGCAATACTTCCATTTCAGCCATCTCTCTGATATTAAAAAAAGCCCAGGGAATAGTTTCTCTAAGGTTCTTAAAAATCATGATAGGCATTCTTTAAACTAGTTCTAGCTGGTCCACATTTCATTGAACTGGTACTTATCTAACATGGTAGGTTGCTTAACCAAAACCAATTTGACCTTGCAATTAGTAACTAGACCTCGCTCAAAGAAGTTAATCTGGAAGTGCTAAAACACATTTCAAAGTTTCTCATTTATACAGCTTTGTAATGATTTGCTTTTCCCCTGGTAGTTTTTGGCACAGAAATATTTTTCTTCTTTCCTATTAGAACATAAAGATACAAAAGAAATTACTTTACATGATGTGAATGCTTAGAAGCACATTTTAATTGCATCTGGTATTGCCTGAGATACTAATTACTGTTACAGCTAGATACTAAATAGTGTTAGAGCTTCTGACTGATTTTTCAGTGATTAAAAGGAAAAATTCAAAATGTTTCTCATTATTTATTCTTGATTTGGGAAAAAAGTAAAGAATAGTTAAAACACATTCTGATAGTTCTTAAAATGTTGAAAATTTCAGACATGGAGAACACAAGGTAACTCTGCTACAGGTCTTAAATTTTATTTCTTTCCTATATCTTCACTGGAGAAATATTGATAGAATAATTATCTAAATCTAAAAGCAGTAAGGCCAGGAAAATCATAATACATTTTCTTTATGTGTTGTCTTTATTTATTTTTTTAAATTTATTTTTGATTTTTGTTTCTTTGTTTTGTTGTTTTGTGTTTTTTAATATTTAAGGATCATGCTTCCACACAACCCCATGTAATTTTACTGTTCCTGAAGTATGGTTTTTTTGAGAGTTTGGAAAGTATTGCAGCTGGTAGGAAAAGTGCTAACTTGGGTGGTTAATGCACACCGTGCAAAGCTTGGCTTAGTCTTGTCAGGGATGTATCAAACCCTCAATCCCTCTTTCACAAATTTTGAATGTTGATGCACATGTAAAATATCTTGCATTAAAGTATTTCACTTTGCAGCTAATATACAGGAAACAAATAGTAATTTTAATATATGATTCAACTTAATTACATTACTAAAGGATCTAGTGTGACCTGAGCCTCATTTTCAGCAATCATCATGGAAATCTAGGAAGCTTGTGTGTTGTTAAGTTATGAGTTACTGTGTCTGTATAGAGGAGCTGTGGGAGAAGTGAAACATCTTTCCCAAAGTCATGCCCACAGACAGGCCAGCACTGTATTTCCCTCCTTTTTTGGGGGTGATGTCATCATCTCCTTGCAGACAGTATTAAAATGAGTTGTTTCAAGAACAACAGTACAGGATAAAGGGAAAACAAGCTGAAATCCAGCAATTTATTTATCACATCAATTCATCAAGTGATGTGAGTCATGAGAAGTATGGTGATGCTAATGAGCAGATTTCAGGTCTCTGCCAGACAAAATCTGTGGAGGAGATTTTTGGCAGCATCCACTATTATGGGGTAGTGAGTGTCTTTAGACCTGGCTGCACTGCACGGCTGCACTAATCTGCTGTAAACAGGAGGAGTTAAATGGGTCATTAAAAGGCATTTTCTGATAGTGCTCCGCTATCAAAAGAAAATATTTTGATGGTGTTCAGTGCTCTCCTTGCTGGGAAAATTAAAATTCTTGTCTAGAGATCAAGAGGTGTAGCTTAGATTAATATCTTAGAGAAGGAAGAACATATCATCTTCCACAGTCTAATGCCTTTATCTGAGCCAGCAGTTCATGATGCTGTGAACTGCTAAATCCAAGTGACCTTTCCCAGTGATATTCACAGCAAGTGGCAAGAATAACAAGTACACAGACAAGGCTGCTCTGAAACTCTCCCTTCCTCCTTATTTATATTATTGCTTCATTATATATAAAGATTTCTTGCAAACAATGGCTGCCACCAATATTCCCACAGTAACAATCTGATGACTGGGATCTCATCACTGGAGGCAATTTCATTGGAGCTAAAAAGACAGAAAAAAGGTTGTCTTTGCCCTAGTATGGGAAGATGCCCCTTTTCATATTCCTGATATTGTATTGCCACAGTGGGCACACTCTATTAATACTTTATAAAAAGTCATTCCCTGGGAGGATATTTTGACAGAATTTCATTCTGCAACTGCTGGTTCAGTTTCACTCACATTAATTCATTTCTTTGAGTTCTGGTCCATGTGTTTTTTGCTGGATCCATAATAATCAGAGATAATCCTGAGAACAATTGCCACTGAATCAGCAGGTCTTCTCTTAGATAAAGTAATATAGATTTTCAAAACCCCTTATCCTTGGCTGAAATTGATTGATATGAATTAGTGGTATAAAATGCATTTTTTTAATGTACAGTGAATCTTACTTGTATTTAGCTTCTCTGCTTATTTAGATGGAAAAGTGAATTAGCAGTGTAATTTTTTTTTTTCATGGGATTAGGTATTCCAGTTTGGTGAATACTGATATCTATTTCACCCATGCTCCACTTATGTTCTTTGCAGGATGAAGCAATTCAGAAACGCTTTATTAATATGACACTGCTTCTGTGCCAGTGTTTGGTAATATCATCAGTGATTACTTGGTCTGTCTGGCTTTTATGGAATTTACATAAAGCAGAAAACTTTATTATTACACTAACCTGAGTAAATGAAATTACTCTGATATTTGTAATCTTGTTTCTGTTCAGCCTTTCTGAACAAAAAGTCTGATAGTCTCATGGTTTTAGAGCTAACATGTCTAATGAAATTAAAACCTTCCTAAATTACTTCTATGATAAATTTATAGAGGCTGTTAATAGAACAATTTCAGCAAGTGATAAACCAGCAGTACCACAGAACACTTGCCAGTCCTTAAGCTCAAGCCTTATGAATTGCAGAGTTACTCCAGTGGCATCTGAAGGAGGAGCGATGACCACAAAGATGTATTTTCCTCCAAGCATTCCCCAATTGTCTGTGGGTTTGACTGTTGTATCTTATTATTGCTCTTTACATGGGAAGTCCTGACAGTTGGAGAATGTAACCTGACATGATCTATGGAGTCACAAATCCCTGATCTCCTATAAGGCACCAAAAACTGTATGAAATTAAGCCCGAGGCCAAGTGCTGCCCTTGGTGTGTGCCTGACTGTGCCATTTTAAGAGGCCAAAGTAGCTAAGTCAGTATTTTCCCTCTGGACCTAAGAGATGGCTTTATAATCCAAGTTGTGAATTGGCAGTCTGGCATTCAGGACAGAGGGAAGAAGCCATCCTCACTGGTTTATTCCTGGTTTGCCAATATATATGTATTAGAGTCAAAGTGCTAACAGTGCAGCCTGTTGATACTGCTGCAGTTACCTCTTACTATGGGATGTTACAATGCTGTGACCTTTATTCACAGACATAAACTAAGTAGTGGTAAAGACTCAAAATCCTATTTTTCAATCCAGTCCTTCTGACTTTTTGACCATTGGTGAACTCTAAGAATAAAAAAATTGGAATAGTTTCCAGTTCTCACTCTCTTTTTCATCCTATAACTATATTGAAAAAATTGCCAGCATTTCAAGGTCCAAACTCGAGGAAAAAATTACCACAAGGCAGTGTTTTGTTTTTTTGGATAGAAACCCCAACACAATCCATTGAAATTCAATAGAATTTTATTTCTTTCAGTGTATCTTTGATTATGGTATTTTCTTACATCCTCTCTCCATTTCTGAACTCAAATGTCTAGGCGTAAACCATTAAAAGTAGGGGTCAGTGCTAATTCTGAATTTAGGTTTTTAAAATTCCATAATGTGTTGAATTTAATATAATTTTTGTTTTGAGTATTGTAGTATTTTGGGAAAAAATGTGCAGAAGAATATGTAAGTTTGACTAAGCTGTATATTCAGTCCTTTGAAACGAGATCTTACCTTCAACTATTTAAAATTTGAATGTTGTCCGTCTGTGCATTGTTGTTGGTTGCACACTTCTGAAAATGTGACAAACCCTTCTGAGAAACATTTTCCTGAGCTTGCCCAAGGAGTTAGAATAATGGCTGCAGCTGAAGGAAACACTCATGTGCTTAATTGATGTGATATTTTGGTATAATTCTGAGGGTATGTGCCAGACTCTGTAGCCACATAAAATGTAATGCTCTTCATTCTATTCCTCCTGCAATTCCCAGTAAACATTTCTGTACTGTTAATGAAGAAGATACTGATGTAAAAGTGATCTTTCAGACAATTCTCTGGGGTGTGCTCAATTTGAAAGAAATCTTCTCTGCTCTGTGCTGACAGACTTTTCTATTTATCAAGACAGTCTGACAGGGGTGACCCATCAGTACAAGAACTGTACATTCACTTTTTGCTGAATATCTCAAAGAGTGTCCTTTCGGTCAAGCTGGGACAAATCCCTTAGGAAATAAAGACAGCTATCATAAAAATCTGCATGGAAATAAATTTTTGTTTTGATACTGAGATGGTTCTGAGATCATCTGACCTTCTTGTTTCAGAATTTGTCACTTGTTTGAGAAGTGTCATATTGTTAATCCCTCATGTGCTGAAATGGTGGCAAAATTGGAAACGCAGGAGTCCAGTTCAGCCAGTCCCTGGCAACAGCTGCAGGTGGAGGCAGTGACTGCAGAGTGTGTTGGGGTGGTCAATATAAACAGTGTCTGAGCTTAGTTAGGCTGAATTCAGACTCCATGGAGGGGAAGGGAACATGGAACTTTAAACCAAGGGTGATTTTTGAGCAAAGTGTTTAATAATATTGAGGTTTCAAATAGTAAAAATCCTCTAACTCTCGAGGGTGCATTGCTTTTTGGTTTGCTTCCTCCCCCACTCTGGTATCAGCTGATTCTTTTCATTTTCATTTTTTCTTTGGTCCGTTGACCCTGTTAAAACTAAATAAAGCCTTTCTACCATTTTTTGAAATTTTTCAAAAATTATTCAAAAGTAATGAGACTGAAGCCTGAAAACCTTTGGTTTTCCCCTTAAAAAGGCAAACGCCTTTATGTGTTATCATTGATCTTGTAAGAAGTCATTAAGCTTTCAACTATTCCTTATCTACATAACATATTTTAGAAATAAAAGGCTTGTTGGTAAATTGCAATTAGACTTTGCTGTTTTTAAGTTGACTGACAGAAGCTTGCTCTGTATTAAAGGTGAAGATAAATGAAGGCAAATCGACTGTATTAATGGCAGTTCAGGGTTTTGTGCAAAGTATTTTTTTCTGTGAAAACATATTTTGGACTATGAGCAAGATCTGCAGATTTTGTCAGTGGCACTTGAGTGTGGTGTGGGTTTGTTGACTTAATCCAGGTGAGGTGGCAGTGGCTGGCCCTGGGGTGGAAGGCAGGATGCTGGATGTAAGCCAAGGGTCCAGGGCTGCTGCTGACTGTCCTGCTGAGCTCTAAACTGGAGATGAGAGGAGGGATGAAGGCAGAAAAGTTCTGGCACGATGACAAAACTGAAACTGAAAATGCCCATCTACCTCAATGAAGACGCAAAACAGTAAGTGTATATTTTCTGGGTGAATCAGATATTATAGAGAATTTAATAAATGTTGATAGCATAAGCAGATGTATGAGCTGAGTCCAATATGAGAGTAATGATCAGATAAAATTGCTTCCATGTCGAATGACAGTGAAATGTGAAGTGCCTGATTTAGCTTTATGTTCACACAGAGTGCATAGCCGTACCCTGGAGAGGTACAAACCTGGCAGGAATTTCAAGGTGAGAGACCACAGAAAGCCTGCAGGATGTGAGCTGGAAAGAAGGGTGGCCTGTGTGGTGGCTTTGTAATAACTGCACCAATATTTACTTCAGTTTGAATTTCTTTCTTCATTTGGCCTCACAGGACACTAAAAACTTGGTGTCATGATTAGGATACTCACTGCTCTTGGGAAGAGAGAGCTGTATTAGCACAGCTGTTCCCAGGCTGTGGCAGGGTATTTATCCTTAGAGAATTTCCGTTTGGTTTGGGAATTTGAATATGAATTGGGAGTAAGGTGTCAAATACAGGAAGCCCTTCTGAGAGTTTGCTAAAATAGCAGATTAAGAAAAGGTTTGATGAATTTTACCATGGTGGAATTGACCTTTTTGCTTTGGAGGGTAGCTGAGTAGTTTAAGCACCAAGGGGAGTCTGCACACTGCATCCTTCCAATGACCCAGCACCATGAAATTAAGGGAAAAGAAATCGTGCCAAAGTACACAAATCTCTTCTCAGAGGACTCACAGATCTGAAACGGAAACCAGCCGTGCTGGGGGCAGAGGGAACGAGAAACACTTAAGTAATAGAAATTTAATTACCTTGACTTTTCCTCATAAATAGATCAGAAGTAGACCACACCTCAGTGTACTTAGTGGTCTCCAGTCATCTTTAATTAGCAAATATTCTAATGGTTTTTATTCCAAGACAATTTTTTTTTCTTTGTGAAAACATTGAGAGGTAGGCTTTAGGAGTGGGGGGCTTTCTGCTCTTTGGTAATAATTAAATGTTCTGTTTCATCAGACATATACTGAATTATCTAGATAGTTTACACATTTAGGTATCTTTAGTTTTAGATATTCAGTACTCGTGTATTAATTTGTTAAGAACTTTTTTTAAAATTAAATTGCTTGTAAATTGCGGTATATATATACAAGTGTAAATATATATATTTAAATGAGTCAGGCAAAGTTACCTTCATGTAGTAATAAAAGCTATTCAATTGCATTCTCTATTCTGATCTGTAACATGGGATTGATTAATCTGTACCATTTTCTATGCTCAGTGTTATCCCTGTCACTAAATAAGTTATCAGATTTTTAATTATCTGTAATATTATGTGAGTTATGAGAGATGCTTCTTAGCATATAGAACCAGTGCACTGCTCAATCAATAATTCATTCCATATATGATGAGTTGAATAGTTTTTTTCTGTGAGGAGTTTAAATTCTATTTCTGCTGTTCAATTTATTCCACATTTGCCTAAGCCTTTTCCTTTAAAATCTGAGTTTCTAATTTAAGTATCTTCTGAAGTGCCCCACCCCAGTTTTGCTTTAGAGTATGTTAGAAATATGATCAATCTCATCTGTATATGCTGGTAAGAATTCTGTGCAGATAAATCAAAGTCTGGGTTTGCAAAAGAGAACGTTATTCCATTATCAAATAAATCACACAGTTTATGAGTCTTTTTACTGCACTGCCAGAAGTTATTTACTGAAAGATCATGAAATTCAGATGGTATTTCACTCAGAGTCATAGATACCTGAACAGGTCAAATATTTTAGTGTATAACTACAGCACAAAACAAGAAAATGTGAAGGCCAAATCTAATAGTTCTTTGGTATTTCACGCATAAATAGTGCTTTTTATATTTGCTTTAAGATTAATGCTTCTTGGTATCTCTATAGTTTATAAATGATATGTAATTGCACTTTCATTCAGAGAATCCCGCATCTGCTCTGGTATGAGCCTGGCTGGGGTCAGTGTTGGTGGTGCAGGTTTGACTGTAGTGAATGGCTCTGTTCCCTTTCAGGGTCTCACAAGTAAGCAGAGAGGAAGGCACGGAACAGCTGCACAAAACTCAAACGCACTGGTTAATAAACACCCCAATCCTGGCATCAGGGATGTTGTTGAGGTGAAATCTCACTATTCAGCAAAACCCCTCTATGCCAAGTACAGAAAGATGAAGTACAAAAATAAACGCCTTAGGTGAGTACATAAAGTTCCAGTATTTCTGTTAAGGTACTGTGGAATCTAGTAACCATTGGAGTTTCATATCCATTACTTCAGTTCCCACAGTTGTGATGGATTTTAGTAATTTAGTGCCTGTTGCATCCAAGGTTTCGTTCCTTGTCATACTGTGCAGGATGCTGTCACCCTGCTTGGCTTATTTTCACTCTGGTAAGATCATGTAAATTCATTTCTACATAAGAGACTTTTCTTTGGTTCACACTTGTGGATCGTGTAGTACAGTATTGTTCTACATTTTTGGCATCTGAGCTTTAATAGTATCCAACAAGTCATGAGCAGGGTGGCCACTGGTATTTGTGAGTCCTCTGCATAAGGTCTGGAACTTCAAGCAGGTGACCTAAGAAAGATCAGTGTGCTTTCCTTTGGTGATGGAGCTTGTTACTTCAGACTGGCTCAGGCAGAAATTGAAATAGGCTAGAGCAGCAGTGATGGTTCTCATGGCCTGGGAGATTTTCAGCTGCATGCTGGAGGTCAGATCCAAAAGGACTAAAATCATCCCATCAATTTAAGGAAATATTGTGAGAGGCCAAAGAAGCATCATAGACCATCTGTTTTGACTTGTTTGTCCGTACTGCTATTTAAGACACAAACCAGTATGTTTCATAAACGTTTTGATGCTCACTTGAAATAGTCCACAGAACCTTGTGAAACTATGCCAGGACTTGCTAGCAGCAATGTATGTTGAGTCACATTTTTATAAAGAAATATTTAAGTTTGTGCCAATTCACCATAAATGGATGAAACAAAAGAATAATGATTAACAATAAAGCAGAATAAAATGGATTTATGAACCTTTGCCAGTAATTTTAGGAGGAATCCTCCAAGTTCCTCATGAATTGCACTCAGTGAAGTATATGCAAATAGTCAGTATTTCCAGCGAAGGAGGCAGTTTTACTGATCTAGATCTTTGAAGATTTTGACAAACTGTCCCTAAAAAAATAAAAATAAAAATGTAAGAATCCTCCAATAAACCCATCAGTTCTTTAAGTATTAATTGCTTAGCTTTCACATTTCAAATCAACTCTTAATTTGAAACTGTTGTTTTGTTATGCAACATACTGAAATACTAAAAATTGATCCCATTTGGAGTGAGCATTTGTTTGGTAGTGGCAATTTTAATACATTTGAAAAGCTAATGAACTGGGAAATGATGACTTTATGTTCAAAATTATTTTTGAGTACCCTGTCATGTAAAACAACTTAAATTTTGTATTACATTCACTGCTCCGCAAAGAAGCAAAAAAATTCTTATATAGCCATTTCTCAGGATATTCAGCATGCGAGGAGACAGATCATCTTATTACTAGTGAAGAAAAGCAGTAGGTTTTCTTCTAGTATTTATAGGGTATTTAGTATAATGCAAATAGTGATCACTTCTTTCAAAGATCCAGTTTATCACGTATGTAGTATCTAATTCACATGTGTACTAGGAAAATGTGATAATTTAAACATAAACATGTTTATAATATATTAATATATTTGTATTTTAACTGTCATTAAGTAACCAATTGGACAGAGGAAGAAATACTCAGAGCTGTGACTGTGTGTGCAAAAATGCACGTGCTGCTATTTCAGCATCAAAACTGAGAGTGGAGTATTTCCTGATGCTTGGTCCCATGAATTGCCAGAGGATGTGAATGTGGATTTGGGATCTATTTGAACAGATATCACAGAGGAGTATGTCTTAAAGAGTGGCAACACTTTAGCTTTGAAATAGATGCTTATAGACTAATGCTATTCCACTTCGTGTGTTCCTGAGAATATTCTTCTTGCAATTATAGACCCAGTGTCCAATAACAAGTAAAAGGTTTTTATTTTTACCTTTTCCAGCGTTATTTTGATCCCATAATGCAGTATAGGCTAGACTAGACACTAAATGCAAGTGCACACTTGACACTTTCCGTGGAGCTCCTTATCATCTGATCATCAACTGAAACCTTTTCTCCCTGGGCATCTGGACCCAAGGGTGATAAAACCTTTGCTTTTTCTGACTCAAAATACAGCCAATTCATTTCTAGGCTGTCTGTTCTGCTAATGCACCACCAGGATAGACATGATTTCATTCTCCATGGATGAAGGAGCAGACTGTAACTGTGAGGCAAGAGATGAATGAGGAATGGAGAACAGAACTAGAACAGACAATCCTGGCAGTATGCAGCAGAAAAGAGTGATCTCTTGGAAGGGATGATACTAGTGTGGGTGTGTAGTGGAAAAGTTCTTAAAAATGTTCTGCCTTTCACAGAAATCAAATTATATCCAAAAATGTTGGTTCCATCTATGTCAAGTGGACTTTGCAGGCCAGTTCTGTCTCTGACCTATAGGACTCCCACGAAAGGAGCAGTTTTATTTTTGTGGAGTCCACTGTCATTAGAGAAATTGCTTTTTCTTTCCATCTTCTCCATATTACTTACTGTGTCTGATTTTCTCTATGTATCTTTCCCTTTTTACCTGTACTGATTACCAGCATTTTCTTTTGTTCACGTAGCAGCAATTTAATCTGCCCATTTCTAAGGAAAAACTACTAATTTCAAAGAAGTAACCCAAGAAGGCTGCAAAATGCGAGTATCAGATTGATTGGAATATTTCAGTCTAGAAAGTCAGGAAATCGTGGTGGCTAACAGTGCCTCGAAATGAAGTAATAGAGAATAATGAATGAACTACGATTCAATGAATTCTAGAAGAAAACATGTTGAAGCTAGAGAGAAAACACTGTGATGCTCAAATGTCATATGTGTCAAAAAACTGCTGAAAAATGAGAAGTTTTGAACTGAAGCTCTAAAAAAAAATCTGTAGGACAATAGTTTAGGGTAGTTTCCTGACTCTTCTTTCATTGGAAGGGAAGAAGACTTGATTAAGAAATTACATTTGTCATAAGAAATATAAACATAAGCCTGCAGTTTTCTTAAAAAACCCCAAACACAAACGGTGTGTGGGTGTGAATTACTGAGACAGGCTCTATATTTCATTTACACAGTAATTACAGCTGACAGGTCCCTTTCCTCGTTTACTTCCCAGATGGCTCTCCTTTATGTCTCCCTGTCTCTCTTTTTTCCAGTAAATTTCAGAATTTAAGGTAAATGGAGACAATAAGCAAGGATCCTGTTGCAGAATTAGGCATCGTTAGGTGTGATTGTTGTGGCAGCTCCATGGAGAACATTCCTGTTAGCACTGTATAAATACCAAATGATAATCAAGGTCAGGTATAGACTGTCTGGACTACAGCTTTAATAAATGCAGAGGATCAGAAAATGGCTTCATAATGAAAGGACTTATGGCCTTGCTCCAAACCCAAATTCACACCACCAGCAAATTAGAAGAGGATATTTCAAGAGCACTTACTATAGGCCACAGTTATTGAATTCAAAGTGAAATGTTTGCAATGATCTCATTATTTTTCTGTTTATTCTAATTTGATAATAATAACACTTATAATAACACTAACAATAACACTTCTCTGTAAACATCTATACTTCTCTTCTGGTGGTTTTTTTTTTCCTTAAAGTTTGCAGTTTTCTCTTTCTATGTTGGACAATTTTCATTTCTTATATAGCAAAAAGTATTTTGTGGAAACAGAGGATGCTGAGCCACAGGGGCTACCAAAGATGGGTCAAGACAAGCAAATTCTGACCTGGTGAAGGTAATTTTTCAGGAAGGTGTGGGCCTTTCTGTATCTGAAGCATTGCGTGGGTGGTATGTAGATGAACCGTGTCTTCATCTGAAGAAATTAATTTACCAGGCATAGTGAACTTGATGGAATTACTCTGAAGTGAGGGAAACCATTGCCAATAGTTGTCAGTCCAGGCATCAGTAATCCAATGACTGGAAAATATCTTAAGTGGAAATATAAAAAAGGACATTGGAGACAGAAGTTGCTTTTTCAAACTGATTCAGAATTGAATTCTCAGTTATTGTTGTGAGTGTAATGTTACAACTTCTGGTGGTCTAAGTCTCATGGACATCAAACTGGTTTCTGTCTCAGGGCTATGCCACTTACAGAACATGCAGCAGGTACCAAGGTAAATAAATTCTACCTAATTACAAATTTACCGTAGCAAAAGAGGAAGGTATATCTCAACAAAGTAAAATGCAGCTGGTTTTGAAGGTTCTTTGTACATTTTCCTCTTTATTTTCCCTACAAAATTAATTTTAATTTGCATATCTGATGATCACGTGTATTGAGAATAGTCATCCACAGGCTACAAGCAGAAAGTAGAAGGTACCCTCAGCAGACTGGCAGGAACACTGCTGTGCAAAAACCCCTAACTTCCTCTGCTGACTTGTGCATTAGAGGGAAAATGACTGTAAATTTACTCCACTGACATTGTTGAATGAACTGAAACTTTGTGTAAAGAATCATGAGCCAGCATTCAAGTTAAGTCCAAGGTCAATTCATTTACATTTGGTAATTAAAAAAGGCATATTGAAATGCTGTGAATCTTGAGGAGGATGTATGAAAGCTCATTTATCAGGCTATTATGACGAATATTTTATGCTATTAATGACTTTCCTTCAGACATGCTTATGCACTTGCCCTTCACATCCTCTTAAATTTCTCTGCCTTGTAAGTTTGACTCTCTTATGAAAAACACTGCTTAAAATTCCACGGTCAACAACATGCAGGTATTCAGTTCTCTGGTGTTCCCATAGGAATCTTTACATAGAATGCAACATTATTTAATCTCTTACATAAGCTTGGGTTAGATGATCCAAGTTTTTGTTTTTAGTATTTTATTCAGTTAACCATATTCTTAAAGGATTTAGGCATAAAAAGAATACTATCTTCTTTTTCCCTTTTCTTTTTACAAGGATACATAGCAGAATATGGGTCTGAAGTACTTACTTACAATTTTCTGCACATTTTTCTTTTAAAATCTCCTCCAGTATTGAGAGATAGGAGCTATGTGGGGAAAAGAATCACAATTTGCACTTACAGCAAGCTTAAAGTCCTTGCCAGTGGGTGGATATTAGCCCTTTCCCTAAACTTTGAAGTCTCAGTGGTTATACTGCTCCTCATTACCATGTTCTTTTAAAAGAAGTGGGTTATCAGAATATGTTAATATTTTGTGAGTTCGCAGACAGCAAAGAAATGTCTCAGCTGGAGTCCAGAGTGTCCATTTATCTTGAGCAATCTTTATGGCTTTACTTCAGGGGCCCTCTTCTCTCACCAGAGGCATCAAAGAGTTTCCTGTGCCAAGAACTTCCCTGTATCATGGTAAGAAAAATGTCATTCTTATCCTCATTTCAGTACTGCTAAGGAGATGGTTAATAAAGAGTTCCAGAAAACCTCGAAGTATTTTGAATATGACAGGTGGGTTTTGAGTTAGCAATACCCCACTGAAAGTGATAATGTGTACATTTCAATTAGTTTTAAAAACATGTGCATGATCAGACGGCTGCATCTTTGCTCACTCTGTGCATATATATGAAAGTTGTTTAAAACTGTGCAGTTTAAGCTTTCTGAGGATGCCTAGTCTTTATAATTTTTACCATACACCTAGAAATATTTTTGCCTAATAAACTATTAAATAAATAAAAATATAATAATAATAAATAATAATAAATAAAACTATTAAACATTAAACTATTAAACAATGCTGTCTGCATTGCTCCTTTTCCCCCTTCATGTATAGCTCTGCTTGCAAACCAGTTTCAGCTGTGTTTGACAAAATACGAAAGTCTCAAAAATACAAAGCAGCACAGTTATGTCCCAGCAGCACTGTGGGGTGCTAGAAAGTTTTTACTTGATATGGCAGCAACCAAAAGACAGCAGGTGATGGATGTGAATTTTGCCAAGCCTGGCAGCTTACAAGTATGATTAGCAGCAGGTAATTCCTGCATAACTTCAGAAAATGCACATTAGTAAAAGATAAGTTGAATTTCCCATCCATGGAGATAAGCTTCAGCTGGTGTATGTGGGAGCCCTGAAAGCAGAGAATATTTCCCTGCCTGTTTTGAAGGGTTCTACCCCCCTGGACAATACTGTTTTTGTTCTTTATCCATGGATAAAACGGCCAACTCTTTGGGAAGAACTAGAATCGACTTCAGTGCAAACTAAATAATAGAACATTATGTAAGTTTATCACAGGGTGAAAAATCTAAAGGTGTTGGGTTTATTAATGTAGTAAATAGATAAAAAGCAAAAACTCCAAAATGGAGGATTGTTGTTGTTTCTAGACTTTCTTCTTCTTCTTCTAATACTCCATATTCTGCAGTAGAAGGTGTCTAAAAATTATTGGATGAAAAATTCCACAGTTCATGTATACGCGACAAAAGCATTTGTCTAACATTGGTAGAAAAGTGAAAATATCTTTCGTTTTAAGTTTTAATTGGATGATTTACCTTTAAGAAGGCTGTGTTATCTTGATAAGCAAACATTCTCAAGCAGTCTGCAAGCATTCTCAGCATTCTACAAGCATTCTTTCAGCATTCTACAGGCATTCTGCTGCATTTCTCTGTTGTGTGCTGTTTCTGGGTCACACTAGTGACCTTACTTCTCTGATAAGACTTAATAAACTATCTTAAAGCAGAGAGTGCTGAAAGTTTCTTTAAAATCACTCCCCCATCAGGGGAAAACCTGGCTTAGAGACACAGCTAAGTCAGGGGCTGGGGTCGACAGGTGTTAATGCATAACCAGAGAAGCTGTGTCTCACTCTAGGTTTGGATTCTGTGGGGACTGAGAAAACAGGAGTTTAGGATGTGACTTCTCCACAACCCAGTTAAATATGCCGTGAGCCCCAGGAAAGACCATGGTTTGTTTTGGAACAGCAGTTTAATTTTATTTTCCTGAGCTTTATCTCTCCTATGTTCTCCTTGAGATTCCTTTTTCTACCTGTGCTCCCATTTGCTGATATCACCTTTCACAGCTTCCCTCATCCTGTTAAGTTATGCTATTTGATGTTTTAAAAATACTCAGAGTCCAACAAAAGGAAAAGCAAGAAGTAAAATGGAATAAACATGCCAGTTCAACTTCTTTTTTTCTCAGCTGTTTGTCCAGGGTATTGCAGGACATCCACCCTAGAACCCCAGAAAGCTATGCAAGCCCAGACGGGGACAATTTTCAACATATCTGTATTTTAGACTTAGGTGATGATCCTAGATGATAAATATGTATACAGCAAAACAGATGAGGCATAAACCTCGTGCAGAGAAAATCCCATTCAATCATTGATAATGGTGGCTTAATCATGCCTGACCACTGTTAGTGCTTGCAGCATTCTGAGGGCATAAAGGGCTTCTTAGCCAGGTCAGCCTGCATGTCTTCTCTAGATCTTTGGCAGGGATGGAAACACACAGGCAATGTTCATGTAATACAAAATCTACTTTTTTTAAACCACCACTTAATTATTTGTCTAACATAAATCTAAAAACTTTGTCACTACAGTATGGATAAATGGGTTTATGCCTGGGAATATGGTTTTATTTTAAAGTTTGAGTGAAATGTTTACCTCAGAGGATCAGAAAAAAATCTTCTGGTCTAGAAAAGTATAGAAACATCTTGTAAGTTCTATTTGCTTGGAATGTTACTGTTCTCTTAGGAGGCTGGCTTTTGATGGTATCAGTACTGACCTTAATTACTCTTGTGATATTAAACAGTTTTTAACAAATTTTCATTTATCATTATAAGGGATTATTATCTTCCTTCCCCTACAGATCACTCAAGATAAAATGGAATCCAATGATTTTGCAGTATAACAAATGTTCTAAGTATATCACTTCGTGGCAGGTGTTACAACAACCTTAAGTACTTTAATTACTTCAGCTGTTCTCAGATGCTGCTTCCAGGAAATGTACCACGGGAAGAAGATAGAAAAGGAATCTCTTACTGAAGGTATTTTTTTGCCTGACCAATGCCCAGATGTTGTATCTGAACTCATAACATGCACCTGAAATAGCTTCTTTTGTGATTTGATTTCACAAAACCGAACTCTGGTGATACTCTGCTTTCATGTAAACATGGCATGTAGATGCTGAACCAGAAGCAGCTTTCATAGGAATTCTGCTTCATCATTCTTCTTATCAAGTTTCACCAGAGAACAGAACAGATGTTCTGATTTCCGATGACATTGTACCTTTTCAGCCTCCAAAAAACATTCACTTGATGAAAATCCATAGGTGTCCAGGTTTCACTTTTTCTATTGCTTGCCTTTTTTTTTTTTTGATGAATGAAAATTCAATATCTTACTCCAAAAGTGAAAAGTAACTTTTTACAATATCTGCACTTAGAAATGTAATTCAAGTAAGAAAGTTTGGCAGAACAGCAGCTCTTACAAAAGAAAAGAAACAAGATTGAATTACCAGAGAAAGAAATGGGGACATTTCACTGAATTGGGTCCAAACAATGTGTTGCTGTTGCTCTTCCCAGGCTTTGTTGTGTTTGTATTATGGGATAGTTCTTGCAGGCATCAAGGAATAAATGTGCCACCGAACAATATAACTCAGTCAGGGCTTCAGCTGAGCTAAATTTTACCTATTCTTTCTTTGCAATGAGGAGAACACCTTCAAGGCCAGGCTGGATGGGGCTCTGAGCAGCCTGCTCTCGTGGAAGGTGTCCCTGCCCAGGGCAGGAGGCTTGGAACGAGATGATCTTCAAGGTCCCTTCCAGTCCAAGCCATTCTATGATTCTATCATAATTTGCCTCATTTTGAAACCTGTAATTATAAAATGCTGCACAAATGCTTTCAAAAGCAATCTGTAGGAACTGAATCCTCAGCTATTTCTTGTGTAAATCACAGTATGTACTGATTATGCAATTTATTTTTTAATAGGACTTTCAAGACATTTCAGTTCTCAGTCTAACATATTCTATATTCAAAATGGAGCCTTTTCTGTGGTTCTCTATCAGATCACCATTGTTTTCTAAGTGCGTTTGCCACAAAATTCCCTGGAGTTACTTAAACAATACTAAAGGTTTCTTATTGCAGTGGTTATCTGTGCTTTATGGCAAAGCTTTCTAAGTCATGACTGGGTAGGCTGGCACTCAACTCCCTCTAACATCATGTCATTCACGTTTCTGAAGTCTCTTCATTAATCTCCACAGAAACCCTCTTGGAATATTGTGTTTCTCTACTATATGGGGCTTGTGACTCTGTGTAATTTTTCTTTCAGAAGAGTAATTTTTTTCCGTTTTGTGTGTGCAAGGAATATGCATTTGTTGTATCTTCATGTTATTAATGAAAGCCTGGAAGATAACTTGAAATTGTTTCAGTCAATTCAGGTGAACACCAGTTTGTGAAATTAATGTGAAATAATATTTTTGGCAGTATTTTAGAATGTTTTACCCAACTCTGGAAATGTATGTGGGCCTTTAATAGGATAAGTGTCAGAGTTGTAGAGCTCCTCATAGTGTGTGTTACAGAATTCCACTGTTAACACTCTGTTTCTGTTGGAAAAGCATCCTTTCTCCAGGGAAGATACAAAGGTTAATTTCTCAGAATAATGTGTTTTTCATGTTTATAACATATCAACAAACATGTTAATTATAACGTGTTATAATTAACACTCTCAGAATGATTCAAATATTTTACTTGGATGTATTTCTGTCTTAGGGCTTTTTCTGGGCTGCTGATTTGCTGTTCTTTATGAGAGGTTGTGATTGCTGTCTGAGCTGCCTGGCTTGGTTTATGACCTTACTGTGCATCATGGCTGTTCATGTGAGAGACAGAAATAGGCATCCAAATTACCACTGCTTTGTGTCCATTCTCATGATTTTGCTATAAAGTGTAGACTGAAAAGATCTTTTAATGCTGTATAATCATCATTGTAATTGTTACAGGGTTCTGTGGTATTCACTCACCCTGTTAATGTGCTTCATGTTTTCCTTCAGAAATAAAGAAATGAAAAATGCCAAATTATAATGTGCATTTATGTCTCCATAATGTGATGTTACCTGGTATCTCTTCATGTGGAATATTGTAGCCCATTCTTATTTGGTTCCCAGTGTGAGCTGCTTAAGTATACCCAAGTGACTGACTTCGTTTTAAACCCTGTTGGAGTAGCATTTCCCACATAATCTTTTTGACCAGCTTTGATCCTAGAGAGCTTTGATGAAGCTACTAATTAGTTTTTTGATTCATCTGTGTTTAGGAAAGAGATTTATTATAGTAGCACCCACTTGTGCCACTGATAATTAAAAGACTGTCAGCATTTTCATTATATAACTCGTCTTGCAGCAGAGAATCCCTCCCCATCTGACACTCTGGATTATTTGTGAATGACTATGGCACTCTGAAGGACTTGCCACTTAGGCTAAAATTGACTGAAAACAGCATTCCCATGAACCATTGCAGCCATCACTGCTGTGAGGTAAGCACAGCCTTTAACTTGTCTCTCCTGGAAAAAACAGAAGAAATTGAAAAATCAGGGCATGACCCTCCATATTTGGAATTTGTGTGTCTTGGGTTTTTTTTCTTTTTAAATTAGGAAAATAAGCTATGCTGCAGATAAATTTTAAAAACCAACAAGATAAGAAATAGATTCCCCATTTTTAGAAGTTCAGCCTTGTATATCTTCTTCATAAACCTATGGAAATAATCTGTTGCTGCCTTGAAATGAATTTTTAAACCCTGACAGTTTTGTCAGTAGCTGGACCCCGCATTCCTCATTTTTGGCACATGATCTGCATGTTATATATCTACTTCTTAAAGTCTGATTTTCCAAAATACACATATGCCCTTTGCTCAGCCTAAGATGTAAGTGCAGTTAGTCTGTATTCAATGTAGGGTTGCCCCAGACTATTCCCATGTGTTAAAAAGCTCAGTTCACACAGGGTAGGTCATTCTCCATGGGGTTCAAATCCCACACATTTACCACATTGTATTAGAAAGGAAAATATTTACAGGTTACCTAAAATTACCAGCAATTCTGATTTTGCAGCAATCTACAAAATTGGACTCTGACCTATGAGAATGAAAATCTTTCTCTCTATAATGAGATATTTTGGTGTCTTTCTGTGCCTTCCTAAAACTCCAAGGTGAATCCACACCTCCTCATATGACTGACTCCAGAAGCAGCTCTCAGTGTTGCAGGCAAGGCTGTAATACACTAGTTTGAAAATTTATGTATCTTTTATAACAAGGAGGTAAAGCACACTCACAGACAATATAAATTTTACTGCATAACAATAATTCAGTTTCTTTTCTTTTAAAGACTCTTGAAGCAATACATTATTTTTACTTGGCTGTCAGTGCTTTTTACATTTATAAAAGTGAGATGGCAGGGGAGGAAATAGGATTGTATTAGATCTCTACTTGCATTTATGCATTTGTGAAATACCATATGCATGGTTTATAAATTCTGTTAAATCAGATTCTTACCACTTATCTAAACATAAATTTATTTTTTATATCTAGTCTCATTGAGTTTTCTAAATGGACTTCTTCTCCCTCTTCATTTATTTTATCATTTTCTCCATTGATAAATCTGCTGTCAGAAGTAGTAGCTTCTCATCAACTTTCTCCATCCTGTAAATTATTTTTTTAATAAGCAGGTTTTAATGATCATCTTTAATGGAAACCAAAACCAATGTTTTATAACTGGGGGGAAAAATGAAGCAGTCACGGTGTGTTCTGCCACACTGCTCCAGCTCTGGAGATCTTGGCCTTTGGAGGCCATGACAGCTCTACTGTTGTGAGTTCTAGAAAAACCATTACACAAAACGCTTCATGTCAGGGCTTGTCAGAAGGGAGAGAAGGAGAGGCTCTTGCCTTTGGACAAGTGAATTGAAATTTCGAGCCACTCCATTTTCTCAGTTGTCTTTGATCTGGAAGATGTGTTTTCTCCTGAGCCACATCAGCTCTTTGGTAAGCCTCTGGATCTTCAGCATAAGACAGAAAATTGTCCTTTAAATACCTTCTCTGTCGTCCCATTCCCCAGAAAGCAAGCAGGTTTTAGTGGATTGTTATGGGTGTGTTTAGCCATACAGACTTTAAAATGAAAGTATGATATTAACGTGTTCTGGAATAATTGTTTTCTTACATTATAAATATAATCTAACAAAAGACAATTAGTATTTTCACATTTTTTTGAAAATGAAAATGCAATTAAAACCACACACGCATTTGCAGTTGCCCAGTACAAAGAAAAATTACTATTTTAATGCAATGTGGCCATTAAATTCACAGGAGACAGGAGATGACATGCACAGGAGTCACTTGAGGGAAGTAATGTGTTACAGGCTTGGTGGATTTTCTTGGTGGATTTTCTTGTTAAAATCCCCTGCTACCACTTGGCTGGGCTTAATTAATGGTTTTGCATTTTGCTGAACTTCAAAGACTGGGAGGTGCTTTCAGATCTGATATGTAAAAATGAGAAATGATGTTGGAAGTTATTCTCAATCAGATAGAACACACACTTACTGTCTTATTATTGTAGTGTAATATATCATCAAAGAACAGATAAACAAACCTCTTCTGATTAGTTTCCACCTCATTTATCTACTTTGTACAAATTAACTATTGTCCTTGACATCTAAAGGTGAAACAGTCAAATTCGAATACTTACAGGCAATAATAATGATATTCTGTGTATATAAACCCTTTCTTGGTTTTGCACATCACAAATACTTTTTTACATAAGTGGTTTTATTATCTGTGAAATAGTTCATAATCCCACGCTCCTTTCTTCAAGACATTTGTAGTTTATTGTCTTAGGATAGGAATATACACATGACTTAAGCTACAAAATTGCTTTTGTACAGTAATGAGCTACTTCTGGCCAGAATAAAGCACTGGCTGGTCAGGCAAGGCCACATTACCCACTAACGGGGTGGAATGAGGGGTTATATTCTATCCAATTTCACCTACTAGTAGGTATTTTCAGTGGATAAGATGTAATTACTCCAAAAGGAACAGTAAGCCATGCCTGTGGGATATATAATTATGTTTTGGTGGCTCCAAACTGATGTTCATGTCTTCTCCACCAGGGTGGTGCCACTGGCTGTGTGTCAGAATTGACACTGAGTGCCCAGCACCCCCTCACAACACTCACCTGCCTCCTCCCACCAGTGCTCTATCTCCAGTGCCATTCCAAAAGTCTCTAATTTTTGGAGTACATTTTTTGGGCTGCCTATCTTATAGCCACTAAAGATTGAATTTCCAACTGGTGTTAAAAATTATTTGAACAAATGCTTTTACTGAAATTCAGTGAATTTATCCACCCTACTGCTTAATGGATTTAAATATATGTTTCTATGCCAAAGTAGTTTAGAATGCACATAATTCCATAATTTACACGGTGCATCTCTGGAAATATGGCCATCTCTGTCTCATTAGACAGTATTGTGAAAACAGCAGAACAGGCATTGCTTTGTGCTAACCAGTAATTCCAAGGAAAATATCATGTACTGGAATGCAGTCCTGAGGCACAAAGCCGTTTCTTTCGCCCTGAGTGGGAAGTGGCAAGTGTGGATTCCAAAGAAATACCGCCAGGACTGATCCAGAATTGTCAAAATTGATCCTTCAAATACAGTGGTCTGAAGGGGCTGCAATATGTGTTGGAGATTTCAGCATGATCAGATCTGTTTTGGCTTGTACACGTTCAGCAAGGGCAGTCACTTTAATTAGTGTGGGAGTCAGAGGATTTAGAAAAATCTAGGATAAGCATCTTGTGTCAAAACTTGAAGGTTATTGCAAAAAACTTATTTTTGTCAAAATTCTATTTTGGCAGTAAAATGTAATGAACAGGTAGAGGTAGGATGTACCTTTTGCATATTCTGTACAAGTTGAGTGCGATTTATGCTTCATTTTATTGAGGCCCGAATTATTTGTACCTGCACATGCCTATGTTGCACAGGAAAACCAATACTTTCTTTTAGTGCTGAAGAAAGTGCTTGAAAGAAGTGTATTTTAGAGATCTAATCCCCCTTCAAAGGCATTAGGCCTTTTAAAATTAATTAAATGTAAGTTAGATCGAAGATGATACTTATCGCAATTTCCTTCACTGTATTTGCCTGTAAAGGGAGATTTGATTTCACAGGAACTGGTAATTTGTATTTCTGTTATCTAGACTTGTTTGTGGGGAGGATTTTTCCTGTGAGAATTGTCCCATTCTTTCTCTGACAGCAATGGGAATGACGGATGGGTGTAGGAGCCATCCCCAGGGTGATGCTCTGCCCCCAGCCCAGGCAGGGCCGTGGGGCTGTGGTCAGTCTGTAGCAGCTCCTCACTGCCCCCCTCTCCTCACACGTTTTCCCTGCTTCAGTGCAAGAGCTCTCCCCAGAGCACAGCTCCTTTGGGAGCTACCCACCTGCTCTGGCTGCTCTGGGGCTGTCCATGGGCTGCACCAGGGTATCTGCTCCACCGTGGTTCCCTGGGGATCTAGGCCACAAAAGAAGCACTCTGAAACCCAGTTCTTTACAGGTCGCAGGCCAGAAGGAAAAGAGGGCCTGGTTGTTTATTCTTTACATATTTATATGTTTCTAGGAACAACTGTGGATTGGCGGTCAGTGTTACCACCTCCTCCATCCTTACAGGTTCACAGAATAGTCAATCACACGTTCTCCACCCAGGAGAAAAGAATGTAAACTAAAGTTACAGTTAACTAAAACATTGCTATGTTTATAGAAAGTGTGTGAGAAACTTTATCAAAGAATCAACACATAGAAAACTGCAAGAGACAGGGCAACAGTTCCCCACAGGCTGCAGGGCGATCCCTGCTCCGGCCCCTGGAGCTTCTCCTCCACACCCTTCTCCAACCTCAAAGTTGCCAGTTCCTCACACAGTTCCTCCTGCTGTTCCTCACACTGCTCCTAATGCTGCTCCTCACACTTTCCCTCCTGCTTTCCCCTCACTGCAGGCAGTTTTGCCCTTTCTCACACACATTCCCACCGTCCCTCTCCCTCATAGCATATTTAAATGTACCTCAGGGAAGATTGAGCACAGATTGACTATGGGCATTCAACCAAATGATTGATGCTCGCTATAAATTCCTTTGCACTTTATTTCCTCTCATAGATTCTTGACAGTAGTTTAGGACTCACTTGCATTTCTCTTGAGCGGTAAAAAAAGCAGAAAAACAAGAAAATAAAGGAAGAGAAAAGGAGAAGGAAAAAGAAAAGTCCTACATGAAAAGTCCAGCTGCTGTCACATTTCTTATCTGTACATGTAGTTCCCGAGAATGGGACACAGAGGGCTGGACCTGTGCAGATGGGATTTTTGTGGAGTCATTCTGGGAAAAGCCTCTGGAACTCCACAATGCCCTGTATATAGCTGACTTTCCCAAATGTTGCATGGAAAATTTTTCTCTAGAAGGGGATGCCGGTGGTGATTTTCTAACAAAACCAATGTTCTGCAAAGATGAAGCGGTCCCTTCCTGGGGCTCCATTCCTCCTGCAGCCTCCCAGGGATGCACAGGGAGGACACTGTCAGATGGTGCTTCTTATTATCATATTTTCCCTCTGCTGTTAAATTAGGTTTTGCTTTTATTGATGTGAAGGAAAGCCAGCAGTGACCTTTCTGTTCTCAAGTTGTTTTCAGGAAGCAGAGGTGAAAGTATAGCCAGCAGTCAACTGCAGGGACATCTGAAAGGACAGCAGTGAATGTCAGTACTGAAGGCTGGTACAAACTCATCAAAGCTTTTTCTACTGGTCCATTTGTGTGTGTTGAAATGCTGACCATTCACCTTTAAAGCAGTTAATGTGTTAATACACATTTTCTCATTGCAGTCTGAAAACTTTTGTAATTGCAACAGATGATAAAGGATCTAGGGTTTAATTGTTTTTTTTAGTATATTTCTGGTAAGTGTTACTAGGAAAAGCCTGGTTAGAGAAGTCAAATGAGCACTGACATACCTGACACAGCAAACTGGCAGAATTCCTATGGCCATTAGCTGAAAGAGTAAAAGGAACCAGCTCCTACATATTTATGAGGAAAACAAACGTCTGTTTGGCTGGCTATAGTCTTTCACGGCCTGTTGCTTTATTTTGTAATTACAGCCTGTCCTTATCTTCTGGTAACTATAGGACAGGCAGCCCTTGATTGTCCCTGCAGCCCTCCTCTCCTGCCTGCCCTAGGAAGGGACTCCTGGAATAAGGGCTACCTTGTGTCACTTTGGCAAAGAAAGTTGACAGCCAACGCCAGCAGCTGGACCAACGCAGTCTGGAACAAACCTTGTTCAAAGCCCAGGCAGGACAAGTCTGATCCCAGTTCTCAGTAACTCAGGAGGAGAAGGCTTCAAATGAAGAAAACACATCACTAATACAAATTTTTAATAAGTTAAGGACGTTTTTGTTTCTGTTTCTTCTGGAGTAGCTGTGTCTGGTAAAAAGGTACAGAATCCCAGTCATGTTGATACATTTATCTCAAGAAATGTTTCTTACAGGCTATCAAAGATTATCAAATAAACACACGACCTTGACATTGATTCAGTGATTTAGGAATGCAATAGCTCTTTTCTTCCACTACAAGAAGGCTCTCAAGGGCTCTCAAGAGAAATGAAAAATTGAACTGTATCTTCAACCCACTTGGGTTAAGGTACAAAAATAGTAAACCTTGTTAGGAGAGGCTTTTGAACACAGGTTTTTAATACTTCAGAATCTGTCAAGGTCAAGTTTGAAGCCTTGATTTTGCTCTGAGGTCTGACTTAGATATCTAAGTAGAAGTAGTGATTCTGCAGACTTCCAAAGAAAAAGTATGCCGTGGGCCATGATCATCCCTTCCCTTACCATTTCTACAGAGTTTAAAATACATTGATCTTGACAACTGAAGTCTTGGAGACTGAGGTCTGACACTGGGCTCTTGGGCAGAGGCTGTGCATGGGTTTCTCTCTCTAATACTGGCTGTATTGACTGACTCTCCCTTCTGCATCAACTACTTACACTGATCACGTGCATCCTGAAGTTATTAAGGCTGGATTGAAAGTAAATTTTTGATCTTGGATTGCAGATTAGCTAAAATATTTTGCTTTGTTGGGTTTGAGTTTTGTCTTTCAGAATGGTCACATCTCTGTGCACACACTTTTAATTTATTGTGCTATGAAAAAGACACCTGATTTACATTCATTTGTATCTAAATCTAAACAAATAACATGAAATAAGAGGAAGTGATTAAATACAGCCACTCTGATTTTCACTGGTAAATAGGCATTATAACTAAATGGGTAAAACTGTGGCATCACCTGCTGTAAACATATTAATTCTGGTAAACAAGATACAATTTTTATCTGCTCTCATCACTTCTGACAAGACGTGTGAGGAGTTGTGCAAGTGACTTCATTGAGGACGACTCAAAATGAGGACTGTAATGCCTGTGCAAGCAATTCCACAGAGAATGAATGAGCTGGGGAGAGGAAAACCTGGGCAAGTGTCACTCAGCAGAAGCTGCACTTGCTGAAGGCTGCAATACAAGTTCTTTGGCACCTTAATTCTTAGCCCAGGAGCTATAGAACTCCTGAAAGGTCTAGAAGAAGTTTCGGTATTTCACAGGTTATGTGTTTACGTGGTTTATGTTTGTCCATTACAATAATGGATCACAAAACAGACTCTAAACTGTCTTTCAAAACTATTTTGATTTTGATNAATGAGCTGGGGAGAGGAAAACCTGGGCAAGTGTCACTCAGCAGAAGCTGCACTTGCTGAAGGCTGCAATACAAGTTCTTTGGCACCTTAATTCTTAGCCCGGGAGCTATAGAACTCCTGAAAGGTCTAGAAGAAGTTTCGGTATTTCACAGGTTATGTGTTTACGTGGTTTATGTTTGTCCATTACAATAATGGATCACAAAACAGACTCTAAACTGTCTTTCAAAACTGTTTTGATTTTGATTGCCTAAAAACCTTATTGGGTATGAAGATCAAGGTTTTTCAGTTCTTGGCCTTGAGAACAGCTTTTACAGAAACAGAAACAAGTAAGTGAGGGTTATTCAGGTTTCTTTCTCCCCTCCTTCTAACTTTGAAATTAACCTCATAGTTCTATTTCTGTCTGCATTTTCTTTTCTCTCTTCCTTTTTATATGTAGTAGTAAAAATGGAATATTGGTTCAATTTAAGCAACTTAATTGTTAATTGTCTATTATTTATACTTTTTATTATGAAGATAGTGTCAAATTTTCTGAAATGGTAAGAGGTTTATATCCACCATTGTTTTTCCCTCTGAAAAGCTGTTCTAAATTTAACTAGCAATGTTTTTTGTGTTGTATTGCTTCCTATTTGGCTGCATTATGTGTAGAAGGGTCAAAATACATGCCTTTGATTTATGTGGCAATGTAAAGAACAGCTACAAATGCCATGAGGCAGAGAGTTTGAGTCTGTCCAATTGCTAAGTGTTTCTCTGTGAAAAATGACTCCTTGTTCTTTGGATCACAGAGATTGTACAATTACAATTTTAATCAATCCAACACAAGATTCATTGGTTCTTACTGTGCAGAGCACATAGCCACAGTCCAATAAATCTGCTTCTGATGTGCAGATCCAGACTCCTGGAGCCTCTAGAGACTGTGTGCAAATGACAGGCATGTCTGCCTGTGGATTTGCATGGTGTCAGGTGCAAGGAAGGTGTGCTGATACTGTTCTGACTTTTAATGTGATATTTTATGGTTTGCATTTGAATGATTAGTTGTGAAGTGCTTGACCTGGTGGATGCAGGAGGTGTTACTTACTCCTTTCTGTAGTTTTTTTCTTTCTCAAAGTGAGATTTTGCTGCTCTTAGATTTTTTTTTGTAGCGGTTTAGCTCTGGGTGAATAAGATCTTATTTTTCCAAGGGCTGATAAGGCATTGCAATAACAATTAAATAGGTTATGTATCAGGGAAAAGTTTTTCACCCAGAGGGTGTTGGGCACTGAACAGGCTCCCCAGGGCAGTGGGCACAGCTCCAAGCCTGGCTGAGCTCAAGAAGCATTTGGACAATGCTCTCAGGCACACGGGGGGATTGTTGGGGTGTCCTGTGCAGGGCCAGGAGGTTGGGCTCGATGATCCTGATGGGTCTTTTCCAACTCAGCTCATTCTGTGATTCTATGATTCTAAAAGCCTGTCTGATGTAGTCCTTTTGGAAAAAGGCACTGAACTGTCAAATCCTGGGAAGTGAAGCAAGTGGTGAATGGGCAAAGATACATCCGGCTGAAAGCAACAGGAGTGGGGAGAGTGAAGCTTTCCCAGCACTCCCCATCATACACAGAAATGTTTGTAAGAACTCCCAAAGACAATGAACCATTTTTCCTGAAAAGCAATTCTAGATCTGAGGAACGTGAAGTCATCAAGGATGGATGTGTCCTGGGAAACCTCTCTGGAGCATTTAGACAATTTTTAAACTTCTGAGACATTCCATACATGACCCATACAAGTCTGTTAACAACTGCTCCCTCGACTCCTGGAATATTTTGTCTTTACTGAATGTGGTTAGCGCCAGTCCTGCTGGTGGGTTTGCACTACACCATCCCAGGACTGAGAGACAATGAACATGCTCCAGCGTGCAGGAGAAAGTTATCAGGAAGGCAACTCTGGGCTGCTGCATCCAAATCTATTGGCTGGCACAGCACCTGAGAGTAGACAGTGTCTGTGCTGGGCTGACAGTCTGGAGGCAACAGGAGACACCTGCCCGAGCTGAGTGTGAAGGAATGGCAAGAGAAGATAAACAGACAGTAACCTGATGGTGAAGGAAAGGGCAGGTAAGAACGGAAAACTGAAGTACATGATGGGTGACAAGACAGGTAACAGGGCTGAAAAGAAAACCCAAGGATCCTGTGGAAGGAAATATTAGCAGGATGTGAAGGAAGCAAGAACAGAAATAGTGCTGCAAAGGAGAGGGCGTGGGCTGGACTGCAGGGCTGGTGGGAGCAGTGCAGGTATGGACAGGAGCCCGGCCACAGGAACAGGGAGGAGAAAGGGACACAAAGAAATAGATTGTGCCATTCCTAGCAATTCCTTAGGTACAGCTCTGGGGTTCTAAACCACAAAATTCTTCTGATGCAATCTGGGTCCTTTTGGATTTGATGCCCAAATATCTTCTGACTGTCCTTTTAATATTTAATTTTTTCCTGACTGAGGAAGTAAGAAATAACTTAGAAATTACTGCAAAAAATACAGACTAAAAAAGGCATCTAGAAAATCCAGAAAGTATCATTTGTCTTTTGAAATATTTGTTAATTTAAAGCAAACTAGCAAACAAGAAGCTATAATTTATGATTGACAACCTATGAAGTTTTGCTGACATCTTTTTTGATGACTTTAGAGACGTTACAGTAAAAGTGAAACAAAAATAAGTAATTTTGAAGATATTTTTGGTAGGTTATTTTCTGTTCATTTATAGATCATTCTAAGGGTAATACTGCAAATGTCATTTGTGAAGGCTTTGTTTTGTAACAACAGATGACACAATAATGATAAAGAACATAAAAAATTGGGGTTTAAGTAAATATTTTTGTGCACACAGGGGTAATGTACACACAATGTGGGATTAAGAATCTCCGTTTTGTTTATATGGCAATCTACAGAACTCCAGTTTGGGAAATGGTACTGTGCTTACATCCAAATACTGCCTTCCACAATTTGTGCAGAAATTTGTATCTTCTGCTTAGGAGCAGCAGCTTTCTTTGGTGCTGGTCTGTTGGTGCAATGTTTCCAAAATATTTTTTTTTGTTTATTGTAAATGCAAAATATTTTCACAACTCTGCTCTTGCCATGTTTACATTCATGAATTTGTTTTTTTTTAAATCTGTGAGTGGTGGTAGACAGTACATATTGGCTGTGGTGCTTGAGAGAACATAAAGAAGTATTTAGACCCTGAAGGAACAGACCCAATGTTAATCTGAAGTCACATTTCACTTTGCAGTTTGCTTTCCAGCCTACATTCACTGCACCTGTGCACTGCTGATATTCTGCCTGCTGGCATAGACTGCTGGACATAGTCCAGGGAAACAAAGCCTCCAAACGAGAGAGCGAGGTTTTAGCATCAGGATGATTTATTTTGAGGAACCTTTCATATGCTCTATCAAAAAGGAGGTTGGATTTTTTACTAAATAAATTGTTTATGACTCTGCTGCATAATAAATGCCTTTCTCCTCTTACTCGTCCTACTTACGCCTCAGTGTAACCTGGTCATGTTATCACTGGGCAACATTTCCCTAAGATCTAAGTCTTGTCAAGCAGCCAGGCTCAAGCAGGAGAGAAGCAAACCCTTGCCAGAGGGAAGGAGATGCTGAGAGCCAGGGATTACAGTCTCATAATCGAGTCATACCTGTGGGTGAGGCAACTCAATTTCATTGGGACGTGGAGATAACAGAACTGCACTGTGATGTTCTAAGAATTAGGTAGTTTTGGAGACAAGGAAGTACCACCAGAGCTGAGCAGTCAGGCTTTAGATTATACCCCAGGAGACCAGTGCAGGAGGGTTCCCAGTGCTCTTAAGCATTTCTGGAGTGCAGTTCTTCCCTGGAGCCCAGTACCTATCCAGTTGCTTTCTTCCAGACAAATGTTATCAGTAATGTAATCTGCCTATCTTTTTAGAAGCTTTAGAACACAAATAGCTTTTTCAGGCCTGAGAAACCATTTCATGATTTATTTCATATTCCAAATGCAAAATGGCATGGGAGACTAGCATTGTTTTCTGACAGATTGTCAAGCCTGAGGCTAGTGTGCATGTCTGGCTGCACTGAATTCAGAATTGGTATTTTTTAGAGGAGGATGGCTGACTGAATTCCTGCTATACTAGTTTCTTTTTAGAAATGTTCTGTTCTCCTGTGCTGTGATTCAGATTGACTTTTCCTTCAAAACAGGCTGTGACAACTCCTTGGGGTGGCCTTAGCTTAGAATTCCAGGAAAGTCATGTAGACAACGGGGCACATAAAAATTCACTGAAGCATGTTCAACTTTTCTCTACAGTTATGTTTCCACGTGTGCTGCTCTCAAATTTCAAATACCTATTTCTCCTTGTAAACTGTCAAGAAAGACAAGGCAGAGTAACCTGCTCTGATCAATTCAGTGCACAAGCTTCATTCCTGGGAAGTCTGAGGCCATGGAGATGATTTGAGCAGACTGCTTTAGGGTTGTGAGGGTTCTGAAAAAAGGGGCCCTTGCTTTTAGATGCACCAAGCCCCTCCAAATGGTGGGAGGACATTGTAGCTGTCAAAGAGAATTCCTTTATGCCAAAATTGGTGCAGATTTCTGTCACTAAGGACAGAACAAAGTTTTCTCCCAAAGAATGTATGTGTTTTGCTGTTTTATCATGTTTTGGTATCTTGATTAAACTTTGAGTTATGTGATTAAAGTAACTTAATTCCTCACCTTTCCTCGTTATGACAGCATAGTTTTTTGTTTTTCCAGTGTTTTATTAGAGGATTAGGAATACCATTCATGACAATTCTTTCACTTTACTTTTTCTCTTAATGCAATTAATAATACTCCAAATGATGTACTGGGCTGTGATTCAGTAGGCACTGGGCAGGGAGAGTGCTAAAAATGAGAAAGGCACTAGTTTAGCTGGGTTGTCATACCACTTTCCATAAGGATGCAGATGGTACCAGTGAGAAGAATTTTCTCTGCAGACTTTAGCATCTGAAGGCACACAGGTGTGTCTTGGCAGCCAGTCCATTAGTTTTTAGCTATTTTGGTCATGCCTGATTTACAGTGCCAGTCCAGCAAATAACAGAGGAGAGGAGCTGAAGCAGTGAGGGTAAATTTACTATATTGAACACAGTCATCTGTGATGGCTTCTGCTGTCTGAAAAGGCTCTAAGAGGTAGACCAGGCTAAAAAAACCTTCAGGAGCCAAAATACTGCATGAAACATTTGGGGCATGAATCCATGCTCTCTTGATTTCAGTTATTAGCTGAATCAATGATTTTCCTTTCCTTTGTTTTCTTTTCCCCCCATCCTTCTCTTATGTAACTGTCCCTATCTGCTTGATAGCTGACATAATGCCTTTATTCCTCTTACTTTGTCTGCATTAAAAAAGGCAGTGCCTGGGACATGACAACACATGCTTTTGACCTTGCAGTGCTGACCTTATCAGTAGAGTGTTTCATAACCTCTCCCACTGAAGAAGATAAGGTTGACTAAACTGGATCTGTCTCGAGCCATCGGGCATTCATCCACAATGCTATAGCCAATTTCAATGAGGTCACTTTTTCACACAGAGAAACTGTAATAGTTTTTGTCTCCTACTGTCTGATTTATTCTGCTGGCAAGGACTGCTGGTTTCCCTGAAACTGAAGAGGCAGTTTTTATTTTTTAAGTTTTTTTTCTCTAAGACAGGAAAGCAATATTTATTTTTAAGAGCACAAGTTTTTATATATAATACTTTACCACATCTCAGTTGTGAAATTACTTCACAATTTTCCTTTTGATCTGCCTGCATTTTACACTCCTGCAGGATTTGCATTGTGAACTGTACCCTGTTGCTATACATACAATGCAAAGTATTTAAATACTTTCCTACTCTATGGAGATAATTATAAGTTCTATTTCTTGAACAATGAAAGCAAGAAAAATGCTTATGTCTTCACATTTCAATTGTAATAAAGCAGATGTAAAATGAGTTCCAAGGGATTAAACACCCTGGATGTACTCTGGATTGTCCCATTAAACACCTTCTCCCAGAGAGCATTGTAATTACCATATCTATTTGATAGTTTCTCATTAATTACATTGCCACTAATTCTCAGTATCCAATGTATTCTCTTCTTCTCTTGAAGTTCTCAGAACGAACTGAAAGGTAAAGAATATAAATTTGTGTGTATCCCAGAGGAGTTATTTGGGTCACAGACACAGTAAGGTTAAAATGGAAGTGTAGCTCCCCACTGGGCTGGATGGGTTTGCCCAGGTGGGGAACTGCATGTCTGAGAAGTGTTTCTGCAGCCTCAAACAATGACTTGGCCCTGTGTCTGTGCTGCACAAATCAGCCATGGATATTTAGCACTGGACTGGAGGATGAGGAACCAAAGCAGTGACTCGGCTCATGTGGGTGCTGTTCAAATCACTGCCTACAGACTGATGAAGGTGTAGGCACCTAGAGGTTAATTATTGTCCTTGAAGGTACAATTGCAAATACACAGCTGAGCAAGAATGATCCATTATTGCATGCCAGATTAAAAAAATTAGAGTTTTTCCTTATCAAATGATAACTGTATTTCTTAAAATGTTAGAATGTGGATAGCTACTTAGACTTGGGACAGTCTCTTTTCAGTATAACCTCTTGCATCTTTTCATTACGTTCATCCACAGTCATGCACACAAACACATCCCAAGCAATCATCCCATGTCAAGATAACTAAATTTCACAAGCTTGTGAACCTTGGGTCAAGTATGCCCGTAGGGTTAATATAAAATTAAAATACAGTTCCAGTTTATTCATTGAATTGATGTAATGAAATAAGGTTGGGAAAAGAGAGAATATTAATTTTTTCTTGACCAACAGATACCAATAGAACAGACAAGATTTCAGATATACCATCAAAGGTACAAAAGGATGCTACCAAATTAATTTCTTTTACGTGATTACTATACTTTTCTAATTAAGATAGGTTTTTTAACATATTTCAAAGGAATTAATTTAACTTTTGTCCTACAATAACCTTCTCACTTCTATGAACCCATCATTGGTTGATAAAGGAGGGAGACGTATTGGTGTCGTGATAAAATGATGAATTTCTTGCTTATGGTCAAACCTTTCTGCAGATACCATCTCAATCTAGAGAAAAGGAATGATGCCATTAGTTCTGATATCAAGGTAGTGGATTCATCACTCCTCCTGAGCCTTCTCCTAGTGGAGGAGTCTGAAATGCAACCAGTAGCAAATTAACCTTTCACCTGTCATGCAGGAGGAATGGGTTTCTAAAGCTGCCACAATAAAGGGATAACACATCTTACTAAACCACAGAATGATGTGGAAAGTGTTGAAATGCCTCACTGACAAGCATGGCATGGAACAAGGCAACCTTCAAAACACTGATGGTGGAGGTTGCAGTAATAATTGCCAAATGGCACAGATCTTCATTAGCTTTCAGTGGGGAATTCTTTTTCAAGGTATTCTATTTCTGCTGTCACGTCTGGATTTCCACAGTTGTGTTGGTATGTGGTGCTGTAGTAGCATCTGTCTTTAGGGCACAAATGTTCCTAGATTTATAATGTCACTGGTTCAGAGCCATGGTAGGATTTTTCTTATGTTGCAGAAATGCATCTCAGTCTTTCATCACTGTGTTATAACTTCCTCTAGGGTAGTGTTGCTAGCATTGCAATTTTAAGCTATAGCTCTTTCTTACTAAGAGGTACCTCCAAGCAGGGGTTCCCATTATTTTAAGCACTATGTTATACCTCCAGAGGAGAATTCCTGAGCCAAACCATAAACTTACCCCCTTTTTTTTTTCCTTTTTTTTTCCAAAGTAAGAGATATTTCTGGAGTTACTCTAACAGTACTCTTACATAATACAGCTACCAGCACAAGATTCCCAGCTTGCTCTTTAGAGACATGCTTATATCAAAGAACACACAAAACTGATAAGACCAACAGCCACATATGACAAATGTGTACAAAAATAAATGCATCTGCCTGTTTTTCCTCCTCTCAGACATTTAATACCCACGTGAATTTCTCCCTCTTGCCTTTCCAAGGGGCTTCATTGCCGTATATTCTTACTGTATTAATTACTTCTGTCCACTTGATGACTGCATCACAGGGGAAAATGATGCAAATAAATAGCCAGTCAAAATGGAGCAGAGTTAGTACATAAACCAGATAAATGAGAAGTGAATATGTCTTCAGTCATAGCAAGCAGTAGTTTTGGACTAGCACATCTTGCCATTTTTCCTTGTAGTGCTTGGTGTTCCAGCACTTGGGCAGGCCTGACAAATATGACAGCAAAGCAAGATTTGTGAATGGGATAATAAGTAATTACACTGCATAAATTCAGCAGCAATAATGCCCTCTTTGTTTCAATGTATGAAATGCTGTCTGGGATCTAGATGTATCTAGGAACACAACCATCAGGACAGATGTTAATACAGAACAAACACTGGTAACTGCGGAGTACAAATCTGGCATTGGTGTTGAGATTTACTGTGCTTGTTTTTTAATTTCAGTGAACAAGTGGCTTTTAAATCAAATGGAAACTGTTTCTGAATTTTAGCAAAACTCTCTGTAGACTAGATTTTTCAGGGCATGTGAACATGATGTATTTCCAGGCTTAATGACTTCTGAGCCCCAGAAAGCCCTAATGTTCTGCATTTATCAGGGTGAACTGAATGTTGCCCTGCTTTTATTCCTATTTAACTGCTATTGTCAGATATGCTCGACAGAGTTGGGCATTAAAATAAGGCTAGATTAAAAAGATCATAGGATTTTAAAAATAATAATCAGATACAATTTTTGTAGTGTTCTGGGTTCAGTCAGTTCAGTTATTTCAGAGGAGATCTATCAGGACAGCTTAGATTGACTAGCACATTAACAAATCTCTTTCTGAGTAAGTCAGGCTGTGCTTGGATAAGGCTCTTTCAGCCCTGCCTGCAGATTGTGGTGCTGCAGCCACCTTTGTGTAATTGTTTATAAACCAGGTTATGGTGAATCACCCACTGCTGACATCCAGAGCACTGATGCCACAGTGCAGAGCTCTGCTAGAACAGGCTCTATCACACCTGCTTTTCTGCAATAAATACATATATATGCCCCCAGAGGTATCTGAGACAGTGTAGGGTGAAGGAGTTGATGAGGTGCTGAAGTGTTTCTGCTTTACAGATTGCATTAGTCCTATAGATATCAGTTCCTTTCCAAAGAAGATTCTTCTTCTAAATAATTCTCTTCTTGGACAAGAAGGGTTAAATTATCAGGATGGTGTACAGGAAATTAGGCATGTGACATCTGCTAAAAAATAACAGGAGCAGTGTGCTTAATTTGCAGTGGACATTTGCCATCTGGTTCAAGAGAGTTCAGTTTTTGAATCTGAAGTTCAATAAAGTGAAGCCTTTCAGCTGATATGGGGAAGTTAGAACCAGGGAGCATGGATTCTCAAAACTACCCAGAAATTTCCTGTCATCATTATTTGCCTTGTAGTTGCATTCTTCAAAAAATGAATTTTTTTTTCCAGAAGCATGTTAGAGTACAGCTGGTCAGTAAACCCGGAACTACCCTATTTCTGATGAGAAAAAAAGGATGCAGCAGGACACAAGGTAAGGCACGTGTTGGAGCAATTGCTTTGAAGCATTTTCCATCACAGGCAGGGTGAGAAAGAAAGGGGCCCATAAGACCAAAGATCAGGTACAGCTTCTCTTTATCTAATTCATGCTACAGCTGGCACTACATCAGGGCTGTAAAATGATGATATCAGCTCCACTGATATTAACTGGAATCCATTTTATGATGTTTTGTCAAGAGTTTCACTTCTCCTCCTATGAGAGGTCCCTGCCCCTTCCATTAGAACCTGGCCACAAAACCAGTCCATGGCCAGCAGGGATGGAGGTCAAGGGTTTTAGGGCTTCAGTCTCATCTCTATGGAGTTTCACAAGGGAGCTCGTGCATGAGTTATCAGGTAACCCCACTGTCAGTAATGTTTTACTCAGGGATGGTTTGAATTTATTGTGTACAGAGAATATGTGTACATATGCTATGCGAAATGTTGGTATAGAATATACTACAGGTGTGAACTTAAAAAATTGGAGAAAAATCACCATAAGGAGTTGTTTGTTTTGTTTTTATTCATTACCTGAGCAGATTTTTTTTTTTATAAGAGAAGAGGCCATCTGCTAGAAAAAAATTCCTGAATTTTAAAGTCTCAATGCTCAGAAAAATCTGAACTTTTTCAACTGAGTGTATCTTATGTATATCTAAACCCAAGCAGCTAAAAACCTTGGACAGCTACTTCCAGGGAAAAAATTATACTCCTCATAAAATAAAAATTACTCTGGTAAATATGACCAGTGTAAGCAAACACTACACATATATATAGAGGCACAAGGTTAAAAAAACCCATAGATATTATCTGATTTAATTTTCCAGGTTTTATTAATTTCATTCTGGTCTTCAGTTTGAGGGTATTTGTTGCTGGAAATGCATAGATTTTTCTATTTCCCATACACTTCATCAGTTCCCCTAGATTTTTTGGTCTAATTATCTACTAGATTACACTTTATAGGTATATTGATATTGAGTATTTAAAAAGATGAGTTTATCCACTCTGGTCTGTAAATTTGGATTGGTTTCTCTAGACCGTGTACCAGCAGCACCTATTAGTTAGAGGATATTCATGTCTTTGCTAGTTACAGTAGGAACAGGATGAGCAGCCTCTTCCCCACTACACTGTATATCAGATCAAAAGCTTGCCTCCAGCAGCAGCTATTTGATTATGGTCTTCATGAAACTACTACAGAACTCATTACTCCAGGCAAATTGCTTTGTATGGAATAATGTACTGGGCTGGAGTCTAAGGGGGCATGAACCCCAAACAGTGCTTAATACAGACCATAAAATATTTAGAGGCTGATACATTAGTTTTAAAATGCTTACAAAGGTTACATTTTATCCAAAAAAGAGAAAAAAAATATGCTGTTCCCATTAAGTCAGTGATTTAATAGAGTTTTCAGTACAATGCATTTACTCCATGATAATCAATTACCACCAGCAAATTAAAATATAAATTAGGTTGTCTTGGAGAAAAGGAAGCTCTAAATCAGTTAATTCTGGCTGCACATAAATACAGATTTTATAGTTATGGTTTCCTAATGTCAAAACCAACACATCATGACAGAAAGATATTTTTAGCCACTGTGATTCTTAATGCATCAACTGTATTGATTACATTTTTGTCAAAATTTGGATTATCAAAATATAAATAACCTTTAAAATGTTCCTGCATTTCTCCATTATATACATCAGGCATGCACGAATGGTTTGAGCAGCAAGCACTGTATTTCCACTCAGCAAAATACTCAGAAAAGCTCAGAAGGCTTTTTTTGACTTTCCTTTTCCTAGTGTCCAAGCATATTGAACTGGAAATTTCATTTATATTCAGAACTAGAGATGGTAACTATATTCAAACTAAATACTGCAATAAATGATACTGATAAATGAGCTCCTAATACCATTGTACATTGTCCTAATTAATACTGCATCATACTGAGTAATATCAAAATACATGGGGGAGAAAAAGGGTGGTTTTTACTGAAAGCTGTCTGGGTACTGCTGGATTTCCCGGTATCTCAGTTGTATTTTTGTATAGTTTCTCCATAACTCCATGCCAGTTAAGAGGAAACATGCTGGGAATATTTCAAGGGACAGAATTATGTATCAGTGTTGTGGCTGGTGTGTTACTCCCCTTCTCTCACTGGTGTGTCTGTAGGGCCGGAAGCAAACCTGTCTGGATGGAGGAGTGGTATTTAGGGTTACAGGGCTTTGCACTGCCTCTTAGCTCCAGGCGAGATTATCAACCCTATATAATTTTGCTGCACTTGTAGTTTTGAGCTGTCTTTCATCACTTCTATCTGCAAAATGCCAGAAATCCATGTGAGGTATGATACAAAGCCGAGAACAGAGAGGTCATTAAATCCTGATGATTGTCTAAGCAAATTAAAAATAGCTGTATGGGCAATCCAGCTTTTGGAGGAAAGATCATCTGATACCCTCCAGGGGGAAGTGCAAGGTTCAGAGGCAGTTACTGCATCACCTGTGGTCAGTCCCCCTTCCCAAGTAAAGGCCAAAGGTGTTTGGAAACCCCAGGATTTATTGTCCAACACCCGGCCACACGTGCCGGGAAAGGCCGACGGAGGTCTTCGCAGTGCTGAGGGTTGGAGCTGCTGGAGAAGTTCAGTGGTGCTCAAGGTCAGTAATGCCTCGGGGACAGCCTGGTCCTTGCAGCGAGAGCCTCGGGCCGTGCACCTCCCGTTCGGGGCTGCCAGAATCGTGCCCAGCGCTGCAGAACGCCAAAGTCCCCACGGACGGGTTTGGGAGCGGCTGCACTGCCCTGCCTCGGGTCCGGGGACAGCCGAGCTGTTCCTGTGTCACAGCAAAGCAGCACAGTAAATGTTCTCTCTTGGCCTTACTTTGCTCTCCGTGTGAGCCTCATATTCTGGGCTTTGTGTGAGATTTTAGCCTTACACCCACAGCACAATTTAATTGCTTTTACAATTGATTTTGTAGGATGGTTCTCCTCCCATCTTGTGCTTGGCTACAATAGGAAGAAGATATGTTTTAAAATACCTTTTTGAAATGTATGGTCATTTTTAAAGAGAACCATTTTGTTTTAAACTGTGCTGTATGGCTGCATGTTTTTGAAGATAATAAATTATGACTAGGAGTGAAAAGAATCAATTTTGCAGATTAGTTAATGTAACAAAGATCCCTTGTATTCAGCAGGAGGAATTGATTCTTGAAATCAGAGCTAGATATTTTAAGCTTGCACTCCTGAGACTTGTAAACTCTTGTGTTATTTAATTTTTATGTATGAATGTTTTGTTGGGAGTTTCTTAGATTATAAATAAAATCAAGATCATGCAGCAGGAGGCAAAGGTTTTTCTTATGAAAAATACTTTCTTTCTGCCATCCAATACAGCACAGCTGAGTGAGTCTTGAAAAGAAATTCAAACAAGTGTTTATGACTATACTTAGCTTGGATTTGCATCTCTAAATGACAAATTCAATACGTACCTGTTCTATAAACTGAATAACAGTGCTCTTGGCCGTGCTAACAAATTTCTGTCCCTGCCTGTCAGTTTAGGCTGTGTTGAATGCATCTGCTAATGATGTACCTTTGGCCTTGCTGCCTCAGGTTTCAGGTGTAACTGATTCTGCCTCTCTCCTAATATAATTTGGATCTACACTTCCCCTCTGGTCTGGAGGAGCAGCTGGACTCAATTCCCCAATCACCAATTAGCAGCAAGACTTTAGCAGGTGTGTGTGGTTAGTTTGTTTTTGGTTTTTTTGTTTGTTTTGTTTTTTTTAAATTCTGGCCCTTCTGAGGTTGCTGAGTGCTGATGGTCTGGGGTGGGGAAAGGGGAAATCTGGGTAATCTGGAGATGAATGATGGAACAGGAGACTCATCCTTCAATTCTGTATTACTGTGGTAACATCCTGGAAGTATTTTATATTCTGATTCTAAAAGATACTTTATGAATAGGAAACAAAATCTGTTAGATGCTGATCTTCCATGGCTATGCCCTTAACTATACAAAAATGAATGTTGTAGTGATTGATTCTTCTAGAACAGTTCAGTGGTGTAAAAGTGTGTTCCTTCCTGTGCCCACAAAAACAGCTGTACCAGTGGAAAGTGTTTGTCCTCAAGGGGCTGCAACCTGGAGATTTGCCTGCTAATATCTTTCAGAGGGATTATTTTGAAGCAGGAACGCTCAGCTTCACATGGCAGAAAAGAGTGTGCTTGGTTTTGGCGGAATAGGTAAATAAACAAGCGTGTCCTCACTTCAGGGTTGACTGGAATGCTTTCCCTAGCTGGGCTCTTAACTCTATAGAGATTTTTTCCTTTAATAGTGACATTTTTAGTTCTTTGCTGACTAAAGCAGGAGTTAACAGAGCTTTTCAACTGTGACCATGAGAGCTCTGCAGAGGCTTTTTCCCAAGTGTGCTTTTCTCATTTGAGCAAGTGTCCAGAGGAATTACTTTTACTGAAGGAAACGTTAACAACAAAAGGTACACAGTTGAGAAGCCCCAGGCTTTTAAGATGTGCACTTGTGATTCCTTGAAAACGAGCCATATGCTGAGAACATGTGAACCTGTGAGCACTTCATAAGGATTTTTGCTATTGGACATTTGCTATACATCATTTGGAAATGCATGCATGTATTTTTAAAAGGTTTCTTTTCTGTGGTGTGGGCTTGTTTGTTTATTTTTTAAGAGCTTGTTCAGATGTTATTTTTCTCCTTCAAAAGCTTATTCTCTGTGACTTGCAGGAATCAATTGCAAGCATATGAAGCAAATTGTACTTTGTATAGGTGTTTGGAGCTCTGCAAAAGAATTTCTAAGTGTGGATTTGGTTTGTTGCCTGTACAATGATTTAGTGCCTTTGCAGCTGCACTAGCCTTTTGCTTGACATCTTTCAAATACATCTTTCATTTGCATCAGTGAGTGTGAGAATATGTATCTATGGATAAGGAAACTAATTGACTTTTAATGCAAATACTAAACACGGTGGTGGCCTTTATTATTTTAGTAATTTCATTGCCTTTTTTACTCCAGTCACTTAATGGTCCTGTGATTTTTATTTTTTTTTAAGTATCTTTAAAAAAAGAAAAAAAATTGAAGCATGGACTATGCTTTATGGACTACATTTGGGGACTCCTAGCTGTATGCTGCATTTGACAGGAGATCTAACACTGCAGCTGATAGCTGTGCTAACTCAGAGATGATCCAGTGGGAAGGATCCAGAGGCACTGTGTGTAGGATGCCTGCAGCTGGGAATGGGATGCTTTGTGAGAGCTCTTTAAGAGGAGGAAAGCTGATAGCTGTGTCTGACAACACCACTGTCCTGGATGGAATTAAAAATATTTATAGTATAACAAGAGTGTCTGTTTTCTGCAGAATTAAAACCTGACAAGGTTTTCTTGCAACAAATCCAGTAGTTTGTTCTGGGATGTGATCTCTGTGGTCCTTTGGAGCTGCTCAGGCAGTTTAGTAAGGGGAGTCGCAATCATCTTGATCTGTTACCTGGCACCTGAAGATAACCTCCATAATTAGAAAATGAGCTGAATACAGGCATTCTCATGCACCTCATTTCCAAGCACCTGGCACTTCTCTGCCACAGTCTGAGCAGAATTGCAACTTCTCTGCATTTTGTGTGATCTTGCTATTACTGCAGGGCCAGATTCTCTATTGTTTTTCCAGTTAAATTTCATACCTGCCTGGGCTCTTGTTCTGCTAATATGGAGGTAGAAACAAAATCAATCTTCATGAGATGGGAAGCAGGAAAATGTGTCACATGATGACAGCATCAAACTAAACACCAGCCCTGATTTTAAACTTAGCAGAATGTCTTTCAGTCTGGCTTTGTCTCACTTTTTACCTTAACAGGAGTAATAAAACTCTGAAATGCAGGACAGTTGCCCTAAGGAAAGTCAGTGTTTCTGACTTGCAGTCAAGACTTCCGTGGGTCTGGACTATAAACTATAAAACTATAACTAATGACCCTTAGCAGGTCCTGGTGATGCTGCTGGTTTCTGCAGTGTGCACTGTTTCCTTTTTGTACAAATTGCCAAATGTCTTTGTTCTCTAAAGAAATATATATACAACTCAATAGAAGATATTAGTTACTTAGGCAAGTATCTTCTTCTATATATCACTCCCACCTAAACAACTATAAGAAGCAAACAGTAGAATAAATTGCATGTCTGGTTCTATAAATCAAAAATACAATCTTAGTCCAGTGCAACGCAAGGCAAATACAATAATGGCAAAATCTATAGCTGTAGAGATGATAAAGTATCAAAGGGATCTGCCCTCTACTGAGGCCTGAGCATAGGATACATTATTTAAATGTCCAGTAGGCAGTGAAAGTGATCGATACTTCACAAGCCTCGACTTCTAAAAAGTGGTGAATTGATTTGATCTTAACAGTAGATAGCTGTGGGTGCAGTAATAGGGATTGCTAAAATACATGCCACGGTCTTTATTCTCTTGTTGCAGTCTTTGCATAGCTGTTTAAACCTGGGGAACTGAACATGGTGGTGTTTGAATTGGTAATAAATAAACATAAAGTATTGGAGAATCTGGCTAGCATTTTGCATTCTCATGAGACTACGGGCATTAAGCTCCCCTGTAATGGTAATGCCATTAATTCCACTTTGCCAGTGAAAACAGGGACCCCTATTGTTCAAGCCTTTGGAATTCACAGACCATGCTGGGACTGCCCGATTTGGGCAGAACTTGCCCTTGGCTCAGCAATCAGGAATGCCTTTTGGTGAAGCTTTTTCTTTTCCCTGTTCTTCACTTTGTCTACTCAGGTGATTTTATTAGTGTTAAACTGTTGTGTCTGTGTTACTCATCTGCTGTAATATTTCCTCTGCTCTGTAGGCTTCAGGAAAACTCTCTTGAAGCATCTTGGTATTTCACGTGGCTGATTTTCAGTGCATCTGGTCTCAGCTTCCTGAGATGCTAGAAATGCTGAAGACTTTTCTTCAACAAGAAAACAAAGAAAAACACTTTGTAATTACTGAACTGCTTCAGCAATTTTGCATTGTGACAGTCTAATTAGTAAATGTTCTCGAGGACTTAGTGAATAGTGAGATGCAGTTAAAAGTCCACTCATGGTCGATAGAGTTCTGATAGCCAGGACCACAAGCTTTCATTTTATTTGCCTTCTAATTTTTAGGATGCTTTTTACTTCATTATAAAGTGACAATTCCTGCTAATGATCTCTTTGCATGACAAAAGGGTAATAACATTGTGTCTGTGGTTATGACTGTTGCATGTTTTTCCTGTAACCAATTTTGATGCTGATTAGTAGGTTTTTTTACTGCAATTGTTTAAGTGGTCTTACACCAAAATGATTATGTGGCTCTAAATAGAAACTAGCAGAGCACAAGAAATGGAGTAAAATACTTGGAAAACATGAAATTGGCACTTGTGGATTTTCCAATGAGCTGTAATTGAAAGTGACATTTCTCTACCTGTTACTCTTTGAGGTATATCCATATTCTTTACTGCTAATGCCCTGCTAAACTTCCCCATGTGGCCAGCTGCCGTTTTAGTCTCTTCTTGTGACAAAATGAGGATTTGGGGTTGGATGCTGAGAAGCCTGGGCAGTACTCAATCTCTCTACGCTTAGAGCAACTTCTGTTATCTGTAGCTGCTACTATCAGAAGTAGTGAGGGGAGGGGGACAAAGCCAAATAAAAACCCAAACAAAAACCCAACAGGACAAGTTTGGGTTTCTGCAACCAAACTGTTAATATTGGGTGAATCATATGGAAGACTGATCACAGCAGGCTGGACTTTGTAGCTGTGCTGTGCTGGAGGCTTCAAAAGACTGGAAACTCAGTGGGTGTTATGCTTAAGGATCCCATAATGAGAGAGAAATGAACTGAGTACATTAACTTGAAAAGTATTGGTGATCTTCTAGAAAATGATATGCTAATATGAAAAAGATGCTAATTCACAAATGTGGTGAAACTTCTGTTGAAGATAAAATCAGGCTAAAGATGTATGGAAATGAAAAATGATGTTGGATGGATGGCAGGGAACAAAACATGAGGCCCAAGTATTGCAGGGCTGGGAAAGGACCTTTAGGCCCCTCTGACACAGTACTTTTGTTTCTGAAGCAGGATCAAATATCACCTGCTGTGCTATTCCTGTACTCCCTGTTAACCTTCTAAGTTTCTTTTTATACTGTTCATTTCTTATTCTGAGTATTTTTGCCACCCCTTTAGGACTGCTGCTATTGTCCTCATTCAACATGGACACAAAGTGTTCTCTGCAGCAGATTTTTATTGCCTCAGTTTCCACTTCTTTATGCTAAATTGTCCATTTTATTGCAGTGGCAGATTGTTTGTGCTGAAGTCTTGTGCCTTTTGGTCATACATTGTTTTCCAAAGCACATCTCCAGTTAAAAATTACTGTGAGTTCTATCCAGGCTCCCACTGTATTTCCTGACCCTTCCAGCTTTGGTAGCTTGTAAACTGAATAATCAAAATCCTTAGTTCATCAGCCAAGCCATTATGGTACTTGATAGGACTGACACAAAGGATTCATTGCTGCTGACTCCCCTTCAGTGCAGCCTTTCTCTTTGGCAGGAAATTGCAGTATCTTCACTACAGGCTGGTCGTGTACACAGACTGCTGTACACTGCATTTCTTGGAAGCTGTTCTGATGCCACAATTCTGGTGGTTTTTGTGCTTTTTTTTGTCAAGATGTAGATAAGGAATTCCAGCTATTTTATTTTTCTAAAGTGTGTTACCTGTCTGCAGGAAGAGATTAGTTTAACTTGATGTGTCTTTGTGATAAATCCTGCTTGCTGTTCTTGGCTTTCATTGTTGTCTTTAATGCAGTGAAACCCAGTCATTATTTGCCCTGCTTTTCCCTCTGACTATGCAGCTCTTCCTCTTCCATATGCACACTACACTGTCCATTCTGTAACCTTCTGCACTGTAGCCATCTCTCCTGAGTTCTTCCAAATAAACTGTTGATGGCTCTAAGGATCTCACCAGTTAGTTCTTTAAATATCCTAGGAGGAAATTCATCTTACCATGTGGATTTGAGTGTTTGAGAAAACAAACCAACCTTTCTCCTTATATCTTCCTTCCTAATGGTTTCATTTACTTCTCTTGCACAAAAAACATGTTAGTAATCAGTGCACACAGAAGTAGAAAATTATGATTCCAAGTATAAGCAATGGATACAACTGTATGTAAAATGAATTTTTCTTCACACAAGACTTTTTGTGGAGGTTGCTGTTGGTGCAAACAATGTACAAAATAAGTTGAAAATAATACTGTACAAAGGCAGCCAAAAAGTATTAATTCTTTTATTTCAAGAACTTTCTTTATTCAGATCCTTAAAAATAATGAAGATAAGGCCAGTCAGGTGATTGTATGTATAACGCAGTGTCAGTGCTTATTTCTAAACGTCAACCTTTTTTCACCTATGTCTTGCTGGAGATCAAGGTAAGTATGAAATAACTTGGCATAAATTTAAGGTGCATGGTGACACCAGCTGGTGGTGAAATATATGTATATAAAAGTGTGAGTTCAGGTCCTTCCACTGACTTGTGTGGAGGAAGTCCTGGAATGGTGTTCATCCCACATCACTGCAGCTGGGGGACGGAGGAGCTGGACTCCTTTCCAGAAACTGCTGTGTGGTGAACTTCAGTAGTGCATCAGTGCTACAGACACGGCTGGGAGTTCGAGATCCACAGACTCACAAGCCTGACAGAAAAGGAACATCTTCAGAATCATTATTTAAAGCTCTGTGCACACTGAAGCTCTTGGATTGCACCTTTCTTCCAGCACAAAGTAGTTGTTTGTGGGAAGGAGTGAATGCTGGCCGATTGCTGGTTTGGAGTGGAGTTAATTTAGGAGGCAATGAAACTGGAGCTGCCAAGGTTTGATCTGGAATAACATTTACCCATGTACAGACCAGAGAGTGTAAAGCAGGGACAAGCACTTGTAAACGAGCAAGGTATTTAAAACAAAAGGAAACAACACCCCAACTGCGTCTTAAACAAATACCAATGTTCTACTAGAAATGTGTTGTTTTTAATGATATATTGTCACTTAATCTGCATTACTCTCTTGAATTTATTAGAGCTTTGGCTTTGCTTGTTTATCTTATTTAAGAAAGAAAACATGGCTTTGAAATGTCTTGGTGACTGTCAAGACTTTCCATCTCTGTGTGTTTCTAATGGAATAATTCAGAAACATGCATTATCAAACAGTGTATTAACACCTAGAAAGCAGTCCCTGATGTGCCCTATATGCTTCTGTTTTCCGTACTGCAGGCTCGAAATACACTAAGCAATTTAATTCTCCCAAGCTGCATTGTTTTGATAGGATTTCAGTATCTGATATTTCCCCACCTTAATGGCCGTGGGGATTGTCTCTGCTGAAGGGAGCAGCTCAGCTGCCTGCTAAGCAGTTTTCTTGGAAAACAGTTTTCTTGTGAAAGGGAAAGCCTTGCTTAGGTGTATAACGTGTGGGAAGGGCACGATCTTTCAGCGTAATTGCCTCAAAGGCTCAGTATACAAAAATTAAATGTTTAATGAAAATGCTTTTTTCTCCCTTCAGCAAGTAGTTGTGTTTAACCTTTTATCCTGCTTCCCCCCCTCTCCTTTTTGCCTTTTGCATTACTGGAAATGTGGGAGATTTGGAATAAGCAGCCCAGAAAGATTATTTTTCTGTTTATAACAGGGAATGCATAAATCAAATCGGCTGTAGTAGTATGCACTTGTGAGGTGCAAACACAGCTGAGGTGATGTGGGAGTCCAGCATGCAAACATAGAAATAGTCTGCTTTGAGTTTTGATAACTTTAAAAAAAGTTACATTATTTCTTGTAGTATTGTGATGGTTGGCTTCTGGTTTGCTTTCTAAGAACAAACTGGTCTAAATTATGTTTGCTCCCAGAAATTGTTGGCATGACCCCAGTCCTTTCTGTGATGTCTCCTACTGCTTCATCACTCACTCAGTTTTTGAGACATCAGCTGTGACCCTGAAATGGCTTGGCTGACAGCACCAAGATTTGGAGTTGTTTCTTGCTAATCATCAGGTGCCAGAGTGGTTTGTGCTTTTGAAAAATAGGTTTCAAGGCCAAGAATAAAATAATTTAAAACTCCAAACAACCAAAAACTGAGAACCACACCCCCTAAACCCCGCCCCCCCGGCAACCCTCTGTGAAACAAACCTCCTTTTTTGTGCCTCTACCCGAGCTAAAGCACCCTGCAGTTGCTGTCTGAAGAATGGAAAATGACTGGGGTTATGGTGCTTGTCGAGTTGTTATGACAAAGCTCTTGTAACTGCAGCCTCTAGCCTCTGAAAATTGTTCAAGACTGTGCGCTTTGCTGTAATCAATGGAGCTCCCCTGAAGTATGACTTCAGTGAGGATGAAATTCTTTAATACTTACCTGCAGATTATTTGGTTTTCTGTGCTTGGAGCTGTTCTTCTGCCTCTCTTGCTGAGTATCCAAGAGGAAATTTTAACAGCCAGGAATTCCTATTGATCCCCTTCACCCACTGTCCCCTTTGGAGGTGTTTTGGGTGTCAGCACTGCTCACTACAGCTCTGCTCCCTGTGTTGGGGCTGTGAAAAACATTTGCCAATGACTCAAACTGCAGCACACAAGAAAGGTCAAAGCAGTACACTTTGCTATTGCTCAGAGAATGCACAGGGAGTTAAAATTCTGGCGTGTCATTCTCATAAAACAAGGATTTTCAAAGCAGCATTGGTGCAAACCTGTGGAATGGTACTTTTCCATAAAGACCCCTCATCCTCCCAGGTTGCTGGCTGATCTAGGGTGGTGTTGTATTCCTCGGTTTGAAATTAAACCCTAAATAGGAAGTGCAAGTGCAGCAGTGGCTTTACTGAACATCACTAGCATTCTTGCTTGCAAATAGCTGATGGCAAGACAAGATTAATTGAGTCATTTATAGCATTAGATTATCAGTGTGCTTAATACAATGAAATGCAAAAGCACTATCAAGAAAAATACTTGATATGCAAATTATACAAGATAAAGTAGCCATTCATGTAAGTCTGTTAAAATTACTGAGGTTCTAATATCACCTAGGGAGTGTATAAGGTGTTGGTAGCTGCTGTAGTTATTCTGTTCTGTTCAGGGTTAGACTGAACCAGCCATGGCTATAAACTGGTTGTGACCATTTCATCTGAAGCAGGTCGAAATTTACCCAGTCCTTGTACCAAGTTATACCAGAAGCTTGCACTTGCAGTGATCCATAGGCTATCTGCTGCTTGCCTGATAAACTGATTCATTATGATGGCTTGCATTTCCTGTAATCATTTGCAATGATATGGAAATATCTGCCTCATTACAAAAAAAAAAAAAAAATCTAGAGATGGTGGCAATCCCAAAGGAACTTGTACAATGAATTAATTTTTAGTAGTGGATTAAAGTGCATGGATTCTAATTAATTCTGGCATTACCTTTTTCATAAAAAGAACCATCACATAATAAATTCATAATTAAGAAGGATTGTGCATGGTGAGAATGACCTTTGTACCTTTACTCTTTTTTATTTTAATGCAACTGTCTTCAAAAAGGGATTTGGGCCTTGAGGAATCTTAGTAAGAAAATAAGTGGAATGGAAAATGTCATGAATATTTACGAGTACATTGCCTTTTTGTTGCCATAGTTTGTTTATGGTTTGCTTATAAGCCCTCGTATAGGAGAGTATAAACCTGCTTTCTAGTGCTAATATTTTATTCATTAAAGATGCTGTTCAGACCTCAGCTGAACAGTTGGGTGTTGTCATATCCCCATTAAATTCATTATTCAACAAATTTTTCCCTAGAGAAAACGAACTTTTGTGTCTTTTCTTCAATCTTTTCACCCTCTTGAATCCTCTCCAGGCTTAAAGCATCCTCTGCACCAGTCACTCCGGGGAGCCTGATGAAGAAAAAGAACTTAAATGAGGTGTTATCTGTCCCTTTTGAATCACTCCCTGCCCGTGCCACTGGAGTGGCACTGTCCTTGTGACTGGCAGTGGGGTGAGGGAGCAGAGAGAGGAGGGGGGTTTGAGCTCCTTTGTGCTCTGTGTTGGCTCAGGGCTGGAATCCTCTGCAAGTGCTGGGGCAAAAAGGGCCAGAAAAGCTCAAGTTGTCCCACGTGGCAAGTACTGATATCTGGGAAGATTTGTCCTATGAAACATGCTACAAAGCTCTCAGTCCAGTTTCCAGCTTCCAGCAGACCCAGTTCATCTCCTGGGTGCTTGGTTTGCTGAAGAGCTCAGTGGGAGATGGAAATCTGGATTTGAGCCAGGAGGAAATCAGGGAAATTTTTTTTTCGGCTCCTGGGAGTGATTTTTGTCCATTTCTATTCTCTCCAAGTTGCCCTGAAGTTTGGTTTTATGAAGATATTATTTTAACTTGGTGCTGGAACTTGTCTAAAACTGACTGTTGAAATGCAGATCTGTTATTCTGATGAATAATTTGGATGACAGCTGCTAGGGAAGAGTGAATGGATGCTTTATTGGGAGAATAAAACCACCACTAAATAAATGCTACTAGGAATAGGAAAAAATATACACAGGTACATTTGTTTTGTATCCAAAGAAAAAACCTATACATTATAAAACAACATTCATAAAAGTAAGTGAAAATCCCTTTTCAGTCACTTTTTACAGCCTGTGTTCTAAAACAGTCCAGATTTCTAAAAATTCAGGAGACTTATTTTTTAGTGTTCATCACATTTTTGCTATAGCATTGCCAATGATCTATACTTTTGGGTTTTTTAGACCATTACAGTTATTTATTTGTGTTTCTTGTATCCCTCAAGATGCTGATACTCCTTGCAGCTGAGCTCCGGACAGAGAGGGCTGTCAGACTTGTTTTGGTGCTCGTGGGGGCGATGGTCATTGGTGCCTCCGAGGGAGCTGGTGCTGAGGGCTCAGAGCACACGTGGGCTCGGCGTGCTCAGAGGGGCTGGCTGAGCTCAGCCAGGTCCCAGGGAAAGCTTGGATGAGTGAAGGGATCCTTCCCCAGCTTCCAGAGGCCAAACACAGTGCAAATAGTGCACAGCTGCTTCTGGCTGTAAAAATCCCTTGTGTTGCAGAGATATGGTCCCTCTCCACCAGTGCAAATGCTGAGAGGGAAAACAGAGGGTTTAAAATGACCTTCTCACTCTGCCTTCATAGTGGTCTTGTTCTATCTTTTGGTTTGATTTTTGACTCTTCAGTATTTTGTTGAACATTGCTGTTATTTCGTATTTCCCCAAACCCCTGCAGCAGGGTTACTCTGAGGAGTAATCTCCCCCTGAGGAGGGGAGATCCCGCAGCGAGGGTATTGTTTTGGTAGTTTGTAGAGCTGCTTTCTTAGCCTTGCTGCTTGATTTCATCTTCCTCTCCTTCTTGCAGTTTCTGGAGCTGTTGCTGCTCCTTCCTTGTCTGCTCCCCTCAGTGTCCCTGTGTCCCTCGGGGTGTCCCTGTGTCCCTCAGGGAGTCCCTGCCTGCTGTGCTGCCTGTGGGACAGGCAGGTGGGGCTGGCACTGCCCCTCCCAGTGCCCCATGCGGGTTTGGGGGGCACCCCAGTGGCACCTGGGCTCTGCTGCTGTAGAGATTCAAAGCTGCCTGTGGTTGAATTGGGCAGATGGGAAAGCGGGACTTCCCTACTATCCTTGGTTTTAGTTAACCTTGTTCTGGAACGGCTACAAACTGCAGTGTTTTAATGTGTTCCCCATTTAATTCAATTTACTTTGAGAGCCAAAAGGCAGAAAATTCTCAGGGAAGAGCCACAGTCAGGATCTCTGAGCTTCGTGATTCTGCACACTCACGTTTAGTGTTGGTAGAACTTGCATTAGATAACTTGCCACATGAAATGAAATAAAATCTACATAGTTTATTTGATTTTCTATGTGTGTGTTTGTGATTGGCAAATATAAGATTTTGTTGAATAGGCATTATGTTGGGCTGTATTTCTTTAAAACCTGGACTATTCACTCATAAAATCAATCACTATCAATCAAGTTTTTTCTTTGCTTTCCTGCCTTCCCCTTCAGATTGTTCAGCCAATTGTAACACAAAAAGTGAGGGTTTTTAGAAACTCAGTGGCACAAAGCAGGAGCCCAGTATCTCTTTTGGCCCCATGTTGATGGTTTTGCCAGCCTGTTCTGGGAGGGGGCAGAGGGTATGAGGGAATGAGAGTGTCTTTACCCTCTAGCGAATTCATTCTGATTTCTTTTTAATTAAATAATTTCTGAGGATTAATTAGTGATTGTCTTGCTCCCGCTCTCTATTTATGCTAAAACATCTGATTTAGAGGCACTTGGCTGTTATTTCTCTAATCTGCAGTTGGGTACAAGATGGCAGTATGTAATTAAAAAGCCCTCTAAATAGACATCTTTCTGTGTTTGCTATTTTGCAGTTGGGATGAAAATCAACACAGCCTGGGAGTGTGGCTGCACTGGTGTGTGGTCAGCATTTCCAGCAATTTTAGCCCTTGTAGAAGGAGTTTAAATGTGATTAAGTTTATCTAATTTCCCCTACAAAGTGTTTTAAGCCTGGCATGTGTTTTTTCTTTCCAGAGTTTATAAGATGTATTAAGACATTCCTAAAAGTAGAACAACAGAAATACAATTAAGAGTTTTCTGGTCAGTCTCCCTTGATTTAACCTCTTTATGCTTGACTCGCTCCATTTGTGAAGCAGCTCTTGTGAGCAGCATCAGAACAGTGCAAGGTGTTGTCTGATTCTGATCGTTTGTCTGCACAAAACCCAAGGCTTTTGAACCTCGTGTTCTCGACTCGTCACCAGTTGATCCTGCGGAGTTGTAGCACAGCTCTCTCTCTGTATCTTCATAACAGAGACGTTCTTTGCTTGTTGGTTTGTTTCACTCCAGTGCATTCTAAACGTGGTATCAAGTGGATGGGGTGGGGAAGGGGAATTCCCAAATAACACCTTCTCAACTTCTGGCATCTGGATGCAGGAGCAAGGCTGAGATTAGCACTCCCCAGGCAGCAAGAATACAGGAGCAGAGGCTGTACTTGTGTGGGAAATCAGGAACTCGGGAAATCTGGAGGAGCTGTAGTGTGTGACTGACCTTGTGGAACACCGGGAGAGAGACAGTGGGGAATTTTCTGCTAAGCATCTCTTGTACTGTGCCTGAACAGCAAAACATCCCACCTGATTTTTGCATCTTTTAATTGCAAAGGAAGAATAAGCAGCGTGAAGAAAGCCACTTCTCTTTAGTTTCGGTTGCTAAGCCTGTCACTGGAGGAGGGCAGTCCTGTCACTAATAGACTGTCCTGAGGCAGGACTCCCTGATGTCAATCCAGCAGTAAGAGGAGCTGTTCTATAGGAAAACCTCACTGTGGAAGTAGGCTTCCCCCAGTACCCAAATTGAAACATGGCTCTGAGTCCTCCTTGAAGGAGAAAGTTGCAAAAGTCTTGAGGGCGATGCCTTTTTCTGTGCTCCTTGGATTGCTGGTGCAGAGATAACACACCTAGAATCTGGAAGTTTTTTGATTAACACTATTCTCAAATATTGGACATACATTTGAATTAAATATTACAACAAAGAAATTTTTTCTTGCTTTGGCCAATCCACATGATGTCTACATTACAACAGAGTTTCTGTTTCAAGTTAATGTTGCCAACACTTTTATTTGGCTTAACAACCCATAGAAGGATTATGAAGTCCTTTTCCAAATTCCTTTCTAATGATGGTCAGTAGGTATTAGGGTTTTGGATATTTTTGCATATAGTTAAACTTTTTGGTTAAAATGCTTCTCAAGTGATTGGTGTGAGCTAATACACATAAATTGTGCAATTATTGATACAATTAGTTTGCAGTGCTGTTTTATTGTGGAGCCCACAGAGCATCACTAGATGGTGCTGCAGAGATTTGGTTGGGGCTTTGATATTTAAATTCATGGTGCCCAATCAGGTGTTTAAAACCAGGAACCCCAACTAGCTCCCGTGCTTGTAGGGTTTTCATAAGCTCTTAATGTGACTTTGCTCAATTCTTCTGTTGAAAACAGCAGGTCTTCCACTGAATGCAGTGACCACCACATTAAGTGGTGCCAAGAATGTTTGACAGTACTGTAGTTCTGAACATGATTTAACACCAGAATTGTGGACAAGCATTTACTGAAACTTCTTATTCAGGGCCCAACACTTTATTAGATATTTCTGACAGAACTTTATGGGATGTGTTTCTAAAAAGATTGGAGATGAAAGTCTAGAGCACTGACATGTCATTGCTTTATGACAAGAGCTGTGGTGTCAAGTCTTGTCCATGCCACAGTGCCCTGATGTCACCTCCCTGCAGTCCCACTGAGAGCAGCTGCCCCGAAACTCCCAAAAAGGGGAAGGCAGAGATTGCACTGGCACAGATCATGGTTTTACCTGTCTCTTGGTGAGAATCCTGATATGTCACTGACCAGCACTGGCTCTGATCACAGTTCCCTTCAAAAACTTTTTATCTGCCCAGATGGTTTGAATATTTATTAAACAAATAACAATAAAAATGTTCATCTACTGGTAATGCTGGCCCGTTGCCTTTAGCTACCCTCCAAATATTCTTTCCAGGTCATTTTATGCATCTTTAGGCTGCATATTTATTGCACATAAATTTTTTCTCTGCATTAGGCATAAATGACAACGTCTAATAATGTAAAATAAATCTATAAGCTCTACAGTCTATATCCTGAGCAAATACAGGAGATCCAAAACCTGCTGGAAGACTTGTGTGTTTTTTACCTAAGTTGTAGCATTTGGTATTGTAATTAGGGATAGATGTTGAAAGTTCTGGTTGAGAATTGGAGCTTTTGTTTTGTGAGCTGAGTTCAGAATAATGACTTTGGAAAATAAGAAAAGCAGTTATTAAATACATATTGGTGTAGAGTTCTTTTTCTCTGTAAAATGGAGTTAAAACTTTTTGTTGTATTGGATTTAATTTTATAGGTTTAGGTTTTGTTTACCTTTTGTGACATTGTGAAAACTCATGATCTTTGTCCCACTCAATCTCCCCAGTAAATCTGAGATAAGGCAACGTAAAATGAAGGATTTATTTTGTTCTGTGAGAACAATATCTAAATTGTTTTTAACGAATACAGCCCTTTAACACTCAGTAATAGTCAGTATTTTAGCACTCTGATAAGAGCATTTATATTCAATATACGAGAGAATACTGGGATGTGCTTAGAAGTAATTATTCCCTGCCTCGATCTCCCAGGAATGCCTCGGAAGGCAGGCTTAGAGAAGATCTGGGAACCAGCTACCTTCATCAATGACACAGTTTATTAGATTCACTCCCCCTTAATAACAGTATTCATCTTGCAGCTAAGACACTGTGGCAGAGTTATCTGATAGGTAGTAGAAGTAGATTAACATCAGTGCCTTACTAATTGCTGTATTTTATTTTAAAGTTGGTTTCACAAAGGATGTGTTTCACACCTGAACATTCACTGGAATCCTCTCTTCTCGAGGCAGGCTAAAAGTGCTTTGTGTCTGGGCTCATGGATGATTTTATTTTTTCTAGGCTGTATCTTCTATCATGTCAGTTCTTTTGCAAGACTCGTAACAAGCCAGGAGAGAAGTGGTTAAAGGGGGAGTTGCAGGATTAGGTGCAGGAGTTGCAGCACCCAGAGGTGACAGCGGAGTGACGCTGCCCTGGTCACTGTCACTAGGTGGTACTGCAGAATCGGGAAACACCAGAGTTCCACTCCTGCCCAAGTACAGAAGGGGTGCAGAGAAGTTAGAGCAGCAATGAATGCACTCCCTTGAGCAAAACCAGCTCCCAGATGGCCCTTCAGAAATGGCTTTTATGCTGCTCAGTTCCTTTCCTTTTTCAGCACGTGGGCAGCAATGGCTTGCTGTGATTTGCAGATAAATCATACAAGTTGACATGGTCGGTGAACTTTTCCTGCTGGTTCAGGTGGTTCGCCAGCCCTGCCAGGAGGGCTCTGCCCCTTCCCGCACCCTCCTGGTGCCAGGAAAAGGCTGTGCCCGCAGCCAAGGCAGGGGCAGCTCTGGGGAGCTGCTGCCTGTGGCCACTGGGGCTGCTGGTCCAGTGGAGGCTCCTGCAAGCCTGACGGTGAGTTTGAGCCATAGGCTCTTACTTCACAGGTAACTGAGAAAGGATAAGGTAATTGAGAAATCTTTTCATTATCTACAGTGCAATATTTTGGCGAAAGTCTAGTTGTTTGGTTTTTTAAATTTTTTTTTTAAAGTAGAATTTTTGCTTTTACCTGTTTCAGTTGCAACTGTTGCTGTAATCCAAAGGCTTTAATAGTGTCCTTACTGGTGCTGTGTCTCATTATGATGAGGACTTTCAGGGATTTTTCTGCAATAACTGCTCAATCCTTTGCTTGGTCACTATATAGCAGCTACATTTAATTTTGCAGAGATTCTCTCATTGGGCTTTATTGTTTCAGGACCTCTGGTGATCACATAACAGAAAACTTGCCTTTTCCTCTCCCTTCTCTCTAGAAGTTTGCAAATCTACTTTGGAGTTTTAGAGTGTGGCTGTTGGAAGAAATGGGGGAGAAAAAGGGTAGAAACGAAACAAGAGCTTTCTAGCACATGTCAAGACAAATCTGTGAGCATTCCATGCCCTTTAACAGTCAGATGTGAGAGAATAATTTAAAATTGATCACCTAGTCAACAAAACCAGCCACCCTTTTGGTGTGTAGAAGTGGGAGAGTTGTATTTATTCGATTTTCATCAGGAGAAATTTATAAGATATTTCTTGCTAGAGTGCACTGTGTTGTAAACTTGACCACAGCGTTTGAAAACATGGCTAAGTCTTGCATTTTCTCTTATGATGTGACTTGCTGAATGCAATTCTGCCTAGAATAAAACAGAATTTGAGCATGGAGAAGTCTATACTCTTTCTTTTCTGCAATTTGTCTGGCTTTGTATAGTCCTGGCCACGATCTCATCTGCTCTGCCACCTACATTCTGCTGCATGCAAGCAAAATTTAAGTGATGAACCTGGCTGGGATTTTTACCTGTCTTGTTATGACTGACCAGCACATAAAGTTGTTTGATTTTTTTGGCTTCTTGCCCACTCTTTTTCATGTCTTCCAAAGTTATTGTGTAGGTAATATAGAAAAGAGAATAATAAAAATACTGGCATTATTTTATTATGCAGCAAAATGGAATCTAAATTCCACAACAAAAGGCTGTTTTTTCTGCCTCACTTTACTAGAAAATGAGGATTTGATTTGAGACCACAACAACTTTCAAAGTAGAGTATTTTATAGACATGAAAATGGTCAGTGAGTGTAGTGTGGAGGACTTTGTAGGAGGTATCTGTAGTAGGTGTATGCATGTATCAGTGCATGTGTTGTCTTCTAGAGATTCCTTTTTTTTAAAGTAGAAAAAAAATCATACTATTTATTTACTGAGCTGTCAGAAAAATTACACTTTTCGTATTGTTTATATTTAGATGTTTGGGCAATTGTTTTGGGATTTTGGTGCATAGTGCCATGTGTTTGAGCCTTCCTTTGGTTTCTCATGACATCTGCCATCAAGAAGTGTTTCCTTTAGCCATTTACACTAAGCAGAGATGATGTTCTCTTGTTCTCTGTAGTTATCTGTTTTCACTCTTCTTGTTTGTGTGACACAAAGCTTTTCAGTAAGTGTAGTTATGAAATCAAACTAATCTCAAACCCAAGATGTTGCTAGCTCTATTTCACATGTAACCTTTTCATTACATACTATCCCTACACATAAATTGTGCTGTAAAGAATACTTCACTGGGAGTCTTCTTCCGTGTGTAAAGATCTTGTGCCTGTTTGGAGCACAACTGTTTGATTCAAACTGCTGAGGCCTCAAGATGCACAAGTAGGAGAATTCAGAATTGTATAATAGAGGTGTTTGTCTGTTAGGGTGATTGGAGAAAAAAATCGTGAAATTTTAAAAGCAGAGATTTCTCGAGCTAACAAAAAAATGAAGTTTTAATTCTATCAGTAGTATCCAATCAGAAATTCATTTTTCCCTGAATTAGGTCTGCAGCAGAGAAGTAAATATGTGGCTCCAGAACCAGTAACACAGACCATCAGTTCAGAAGTATTTTTATCACTTAGTGATTGAAGCCACAAGGCGTCTCCCTAAGAAATTGATATTTTAACACCTTGATGAACACAGATTTAAATTTTGCATTCACGGAAGTAATTTCATAGTGTATTTGCAGAAAATGATATTGATTTTAAAACAAAAAAAAAACCAAACAAAAAACCCCCCCACGCCTTCTTTTTCCAAGTCCCTTGTGCAAACTCTTTTGTGCCCTTTCAGTCACTAAGCCTAAGCACAGAATATTTTAACATCCACCAATGCAGATATCTTTGTTTGTACTCTAATTTATTGCTCTTAGGTTTGTCTCACTAAGAGTTTTGTCTTGTAAGTTTCATTTGGAGGCAGATCACTTTATTATATGAACTACTCCGGGTGCTTTTCTGTTTAACTGGCAACTTTTCTCATTTATTTGTGCCTTTATTTCCCCAGCTCTGGTAAGAGTTAGCCAGTTTTCCTTTTAGGTCTATTAAAAGACCATTATCACAGCATTTCCTCTTGAGGTCCTTTCACCCTTATCACATTTGCTATAAATTCATGAACTCCCATTTCACTTCAGGATATTTATGCCATATGGGCCATTTTCTTTTATAATCAAAATGTAAAGGTAAGTTCCAATGTTAAGTGCCTGTTACAAACTTTTACTGTAGATGAATGATCTCTGCGTTTTTTGCAATTACTGCCCTAGAAGAAATGACATCATGATAAAGACATTGCTTAGTAAGACAGAAAATGGCAGTAAAAGCAAAAACCTTGAAGGGGAGTTTTGCTTTTTTGATCCTTCAATTACTTTCTAAGCATAAAGTTAAATTTAGTACAGATTTTAATATATAACAGCACACTGAATGGCAGGGCAAATTCTACAGAGAGCAGATATTCTCTTTCATTTGAAATCTGCTCTTTTTACTCCAAAGAGTTGTATTCTTCTACTATCCCACAGTGAATTGGGATGCAAGACCTTCAAAAAAACTGAACCCCAAAACACAAAACATGGAAGAACCCAGGCAATGGTGTCCTTTTAGCTGTCAAATGGCTTTTTACAGCCACAGGGAACATTTTCTAGGTGAGCCATAGAGCAAAGTGATTTACCAGCAACGTCACCAAACCTTGCAGGAGGCATTTTGAGATTGAAATCTTCAACCTCATGGAAGAATTTTTCAAACACAGTTACAGAAGGCAGCCAAAACTGTTTGAACCATCTGATCATTGACCAAGAGCCAAGCTGTGTTATCTGACCCCAGGTTTGCTGGGAAGGATGGTACAGTGGCTGTATCCTGGAGCTCACATTGGGCTAAGAACTGTGTTGGACAAGGCTGGAAAGCAAATGTGACAAAAGACTAAATTACTGTTTTGTTGTCATATTTTTTTATTTGCAGACCATAAAGCAGGAATCCTTTCGCTATTGCTGAAAAAGGACAGTTGCTTTGAACTAATTAGAAAAAAAAATCTTCAAATAGTTGTGACCAATATGCAAAATTCAGTGCAGTAACAATTCAGTTCTGTGAAACAGAAAGGATTGCTAGAAAACCATGAATTTTAAGATGCAGTAAATGCCTTTGTTGCTGAAGCAGGAAACATTGTCTTTGGATTTAGAAGTGGGTGGTATGTTCTCAAGTGCAGAAAATTTGGTCTGTGATACTGTAGTATTATACTTGCTGGGAAGAAAGAAAAGCCAATAAAGGAAAGAATAATAGTACATTGATCAACCCTTTATCACAGCAGGGTAACTAAATCTGCTGTCACCAAATCTATCACACAGCCACTTGATTAAACTCATGTAATTTGCTGGGATGGATGCAGGAGTTTAGCTGTCATCAGCAGCTGTGGTCAGAGGCAGATAAGGAACATTGAAACTATAAGGGCTTCCAGCTGAAAATGTCACTTTGCTTTTCGAAGGAGGAGGGAGTTCCACTGTTGTTCTCCATATTAACAGCACAAATTGTTGTCTCCTTGCGTTTTTTAAGACACTAATACAACACAGCAGAGACATTACTGACTTCAATCAGCCCTATGCAGCTATTGAATCAGCTGGGAGAAAGGGGTGGTGCTTTTTACTTAAAAATAAGAGAGGGTGGAGAGTTGGAGGTGGGGAAGAACTCCTGGAGGGTGCTGGGGCTGTGCAATGAAGCCTGCAGTGAGGAGGGTGATGTTCCCTTTGGGCAGCAGAGGAGGCTTTCATGCAGTGAAGCCCACACTGTGCGAGCAGTTCTGTATTTTCCTGCTCAGCGTTGAAGAATGAAAGTGTGCTTTGGAGGGGGAGCCTTAGGATGTGACAGCGAGTCCCTCCTACCTTAGAAAAATGTGACTCTTCTCATAAGTGGGCAAAGAGTTGCTTAGAATGTGAGGACGTGAGTCAGTGCGGGAGCTGGGAGGCAAACAGGCACGGCTGGCCTGAGCTCACCCCTGCAGCCGAGCTGGGGCCGTGCCCCCCAAAGGCTCCTCCGGCTCTCCCTGGCTGCAAAGCTGACCCCGCTGCAGCTCTCCAGGGCGTCTTCCATGCAAATCATCTGATTCCTGGTTTATGAGCTCTGCTATCATTATAAATCCCTACCGATGTTTATTTATGGGAATCCAATTTCCTTTACTTGTTAACAAATCACTGATATCAGAGGATCGAGCATTAAACTAAATGCTGCTGGACATGTTTTGAGAAAATGTGAGGCAGATCTTTAATGTTGCACTATTCTTCCACTGAAATACCATTTCTAATTGGTTGGTGTTGCCTGGTTTGTGAATACCTTGTCACACACTGAGCTGAACACTCAGAAACCCCCCCACGCTAGGTTGTTTACAAGCTTCAGTTGTTTACAAGCTTCAGTTTGCCCACTAGGAAAAAGCAGTGTATAAACATGGCCATTAATGTACTGTAATAAGTATAAACACTGAGTCAAGGTGCTTTGATTCTGGCACAGAATTTAAGGAGAAAATGCAAAAGTCTTGGTATAGGACTGTTCATCAATTCAAAAGATAATGCAAGTGAGTTAAGCAGGTTTTGGTTAGAAATTTGTGCAGCTGAATTTTTATAGGATAATACAGCAGGTCACATTTGTGAATGATTTATAGGGTGGGAGTCACCCTAGCAATTGCTGGAAGTCAGCTCAGCCTTAGTGAAAGACTTTCTCATTAGATTGTTGGGAAGAAATATGTCCAAAGCACTGTGCCTGGTCTAAGGAAAGGGAAGAAAAGTTCAGAGGTTACGAAAAGATCAGGATTCAAATTGCATCTTTGTGCCTGTGAGAACTATAAGCTAAAGCATTTAACTCTTCTCTGTTCTCTCTCACTAATACTTCGGTGGGCTCTTACACTTTATTAACAAGAAGGTATTTCTGCAGTACCTCTCATCTGTGGTTTTTGCTCAACATTCCCCCGTGTTAAGCTTCAGTTGCAGTTGGTTTTGTGTTTTCTAATCACATTACACCCCTGAGATTATTGCATGGGATAGAAAAAGGCCAAAGTGCTGAAGGATGTATCTGAACTCAGGGACTATTTTGGGTAATAAAAATTAGCCATAATTAGCTGTTAGGTTCTCAAAATATTTTCTAAAGAACTCAGAAAATATGTGGTAAATAGATCCACATTTCTGCACACTTTAATTGAGATAATCAGTCTGGGACAGTCGGGTCAGCTCACACCATCTTTCTTTACTGATGGACAGTGCCAAGTTACTGAATAAAATCCCATCTCCCATTTATTCCTTCAAGTAGGATAAAGATATCATAGAAAATCACCTAATGATATGATCTTATGCAATAGCTACGTAAGTTAAAGCAATGAAATACATCTGATGGTTTCTTTAGTTCTCTTTTTATGTCAAAGAAGTTCAGAGTAGCTCAAGGGTACTTTTCTAATTGGTTTTCATGAAGTTAAAGTATGATAAGGTTTGCAGATTTGCTATAGAAAATAGATATTTCATTTCTTTCATTTATTAAATCTTCTTGTTACATACATACAGTATTGGCAACATTCTCCACAGTTAGGAAACATTGTGGTATTAAAACATTTTTGTTACTTTGTTCAGTATTAGCTCGTATTTTTTGAGAGTAAACACAAAGTATCTGTGACTTTGAGCAATAAGCTTATGATTCTCCCCAGCCTAAAAAGAGCTTGTGAAATTAAACGTTAACAGGTGATAAAAGCTGGGTGTTAGTAACCTTGCTTTTTATGCTGGAACTTTACCAAAACATTTTCCAGTGCTTTCCCAAGGTTTTGTTGTCACTCTGAGTGGTTTATGGCATTGCAGGGCATAACTGGACATCAATTTTTACTCTGTGGCATCCAGTTCTTGTCCCCTGTGGAACAGTCAGGGTGCACTGCTCAGACCAGGCTCTGCAGACCCTGTGCTTTGCAGCACCTTGACTTGGGGCTGTTCTGTCACAATTCTCTGTTCACAGATGTCTTGGTGAGCACCAGAGGACAGGATGCCAGGTACAGCACCTCCTACTGCTGCTTTCTGTCTGGAAAATCAATTGTGATTCTTTATTTTTTTTTTTAATAGAAGGACAAAATGGGCCATGCAATCACTCCTGCAGGCTTTGGTGTTCTTTCAGCTATTTTTGGGTCTCTGCCCTTCTCCTCTGCCAGGAGCAGAGGAAGTGTCTGTCCAAAACTTTCAGCCATGAGCTGGTAGAAATGAAGAGGTTCCTGGGAGAGAATAAGGCAGTGACATTCAAGGAAGGAAGAGCCTCTAAAAAATTTGGGAAAGACAGGAGTGTCAGAATATTTATTTGTAGGAAGGTAGGAATAGGAGTAATCTTCACAGATGTAATATGTTGGGTACTTATCCCTCAGCACTTTGAGTGCTTAGAACACCATAAGATTCCCAATTTTAGCACAATCGAGCTATGGCCCCATTTGGAGAACCAAATAGTACTTAGGGGAAACATATATTGTAGGCAGTTTCTAGAATTACAATTAATTAGTGGGAAAGACATAGCTATGGTATGTGGACCATTCATTGCCATATTAGTGAAAAACTACCAGCTCCAACATCTAATCTACAAAACCCTGGTGTAATTAGGACTTAATGATTTTTCTCATTTGAATTATTTGTTTCTAACTTTCTTGATCTCCCTATATAGTCCAACCATTTATTATAGGCAAGGTCTAAGGCAGTACTGAGGTGGTGGCTTTGCTGCATAAATGTGTATCTGCCTATGCACAAGAAGACGAATATGTTGTGAATGCAGTTATTTTCCTTTGTGTGTCAGCAGTTTTATCAACGGATCACTTGCCAAACTAGAGACTACAGAAACTCAAGTGAAATTCTGAGCCAAAGAGTAAAAGGTGTAAGAAGAGGTAGTAAAGGTGCTTATCTCAAGAATCATCAGGTTTTGATTCAAGAACTACCAAGTTTCTCATTGTTGTGATTGTGTTTTGTGGCATTTAGGTTTAGAATTTTCTTCTGCAGCATTGTCTTGATGGACTGTAATAGCTTTTGTAGAATTTGAGTACTTAGTGTGGCTGTATAAAAGGAACTAAACTGCCTGGGAAACAAACAGCTGCAAGAAGGTATTCTGAACAGCAGTCACTTTTTTCCTGAGAGTTTATGGGTTTTTTTAATGCCTTTTTAATTCTTGGGTGGAGGGTGTCTTATTGATTTTGTTTGTTTGTTTTTCCTTTTCCATACACAAAACAAAAAAGGTGCTAAACCTGGCAGTGAGGTGCAGTCCTGAAGGGCGCTTGTCATGTGATTCTTTATTTGGGGAACATAATGTGCTGTGTAGAGCAATGCCCTCCATTGCTGGGAACTAGTCTTTGCCTGCCTGTCACTCTGCAGTTGAGTCATCTATTTTATCCTGCAGTTCTCACGTCCTGAAAGGACGGTGTTTGTGCACTTACACTGCTTTACTGCAGCGGGGCCTTCACAACGCGGTGAAAAAGGACCCCTGCACCCGAAACAGAGACAGATGGTGCCTGCCCCGAAGAGCTTGCAGTCTGTTTCTGAGCCTGCGCTCCTGTTCCCAGAACACTTGAAAGAAATCCCGGGTGCCGCTGCTGGGCGAGCGCGAGCTCCTGTCCGGGGGGCAGGGGCTGTGCTGGGCTGGCTCGGCCTGCCCGTGCCCGTGCCCGTGCCCGTGGCCGTGCCCGTGCCCGGCTGGAGCTGTGCCGGGGGAGCAGCTGCCCCCAGCCCGGCCCTCAGCTGTGCCTCCTCGGCAGCAGCGCTCCAGCGCCTGGGGACGCCTCCTGTCCCCGCTGCCCCTCAGGCCGCAAGGGGAGGGGGCAGGCGTTGGCCTCAGTGCCTGGTTTCAGCAGGAATCAGCTTCTCTGGACCCCACAGTCATTCAGCTTGAGGGTATTTAAGCTTTCCGTTCTAACTAATCCATAATATCAAAAAGGGTCTTCTCTGTGCAGTTCTCTATGTCTGTTTGAAGTCATGGAGAATTAAACACATTTTGGGGCTATGGACCAAGGTATTCACATGCCACAAGAGCATGGAGAGGACAGCAGGGATTGCATTTTACCTCCTGTGTGCAAAACATTTTGCTCTCCTTTCTGTCTCTTAGAAGAACACAGTGACCATGTCAAAACAACGATTTATGTTTTGTCATCATATCACGATTGATTTGTGTTTTGTTGTTTGTGGAAAAGAAAAATACTGCCTTGGCTTGGGCTAGACATTCACATCCTGTCTTGAGTTTTCACCTATGACAGATGTTTCAATTGGTGCCAGACTTTAGTTCTCCTGCTTTGCTTTTAATTGCTAACAGTCTCCTACGGAAACAGTTAACAAAAATTTAAAACTCCAGAAGCAATGCAATGCTAATGGATGGAACAGTCTGTTACTTGCTTAATTAGTTATGTTAAACAACTTGAGCTTTGGTGTTAACAAATTCACTTAATCGTAGTAAATAATGAGGATTATAATTGAAATTGTGACCTTTTGCCCCTTGCAGAGTTACTAAGTTGTGCCAAGTTTGCTTCACACCTGCTAAATCAGGGCTGATCAATGACAGGCAGTGGCTGGACATAATAATGTATTTGCACCTCCTAGAAACTCTAGAGGAAGGAAAGGCAGTTCAAATACGCTTTGAGCATCTGGGAAGGAATGTGAATGTTCTCTGCTGTGGGAAGTGACTGCAAAAGTAGGGAAGTGCTGGTATGTTTATTACAGAGTGGCCAATAAAGCTAATACTGAGCCAAAAATGCTTACAGCATGCAATCAGGAGCTCTTCCTGAGCCAAGAGGAGTGGGGGGCACGTGGGACTTAGATTTGTTGCCACTGTTTTCTGAAACTTGATCAAAAAGCTAAACTGAAAAAGTTGTGAAGACTGTGGAAAGCCTTGGAAGAAGTCAGAATCTTCATTATGCAGTGGTACAAATGCATGTCCATAGCACATCAGGTAAAAAAAAACTGATGGGTTTAAAAAGGTTTACACTGTCCTGTGGCCAAGCTCTTCCAGGGCTGTACAGTACTGGCTTCACATTTTGCACCTTCTCTGCTGTGTGAGATCACGGAGTGCATTTCCTCTTGACAGGTCTAGTGGCATTAAGTGCATGTATTCATCCACAGCATAAAAATATTGAGCCAAAATATGAGAGCACTGGCTTACAGGGGTCCAGAATGTATTTATAGGTACTTTGCATGAAAAGACTTTGTTTGGATACAGATGTTCTGATCAGGTGAGGAGAAAACCTTGCCCTTAGTTTCCCTTCCTACCTCCCTCTTTTTTCCTTACAGCTGTAGTGCACACTACCTCTCATGCAGCCTATTTTTGCAGTTGCCCACCTTCCCTGGGACATGTTGCTTTGGTTTCTGTCCAAATAAAAGCCAAGTGTGCCCATCTGTGGAGGACAGAAAGGGAAGAAAAACAAACCCAACCCCAAACTTAGTTTCCTAAGGTAGTTGCTAATTGCAAGTTTCCAAGAATTGCTTTGTGGGATGGAGCAGGATAACGCAAGTTCCTCTTGCCTAAGACCTCTGTGCCAGAGGACTATTCCAGCCCTGTGGGGAATGCAGAAAAGGGGCGTTAAAAAATGTCACTGCTCAGGGATGTTGGGCTGCTTGGAGCAGAGACCTCCACATGAAGAAGCTGAACTGGGAGCCAGCCCTGCCATGGGAGGAGTAGCACTGCTCCCGCGAAGAGTATCAGCTCTTCTGCAGCCATTGCTATAGTAACAGGCTGTAGGAACCTTCTCTGCTGTAATTAATTTGGGAAAATATCTTCCTGTGATAAAAGCACACAGCTAAATAGGTTTGTAGACTGTTTTCCTTTCACTAAAACCACTGAGATTGTTGCAGTAGGCAACAGTGAAGAGCTGTGCTATTGGGAGCCTCAAGCAATGGGAGCAGCTACAGTCACAATCACTTGGTTTAGTTCAGAGCCCCAAGTTTCCCATGTTCCCCAATTATTAATTAAATTAAAATCATTTTAAAAAGCCCCTAGCAAAACACCACTACCATAAAAAAACCCTAAAACAAAAAACCCCCAACACCCCCCAACCCCAAACAATAACAACGAAAAACAACACCCCCCCAAAAAACTAAAACTAAAAAAGCCCAAACCAACCAACCAAAATACCTGTTGACCTTGGATGTCTTTGACAGAATCTGCATGATATATCCTGGATCTGGGGCACTCATTTTTGGGAAGCAATGGGTAAAGCCAAGGAAGAATTGATAATTCTTGCTACGAAAAAGACTTTGAGAAAGATGTTATGAAAGATTTCATAGCAGTTGCAGATTGGGGGCATGCTGGAGCTGCTTCTAGTTTACTTAAGTGCCTCAGGCAGAAATTTGTTTGCCTGCAGAAAGTGAACATTAGAGAAAGATGCTATAAGCTATCCATGAGCAATATATGAAGCACTAGGAATGAATATGTCAAACCTGACTTGTAATGAATCTACTGTGGAGCCTATGATATCTCTTTAGATATGCTTGGTCTTGTCTGAGATAAGAATAAACTTTTTGATGAGTATAATGAATGCCTGTGAATAAGGGAAGGCCTCAAGTTGCACAGGAAATGCAGTGACAAGAAATAAATAGCTTTTGCAGTCTGGTGAGTTTTAACAGCTTAAGATGCAATCAGCAATTGTGTGTCACTGGAGCTGGTATCTGTACACATTAAAGCAGGATCCTAGGAGCAATTCCAGAACAGTGACAGAAGCCAGCAGAATTGATTATCCATTTTTAAACCTGACCATGGAAGCCCCAATTTTATCCCGGGACCCCACTGTGGTAGGTTCTATTTAAATGCAAAACCTAAAGAGATTTTCTTCTGAAAAGATCCTTATGTTCATGTTGTGAATGAGACAGATCCAGTTTGTGCTGCAGTATGAACACATCGATGGTTTATTTAACTTTTACGCTGATTGCAAACGGGTTGAGCCCTGCTTTCACATGCACCTGAAAAACACAGACTGAGGGCTGATGCTGTCTAAAAGTTGTGGTTAGAATGCAAGAAAGGCAAACAAGCTGGATAAACAGCAGAAAGCCACAGTGCAGGCAGTTGGGAAGGTGGTCATGCTGGTGTGTTTTTAAGAAAGGTTTGAACTGGGCTTTGCATGCTAACTCATGTGAGCAGTTTGTGCAGACCAGCTGGTGAAAGCTGCTGTAAAACTGTTATTTCATGTTGTTCACAAATTGTTGTGACCTTCATATTGCACCTAATGAAGGTTGTTGATATCGACATGTGCAAAATCAGGCATAAAACTTGGACCAGTTCTTGTCAGGAGAAGCTGGAAGTGGATTATTAGAAAATTGCTTAAAAGGAAAGCAAGAAGTCTAAACCTCTTATTACTATTTCTATAAAATCTTGTCATTTCCCCCGGATGAGATACCAAGTTATAGAACCACAGTATTATAACATCTATAAACGTTTAGAATAAATCAAATATTCTCCTTTTTGTTTGTTTTAGATTGCTTTATAATTAAATAATGTGCTTTCCTGAAGCCAGTTTTATATTGTCCTAATGGCTTTGGCTACAAAATGAGATCACCTACTAAATGACTGCCTAACCACAAGGACCTTTAATGATCTTTTAGGAAGCTCTGCATTCCCTTGGACTGAAAAATTTTGCAGCTGCACAGTAACACTTGCATACACTACAGAATGTTCATATGGCATAAGAATCATGATAATGAAATTCCACGTACAAATATTCATTTCTGTGTTGTCAATACTCCATGACAGTTTCAGGAACAGGGTTTTTTTTTGTAGTTTCTTTTTAATAACCTGGTTCAGCAATGTACTGAGAAAGCATTTAAGTCTCATTGGAGTGGATGCTGAAGCTCCATAAATGTGATATATATCAGCTGAGGATTTGTCCCCGTGGCACTTAAGATACAGTTACCTGCTTTCCTGAATTGAGACCACAGAGAACTACATCGCATTAAGGTGGTTAAGAGTGCATAAAATATTTCAGGGGGGTTCAAGTAACGGTAGGGTTGGTGATGGCTGTTCTTAATAATTTAGGTAAAAAATAGAAGCAACATAAACACAGAAACAGACTTTACCTTCAGAGATAAAACCTTTTAATAATTGAACTTTTATCACAGGAGACGTTTGATATCATTAGTACATCTTTTCTCCCCACTGGAGGAATTCAGTGGTCTATAAAGCAATTACAATTCAGAATCATCATTTCATTTAATAGCCTGTAGCATTGTTCTTGGGTTTTGTTCACTCTAGACAGTGTACTTTTAATTAACTCATGTAGTACCTTATTGGGTTTTGTTATAAAGTTAGAGGTCACCAGATGCAGTCCCTTCTACACACTGCTACTGTAGTGTGTTTGTTTAATTGTACCTATCCCGTCTTGCTTTCTTCACTAAAACTGGGTCCTGACAGCAGTTAATTTATTTTGTTTCCATCAGTGAGTGGTTTTATATGGTAGATGATAATGCAGGCATCTTTTGAGGAGGAAAAACAATCAAGTTTTATAACTTACAGCAACAAAAATGTTTCCTTGATTTAGTTTTTGGGGAGTAAACTTGATTAGATCTTAATATTTCAATGAAATGTGAGAAGTGAAAGCTTGTTGATTGGGTTGTCAGCAAAGGGATGTTTCCTGATGGCTGTTTGGATTTCGGGTGTGCACTGCCTTCCTGCTCTGTCCTCAGAAGAGTGATGTACAATGGCAGGGACCACCAGGCTTTCCTCTGCGCCCTTCTTATGCCCATGAATCTTATTTGAGCTCGTTATTTGGAATTCCTAAATGCTTTTGGCTGAGAAAGTTTCCAGGAATTACCTGGAAAAGTGGAATTTTAAAGTTTGACCGGTTGTCTCTAGGAAGCAAACAGCATCCTGTATGTAAGAGCTTTGTGTGTGTAAATTTACAAGAGGAGACTTGTAGAAGTGACAGAAGTGACTTACAAATAATATTCAGCAGTGAAAAGAATGAGGAGCTTCCTTCTGAGGAGCACTCCATGTTCTGATGGTGTTTGGTTGCTGAAGGAGGCAGGAATATTCAGGAGATGTGTCTATGATCCTGCCAACAAACCTTTTCATCCTCTGAATATTTTGATAAGAACTGAGATTAATTATTTCAGTCTAAAATAATTTAACTTTTATTCTAAAAAAATCACGAAGCAGAATCTGGCAGGAAAAATAATGCCTTTACTCTTAACAGTCCTGTAAGACTCTGCTAACTATCCTTTAAGCAATGAATTCCTTTTCATGTCTGCTGAACAGCTGCAGCGAGTTGTCTGCATGATTTATAGGCTACTTGCCTGACAATTCTGGGGTAGTTAGTTGGTTTCACACTCTGTTGTACCATTTTGTGAATATATTATCAGTTGCTGAAGTCTCTGTTCTCTTTGGATTTTAATGTTGTGAAGTTTCTGAAAGGACAAGGAGGAATGAGATGCTGGAGGAAGCCGGAGAGTAGCATTGTCAAAACTGTCAGGCTGACACAGTTCTATTTCCAAAAGCAGCTTAGCTTGCTTAGGTGTCAGGAGACAAATAGGTTTCTGAAATCAGGTTCCTGAACACCTAAATCATTCTTGACAGCGTTTAAAACTTCTGCATGTTGAATGCACTTAAGTTCCCTCCTTGAATTTGGAGTAAGTTTAGTTCTTTGAACTAATCTGTATCAAAGCTTTGACTTCAATAGAATTTTTTTTGTTTGTTTAATTAGATGTGTAAGCAAACATTATGAAGACTGAAGTCTAACAGGCCATGTGCAGCACAGACACGCTTTCTTTGGCTGTGGGGCTACCTCCTGAGTTTTCGTAAATGTAACATTTAATTGCAGTTAATATAACTGTAGCAATGTGTGAAGCACCCCGTTTGCTGAGCTGGCTTCCGCTGAGTACTGCAGGAAGGTTCATGATCCAGCCCTCTCGTTTTTAGGGGCAAGAGGATGACCATTGTTTGATGTGGTGCTCAACTACCTCTGAATATTTGTGAGTTGCAGATTACCCCTGGCACAGACACCCTCCCCAAGCTCTCAGGAGTTTGCTGAGCCAGGTACAGCCCCTTCCAAGCACAGCATGAGTGTCACCCTCAGAACAGCCCAGAGTCTGCGAACAGCCCTGGCTGTGTGGGTTCTGTGGCAGCTCTGTGCAGAGCCCCTCGGGTGCCCGTCCTGCCCCTTCCTTGCCTGGTGCTGTACAGGGGGGTCTATTATACATGCACAGGGAACAAAATTAGTAGGAGCTAAGATATAAGATGACCACTCTTAAATGTAGAAGTGGTTATTAGAATGGAGATTATTTCTTGCTGATATAGTCAATAAAATTCGTTATAGAAGTGGCTGAAGGAGGAGTAGGAAATTATGGCAAGTACAGAGCTACAGTGTTACGGCTCAACATTTAAAGTAAGAGTCAACAAATGCATAAATTACCATGGCAGCGGAGTGCATTCTGCACCATAAAAATATTTGAAAGACTTATTTATACTCAGGTTGTCTGTGCTGATGTTTTTGCATAATAAGAGTAGCATGAGTTTTCAACTGTTTGTATTTAACATTCTACAATAAGATTTTAGTTGTATTTACCGTGAAAAACATAAAGGGTACAGGCTCATTCCTGGTGTGACTGGGCACTTGTTGCTGAAGGTGCTTGAAGCCCTTGGTATTTTCCACGGTTGGTTCTGGTATCCCAGGGGTGCGTGAAGGATCTGAAGGCAGCTCTGACCTGCTGGGGCAGGAATCTGCTCCGTGGGGTAGGACTGGAGGCCCTGGCACCCACGGGCCATCAGCACCATCCTCTGGCTCCACCTCACCCACGAGTGCGTGTGGAACCACGGGTGTGCCTCTGGCATCTCCAAAGCTTTGTCCAGGGAGTGTCCTCGAGGAAAAGTGAAGCTTGGGATGTGTGCTGGGGAGAGGGGAGGGGCAAAGCAGAGAAAGGAAGAGCCCATTTGTTTATTATCTTAGGTGTGTATTTCATACTGAATGTCTTGCTCTCTCTCTGCTGTTAATGTGCCCATACTGGGTGGCAATAATGGAACCAGTCTGGTGATTCTATAGCACAGTAGTTAAAATTTCATTGCTGAGAAGATAAAACTGGGCTACACACCTCCTGTTAAACCTCAATCTTGCCTTTAAACCTTTCAGCTGATGTCAGACCTCAGGATGGTTCTATATAATCAAAAGTTTTTTCCAAGAAAAACAAATCTCTTCCCTGTTGAGGATGAAGTTGGGAGCTTTTCCATAGTACAGCCTGTTGTAACCATGCAGATTGCTAAATAAGCATTTCACCATCAGACAGTGCAAAGAGACTCACCTGTACAGGCAGGAGTTCAGGGCTGGATTAAGGACACAGCCACACTGCTCACAGTCATATAATGCTACCCCAAACTGCCAGAGCAGGTCCTACATTTTGACTTAAGGGTGGCCTTGTTTAAGGAAATAACTTGGGCAGTATCTTAAATTCTATCCTGGTTTACTACTAATTGAAAAATACACACACTACCTTTCTGAGGCTTTTCCTGCTCTCTTGGGAAGGAACTGGGGTCTTGAGGTAGCCTAATTTCATATACATACGCCCATGTTATCATGGGTTATTCAATTTAAAACACAAGTCTACATTTTTTGTATTCCCCAAAAACAAAAATCACTTTTCATCTTAAGTGTCTTGAAAATATCAGATCAAAATGCTGACAGAGGCAGGACAAAGTAGAATGTCTCTGAATTTACATATTGTTTTATTCAAAAAACAATGTTATTCTCACTATTCTCATTTAATTGTCATTCTTCAAAGCATCACAACTCACTGCTTAGCTCAAGTCAGATTATATCAGTTGTGTTTTCCTTGTATTTTTCATGCAGTAATTTACCCCTTGAATTACTCCTAATTTACCCTAATGAATTACAATCAATGCAGGTGTTAAAGCTGACATTTAAGTGCAGAGTTTAAAGTTTAGTTTTTCAGAGTGTTTTTCTTAAGGTGTCAAATGGCCACAGGGTAGGAAGCAGTAGAAGTCATACACCTTAAAAGAACCCCAAGTTGCTTTTGAATCCTCGTCAGTGCTTGTGGTGAAGTGTTCCTTTTGTTGGGGGGTCCTGCCAGTGGGGACATCAGCAGGAGCCGTGCCCTGGGTGTCCCTTCCAGGCAGGGCTGGGCGCCCCTGGAGTGCCCGTAATGGGGCTGGGGCTGGCTCTGGCTCTGGCTCTGGCTCTGGCAGGACCTGAGAAAGGGCTTTGAAGGGCTTTTTGCCAGGGTACGTTCACCTGCTGAGGGAGCAGCACCGAGGCTGAGCCTCTTGCGTTTCCTAAGGGAAAACTCTAATCTGAGGGCTGTGATTTCTGCAGAAAAAATGCGTTTGTGAAAGAAAGGAGGAGGTAAAGACCTATTTAATCCTTGTTGAAGCATCCTATCTGAATGAGTATGGGATTTTTTTTTTTTTTACATCTGTGGTGTATAATAACGCCATCATGCTGAGGTGTGAAAGGATAATAAAACCCCTCTCCCTCTGGGAAGGCAATGGGGGTCTCACTGAAACCCCAGCTCCAGGACTGGGGACTGATGGAACAAAGCAGACGGGCACAAGCTGTGTGTTCTTTTACTGTAACATGGATGGCATTTCCCTCCAGCCCTGCCAGTCCTGGTCTGCTGGGTTCCAGCAGATCTCCAGCCAGGATGGGAGACTGCTCTGGTATTTTCTGTACTTGATCTTTTGCTAAACTGAAAGTGAATTACTCAGATCTGATTGAAGCATAAAGTATTCTGGTCAATCTTTATCTTGTTTCAAGCATTTATTTCATGTATTCCCCTGGTTAGGTGTCTAGAAAGGATCGACTGATGAGCCCAGGGACTCTTCAGACCTAATAGGACTAAGATTAATCACCTATAACGAACTATTAGAAGAGAGTGAGTTGTTAAATTGTTCTATCATATCATGTTAAGTAAAAGTTATTATTTTGAGCTGAATGGAAGTAGTTTGAGACCATGGGAAAGTTTTTCAAAGCTATCAAAGTGAAGGACTGACTTAAAATGAAAATAAATTTTGAGGAAAAAAAAAGACCAAAGACAAGTTGAATGTGAAATAGAGTGGCTGTTTGATCTGAAGTAAGTTTAATGTTTCCAAACAAAGATCTACACACAATGATTGTTGTGGTCAAGTAGAGTTGTAGCTATATAAGACTTTGAGTCTTCTATTTGAATAGATATAGAAAATTGGTAGACAAAAATAGTTGGGAAGCATGACAGGAGTTCTAAAAGTAATATTTTTGAACATGCTATTGGCAGAATGAAATGTTTTTGTGAATACTGACCACTAGCTTATCTCTGTCAGAATAATACAGCTATATCCATTTTTTTCCTTGGAGCTTTTGTCACTCTGGTTTTAGACATTGTTCACCTAAAATATCCCACATAATAAAAAGAAGGTGTTTGGTTTACATGCTCTCCTTGTTCATCATCACCCACAGCTGCTGCAGTTTGGAAAAGCACATTAAGCTTATTGACAATATTCCCTCTTACTGTGCTTGATGTGTCTAATGATAAATGCTGCTTCACTCTCAGGAGATTAAATTCATGGTCTTTGTTACCTCTTGTATATCCTAAAAGAAGAAATAAGTGTGCAGTAAACAATAAAGGCCAGTGAATGGGGAGGCTCAAATGGCTTCCCAGACTGAGCTGTAACCTTTCTGGTACTGTGAACTTTGGTAAAGCTTTATAGAAAAAGGATGTCCTGTTTCTCCTGTTTTGAAATCTTTCCAGACCTAAGATGGGAGGTTATTTTCAAGACTGAATATGATTTGTGCTGTGTTATTCCAGGGGTCAGAGTTCAACATTCTTTAATAGCCAAATTTTCTATTGACCTCAAAGAGAGCTTTGTAGGGGAAAGGACTGTGGGATTCAGCTCACAGTGATTTCTGTTCTTGTTTAATAAGGAAAAGACTTGGCTGGCTAAAACTGTGCATTCCAGTGAAATACTGGTCCATCATTTGCAGAGTAAATGTACTGTTTAATATTAAAGAAATGATTCAGTCTTTTAGTAGCGAAGTTCCTTCAGGTTATTAAAGTAGCATTATAATTTCTGTTCTACTGGTGTCACAAATGAAGTTCTGCAGGATGGTCGTGACCAATTAGCAGTAGGTTGAGCTTTAAAAAGGATCATTTTAATCACTTCTTGCTATCCAGTTTTCAGTTTTTCAGTGTTGAGTGAAAGTTTGACGCTCAGTAGATTATCAAATTACTGAGTATTTCTCAGGGGTTTTTTTTTTTAAGCACTGCTAAGCAGGGTTCTTATCAGTAGTAAGGTCTCTTCCTGATGTCCTAATATAGTGTTAATTTCCTACATGTGCTTTTTCATCACTGTTGGTGCAGAGGGATACAAATAGGTGGCTTCAGTGACATTTGGGAAAGAGGCTCTTCTAGAACAAGTTTGTAGTCTAGGTAGGCCAGCATACATCTCTGCACACTGGAAGGTTAATCAGCTAGAAGGGAGAGGAGGGGGTTAATGAAGTTAAATTGGTAGTTGAGAAACATTTATTATTAGAAAATGGTAATTATTTGATATTCTAACAATAGCCTTCTGTGTTCTAGTATTTTTTTCCACATACTTCCGTATTTTACCATCCTTGTTTAAAAATGTTGCTTTTCTACAAGCTTACATCATAATTAGTAGCAAATGTAGTGGCACAGATAATTCTAAGTATCAGAATATGAAGAGAAAAGCAAGGTTGAAGGTACTTACAAGATTTGAAAATACTATTTAACTTCAGAGGAAAGGGTTTGACTGATGTTCAGCGCTGTTTGCAGGGGAAGAAAGGCTATTCGTCTTAGTTTCTGGATCCAGAAATTAGCCAGGCTCCCTCCTCTTACAGCTGTGACAAATGTTTCTTACAGCAATGCTACTGGGAATAACCTATTTACAGATAATGTGAAAAATGAAAGATGATAAATCACCTCTTGATAGTGGAGCTAGAGAAATTTTAAGCCAAAAATGAAAATGGGTATTTATGATGGTTCCAAGGACGCTTTTAATAGCTGTCTGTTCCATTTTCCCCCTGCTGTCTAGTGTACATGATGCTATAAAAACACACGGGGCTTTTTTGTGATAGAAGTGTCATTCAGAATTAAGAGATTCCTGCATGGTTATGCACACTCATGGTTCTGTGGCTGGCTGGTGGCTGGAGTCTTCATTTCCTGACGCCTTCATCCTTTGAGTGCTGGATTGTTTGACAAGCCATATGCCCTGTATTTCCCTGTGTGTATTCAAGTGGTTCCTCTTTTCACCCGTTGATACTGTATTGTTCTCTTTTATAGATTTGATAAAAATTCTATAAACATGATAAATTTGTCAATGCTGTTGTTTAAATTCAATATTAACATAAACACAATCCCAGAGCAGAACCTTTTTCGAGAAGGCCAGTAAAGCTCACCTGCAGTGGGTAACCTTGGCTGTGTCCCTCCCTGAGGTGTGATAGCAGCCTCCTGTTCCTGCTCTGCCCTCGGAGAGCAGCATCTGAAGTGTCTGCAGAAGCATTAAACGGCCTGTGCGTGCAGCTGCCACTTCCACTAAACACTTCTCCTCTTTTCCTGGGGTGTTTGCTATGGTAGATTGCCTGCAAGGCTGCATTCTGAGTCTGGGCCTTCAGCCAAAATAAAAGCCAGAGACACATCAAAGGACTTGCTTAGAGGATCACCAAATATTACTTTTAAATAGAACAGAATGAAGTATTTCTTCTGAAACCCTAGGCTAGGCATGGAAAATATTTTGAAAAGGAGAAATTTGGAAATCCTGGGAAAAAGTAATTGTGTTGGACAAATACATGTGGTTGCCAGCCTTAAAAAAGGACATCTTGGGAGCAGTATGCTTCAGAAAGACCTTCGGCCACTACAACTAGATTAATAGAAATGATAATTGCAAAAGGATTTTGTGAATAATCCAAAACCCATTGACAATAAAGCTTGCGAAGTGCAAGCAAGAGATTATTTTGTAGAGCCTGACCGAGAACCAATTTGGACTTGGAGCAGTGAATTCCCCAAAGAGTTCCTCTAACAGAAATGAAAGGGAAATTCCAGTGGGATAGTGGCCTGGAGAGCTTGGTGATTCAGTGGTTCATGTGCATCCTCTGCTGCTGAGCCAGCATAGTACTGGGAGTTTGTGGGGGTGTGATGTGGTGGGGCAGGGTGTTCCTGCCTCAGCCCAGGAGATGCTGTGGGGCAGGGTGTTCCTGCCTCAGCCCAGGAGAGGCCCTGGAGCAGTGGGGCAGCCTGCTGAGAGCACAGAGGTGCTGGGGGAAAGCACCATAACTCCCAGCAACATGGTGCTGTGCAATTCCTAGAAATAATTGCAGCAGTTTAATCCAGGAGGAAAAACTGGACATAATCTGTCCAGGAGAACTGAGTAGAGGAATCTTAAGAGTTTAAAAGTAGAAACAGCAATAGAAATACAGTTTTTCATGAGAATTTTCTGTTATCTGACTTTTCTCATTGACTCAGTGCACAACACTGTATTAATTCTCCAAATATTGAAGAGTCCTTTTTTTTTCTTTTGTTTTGGGGGAGGAGGGGGCAAGGGAAGGTGTAATATAAAATATCTGCATTTACTTGTCTTTGTCATTACAAAATAAATTTTCAGGACCCTGCTGAAGAAGCCTGGCTGGCTACAGGGTGTTATTACCCTGGGCAGGCAGAGGAGGTGCTGAGTTTTGGAGGCTGTGGTGTAAGCCAGCACTTGAGCTATAGAATGGCTGGTTTTGTTCAGTGTTGCTAAGTTGGTGTCAGGCAGCAAACTGGGATCTGTCAGACTTCTTAGCTCTGAGGGATTAGTGAGAGGCACAGAAGCCTGGAAAAAATGTGCGTCTCAATGCTGAGCAAGAGACAAATCCCACTGATACACCCCTGCTTATATAATTGGAGTTTTAACAAGCTCAGGATCTGCCCCCTCAAGAGTAGGTGTGAATTACATCCTCAGAAATGTTCCAGAATTAATCTGGCCCCCGATGAGCTCGTCTCTTCTTGATTGGTGTCTGTATTGAGCTGTCCTGTCACTGCTGTGATCCATCTCCCNGTGGGGCAGGGTGTTCCTGCCTCAGCCCAGGAGATGCTGTGGGGCAGGGTGTTCCTGCCTCAGCCCAGGAGATGCTGTGGGGCAGGGTGTTCCTGCCTCAGCCCAGGAGAGGCCCTGGAGCAGTGGGGCAGCCTGCTGAGAGCACAGAGGTGCTGGGGGAAAGCACCATAACCCCCAGCAACATGGTGCTGTGCAATTCCTAGAAATAATTGCAGCAGTTTAATCCAGGAGGAAAAACTGGACATAATCTGTCCAGGAGAACTGAGTAGAGGAATCTTAAGAGTTTAAAAGTAGAAACAGCAATAGAAATACAGTTTTTCATGAGAATTTTCTGTTATATGACTTTTCTCATTGACTCAGTGCACAACACTGTATTAATTCTCCAAATATTGAAGAGTCCTTTTTTTTTCTTTTGTTTTGGGGGAAGAGGGGGCAAGGGAAGGTGTAATATAAAATATCTGCATTTACTTGTCTTTGTCATTACAAAATAAATTTTCAGGACCCTGCTGAAGAAGCCTGGCTGGCTACAGGGTGTTATTACCCTGGGCAGGCAGAGGAGGTGCTGAGTTTTGGAGGCTGTGGTGTAAGCCAACACTTGAGCTATAGAATGGCTGGTTTTGTTCAGTGTTGCTAAGTTGGTGTCAGGCAGCAAACTGGGATCTGTCAGACTTCTTAGCTCTGAGGGATTAGTGAGAGGCACAGAAGCCTGGAAAAAATGTGCGTCTCAATGCTGAGCAAGAGACAAATCCCACTGATACACCCCTGCTTATATAATTGGAGTTTTAACAAGCTCAGGATCTGCCTCCTCAAGAGTAGGTGTGAATTGCATCCTCAGAAATGTTCCAGAATTAATCTGGCCCCCGATGAGCTCGTCTCTTCTTGATTGGTGTCTGTATTGAGCTGTCCTGTCACTGCTGTGATCCATCTCCCCCCGTGTCGGGTACACTGCACCCGATCGAACTGTGCATCGCAAACAAATTGTCAGCCAAATGGGGATCAAAAGCAAATACTAAAGGTTGTGGACATCAGTCTTGGATCTTAACTTGCCTAAATATTTGGGAAGCACTTTTTCTAATTATGTTCCCAGTGCTGGTAAAAATGTAAAAGGCTTCTGAAGATACTTAACAGATAGTTTTAGATATCTAGAGAGACTCTGCTCATCCTTTTCTTTTGTTCATCTGTCTGTTCATAAAAATTGCTCTTCTCTGTCAACTTTTTCAGATGTTTCCATTTCATATGTAAATACTTATTTTATTTCTTCCCTGGAGAGCACAGAGTCCCTGATATCTTAAACTGGCACACTTTGATGTGTGAAGGTGTAACATTTTTCTGCAGTATTAACAGCAGTGAGGGGGATTTAGCACTATGTAGCACTACAATACAGGGAAATAATCTTCCCCAAGACACAGAGACTCGTTTTATACAGGGTGCTGTCTTTTATATTGAACTATCACTACTGAACCCCAGAATAAACAGCTTTTACCTGCTAATATATAACTTCAGAGAATCTGAGCTTAAATTGAAGTGAAACTGCACTTAATTTATACAGTTCATATTTATTCACGATTTTTCTTTGGAGACAGGTTTTAAACATGATAATACCAAAAATATTTGTGTTAAATTGCGTTTCAACATGTGCTATGAATTAGTCTCTGGTCTAGCCACAGAGCACATGGGTTTGCTACAATCCTAAAGGCTGCAGATTTAGGTTTGATACTTTGATTATTCCTCCACAGAGGATTTACAATTTTTCAATTTGAAATGTATTCCTGGGAAAATATTGCTGATTTCACTGTCACAGTGAAGAATATTTGCCATATGCAAGGTTAGAAGAAGATTTCTTTTTGTGTTGAATAGGTAGATTACAAAACCTTGTTGTAATTCACGTCTAGAAAGTTATTACAGAACATTCTAGATTAAGAAGAAAATATTAGACCTTAAATTACTTGTGAGAGCAGCTCTTTCCCAGGAGAAGACAGCAGTGCTGCACAGTGCAGAGGGCCTGTTCTGTTCAGTTCCTGCTGAATGGGAGCATTTCTCTCCATGGCAGTTTGCTGAGTGCTCTTCCCCTTTGTTTATAAAAATCTACTGCAAGACACTGATTTTTCAGATTTAAATGCACAGCTAAGGAGCCTGCTCTGAATAAATAATTATTTTTCCTGAGGGTATTTCTCTTTGGTACTTCAAGAAGGATTTAAATGTCTCTAACCTGCTAGTAATGCACATGTGGTATCATCATGCTTAAAAACCCATGTTAACAAATCTGTGTTGGCTGGAGGTTAGGCTTTTGCAGTTTGCTGTCAAGTGTTTTGGGATGTCTTTCGTGACTCACTTGTGGGTTTGCAACTCTGATTATCCAGTATCTCAAATGTGTGCTGTGAATTTTAATTCCTTTTTTACGCCCCTTCTCTTATTGGTGTGGAATGAGGAGCAGAGCGAGGAAATAGCAGTAAGAGGCACTATAGTATGAAAACATGCTTATAAGTAATTTAATGTAAAATTGCTACAGATTGTGCAAAATAAATATTTGTGAGTGTATTTTTAAAAATTATAGAGATTTATATTTTTATTTTCATGTTTGTATTACAGTAGTTTGTTGTGTTCTTATACAGATCTGTACCCATTCATGCTTACTGATCAGTTGCCATTATCTTAAGCCTTCACCAGGATGTTTGCTGCAATTAACTTCAATATTCTTATTAAACTTCATAGCTTTTGTTGTTCAATACTGAAGTTAGTTTGCCCCCTTGGATTTTAACAGGATGGGGTTGCTCAGAGCCCTGTCCAACCTTGCCTTGAATTTGATCTACCACCTCTCTGCAGAACCTGTTTCCAGTGAAACTGAAAGGCTGCCATAGGGTCTCCTCAGAGCCTTCATAATACATTGTGGTTTCTCCAGTGCTCTGGGTTTCTTTCCGAATTTTTCTACAATTTCTTCTTTCAACAGCATTTTGTGGTTCTTTTCCTGTTCCTCTCCCTGGCTGTGCTTGATCCTGTGCTAAGTAACTTTCATTTCCCTGTGTTAGAGGCACCATTTCTGTCTCTATAGCACAGAAGAATATAAGAAATGGCAGGAGGTGAAGGATCTGTACCAGCAGCCTGTGTCTGCCACTGCTGGGAGTGCATTGGACAGGATAATAGGCAATGGGAAATATAAGTGATCTTTACTTTCCTGGTCTAGACACTGCCCCGAGGAGGTTACATCCATACTTTGGAGGCTCTGTGGGAATGGCCTCTCTGAGCTCAGCATTTAACAGGAAAAGCCATCCCCTCCCCAGTGGGGAGAAAGCAGGCAGGAGCTGTATCTACAGGCTGCAAGACAGGAAACAAAGCAATTATCAAGTTTATTACTGTTCAGAGCTGTCGTGCCCTGTGGTGTGGATGTGTTCCTGGGAGAGTTTCCAGGTGCCTTGAGCCTCCCTGCCCCTCCCATTGCGGCTGGGGCAGCCTCTGCCCCTTCCCTCTTGTTCTGAGCCCCCCATGCTGAGCACCAGTGCAGGCAGCCACCAGTGCTCTCAGCCTCTGCCAGGGAGGAAAAGCTGTGCCACAAACCACATGTCCAAGGGAAAAATTTGAAAAGGGCAGCTTTAACGAACACTTACTGTTTCACAGTCTTCCCCCCTTTACCACAAAATGCATGAAAATGAATGATGATGTAGAATTGTTACATCCCTAATTGAGCACACTTGCAAAAATTTTCTATCTTTTGTTCTTTCCCATCTAAATGGAACCTGTGAATAATAATGATTTCATGATTATTACAATGAGTGGGGGGACAAAAGTAACCCGTCTGAGCAAGGTGTCCATATGTGGAGTCTTACTGATTAGAACAATACTTGAGTGAGCTAAATGCTGCCTGTTTCACTAAATATCAGAGAATAATACTTTACCAGTGCTCCTTGTTCCTGAGGCCGGTCACTCTGGGTCTGTCACAGGGACTCCAAAACTATGAGTGTTAGGGTAGAAACACATAACCACTGGATGATTATATGCAGGTGCTTTTATTGAAGAGCTCTGGGAATCAGGGGTATAGACAAACCCAAATCTGACTCCCACATGGATTCGAGATAGATACACTTTTATACTCTTTCCTTACATAACTATGATATAATCATATGTTAATCATTAATTTGACATTGTTCTATTGTTTTTACCCAAGCATGAGCATCGTGTGCATTGTTTCCACCCAAGCATGGGTGTTGTGCACATTTTTTTAACCCAAGCATGAGTTTAAGCCCCCTCCCCACAACATTTCTTATGATTGTTATTCCCTTCTCGTGATTCTTGATCAAATAATTATTTTTGATTATATTTACTAAATAATCATCGCATTTAGCTTCATCATCTACTACACAGCTGGGTACACAGGTATAGGTTCACATGATTTAGCAAAGACAATGCCCATTCCCGTGTCCAAGGCCTACTTTAGCTACCACAATTTTAGGAACATTTTAACCCTATGCTATCATTAGGAACTTGCTCTGACCAAGGCTGTGCCCAGCTCTATCCTCAGTCAGTGCAGAGCTGCAGTGTCACTTGCTGTTGCAAAACCTTTGATCAATTTTATTTACTTGCTTTCTTTCCACCATCAGTCTTACATTTGGTTCAAAAAACTGTAGAGAATGGGTAAGGAAAAGGAGACCTTAATTGTGGTAAGGAGTCGCCATTAAGAAACATATTGGAAATGTTAGTATGCTTTAGCCAGATGATCCAAAGGGTTCTGTAGATCTCTATTTTGAATAAACCAAGCTCAGAAATGGGACACATGAGATTCCACAAAAATTAATTATTAGTCATGTTTGACAGTTGTCTAGCAGAAAATTACATTGTGTTCCATACATTAGAAATGATGGTATGGTATATGCTCTCTCCCCTCATAATGTGTTGTATGCATGATCTTTTCTGGCTAGCCCTGAATGAATAACTGTTACAGATATTATCTCAAAGATCTGACTAATTCTCAGTACCTTTTCATTTTCCTAATCTTAATTAAATCTGCGACTGAAGAGGATACATGATGAGAATGAAAAAAAATCCGCGTGTATAAATCAAAAGCAGTGATATGAAATCAAACCGATCAGGATAAAAAGTGTCTTTTGTATATAGGCTATTAAGGACTTTTTCTTTGCCCCCTTTTTGTTAGTTAGATTGAAGGGACAGAATTGCTGTTCAGCTCCTGAAGCAAACAGAGGGGGGGTTTCAGAGCTGGTACAGAGGCCTCTTGTGCAGCAGGAGCTGCCCTGCATCTGTTTGCTGAGAAATGTGCTGTGCCTCCAAAATGCTCCGTCGTTTTCCCTTCCGCCCGCCCCAGTGGGACCACTCTGCCTCCCTCGGCATCTGTCCCATCCAAACCCCCCTTTCCTGCCAAGGCTGTTTCTAGCCCCTATCCATGGCTTGGGGTGGGCTCCCGCTGCCCGGTGCCGGTCGGACCCAGTGAGCAGCACCGCGGGGCACGGGCCGGGCCCGCTGCGGTGTCTGCGCCGTGCGGCGCTGCTGTGCCCGGCGGAGATCCAGCGCCTGGCACAGCACGGCACAGCTCTCCTCGCTGCCTCCAGTGCAGTGTCCAGCTGGCAAACCTGTGTTCATTTGTGGCACTACCTGTGAATTTGTTGGAGTGCCGGAGCGTTTGTAGGAAATCACACAAATTGCTGGTTTCAGTGGATTAGAGTCGTGTAAACCTGGCTTGAGTAAGAAGATGTGCACGAGTTTGCAGAAACTGCTTTTCTTAATTTGACAATGTCTTTCGATAAACTGATGCATCTGTGGTGCATGCTCAGAGCTGTCTCTTGGTATAAATCAGGCACTAGTTCATTAGTCTAGCTTGCAACCAACGCAGGAAGGGGAATTTTGTGCAGTTCTGAGATCTTGCCAAGTTTTAGGGAATTAGGATAGGAAGTGGTGTGTTGTAAATCAGTTTGGCCATATGCTGTTACAGTAAGTAACAAGCAAAGTTTGCTTGATGCACATTTAAGCATTAGAACAGCAAATGAATAAAAGGAGATGGGATGGTTTAGTATTTTACATATGTATCTACATATAACCCCTTATATTCAGTCAAATATTGAATTAACCTATTTTTCTGTTCAGACCCTTTAAAACAGAAAGAGATTCAGACCTTGGGGCAATTTGAGTACTAAGAAGTTGATTTAGTTGAGCTGTTGAGGTCTTGGCTTAAAAAAGAACCTGTTCAGGTCTGCTGACTTTTTGGTTTATTCATTGTTCAAACCTTCCTTGGCAGATTTACTGTGGGCAGCTTTTGGCATAATTGAATTGATAACGTGAACTGGAGACTGGATTGCCCTATGAAATTAGGAAAACAGAACACGCCTTCCAGTAACATCCAGTGATGGAAAATACTGTTTTTCTTAGGAGTCTGACTGACGGTAATATTCCCTTGGAGAGCTTGAGAAGGGCTGTGTGGCACTTGGCAAACATTTTGATCAATATTAAAATTCCAGGTGCAGCTTTCATGCATCCAGAGGAAGACTAATCCTTTTTTATTTAAACCACCATAGCTATGTTAACTTTCCCTCCTTGCAGATCCCCTCTGTGCAGCCCTATAAGATATGGAAGCTGCAGCTGCAATCTCTGTCACTCAGGAAATGTATTACAAATGAAAGGAATTAATGTCTTGAGCATTTTGTCCTTGTGCTATTTTGGTGCAGAACATCACACATTTAGTAAATATGTGAAGATATGAACACCACAAAGTCACAGCTTGAGACCTCTGAATTTTTGTTTATCTGGGTTCAAAGTCAAGTATTGCCTGCGAGTATGTCTTTTTCAATAAAGCAGGATTCTCATTTCCCAGCCCAGGAAACATTAACAGAGCAGGGCTTGGCTCAGCATCAGGAATTAGGAACAAACAGACTCCTTGCCCCCAGCCTCTCCCGGTCCTAGGGAGCAGGCAAGAGTGGCTTCTGATAAATGAGTTTAAATGTGAATTGCATAATATTTCATAGCAATTCCAGATCCAAAAGTAGTCCAAGGAGAAAGTTCTTAGAGTAATTTAGTTTCTAGGAGAAAATTTAATTTTAAACAGACTGTAATAAGAAATAAAATAACCATTAGATATGTATCATTTTATAATCAGTGTCAGCTTTGCTATTGCAGATTAACTGCTATTACCTACCTGCTGAAATTCAAGGTTGAAAAGGCTTATTGTTGCCCAGCTGACTTCCAGAAAGCAGTGTTCTAGTCAGAATATATAGTGTGTTTATACTGTACATGCTCTGTTTTCAGTGCTGCTGTATCTCTCTGTGTCTGTCTAAGTGTCTGAAGGCACAGTGCCCTTAATAGGATGCTTTAACTTGGTCAGCCCTGAATCGGTCAGGTAGTTGGACACGATGATCATTTGAGGTCCCTCCCAACTGAAACTGTTCAGTCTCCTCTGCTCTAAATGCCTGTCAGTGCTTCCATTTCTGAACTGCTCCTTAGTTTGGGAATAGTGAGCTAATAAAAGTGTGTAATACGAGCTTGCTAAGAGAAGTTTAAAGTAGGCTTTTTGGGAAGATTACTTTTGGGTTGTCCTCTGTAGGTCACTGTAGGTGTTGGGGAAATTGATATTACACTGCAGCATTTCCACTCTGGAGCAGCACATCGTAATGCCACAGGGGTGTTTCCTCAGCCTGCTCAGTGACTGTCCTGCAAAGGGCTTCTTTTGCAATGGCAAGAAGATGATTTATTCTTTAGGATCATGTACTTTCCATCTTTCTGGACCATTTTAGTGACTCTCCCCACTGGTGAGCAGTTAAGAGTCCACAAAGGGGCCTAGGAGAATTTTGTTTCTCTTCAAATCATTCCAGTGTGCAACAACTGAAGACCCATAGCCAAGCACTAACCAAAGACAGGTTTGAACCCAGTGCCTTTATACTTGATAGTGTTTCTTTGGAAGAGTTTTCTGATGGATTTATTGTGTTTCATCTACTTGGTAACATAGTCTGTATAAATAATGAAAGACACACAAAAATGATTTTTAAACTGTGAACAAGGTAAGTTCACACACTGTGTTCTGTTTCCCCTGTGGCGATATCCACATCTGAGTGATTCCCTCCCCTGCTCCTTAAAACTTTTGAATGATCCTGTCTTGTAAAATTTTTCTCCAACACTGTTTACAAAGGAGAAGTTTTGTTGAAATTATGATGAATTATTTTGGGACTGAGATTTGGTCCCAAGAGAAAGTTTTTTCAGAAAACAACACACAAAGGCAACGACTCAAGAAACCTTGAATGTAATCCTGAAGTGGGCAGAGAAGTATACTTTTTCACTTGAGCTGTTTTTATAAAAAATAACTTTCTACCTTTGTACTTCAAAGGCATCAGCTGTTGTGTGTTTCATTCTGTGTTGAAGAGGGTTTTATTGATTTTTATGGACTTGTGGCATTGTAGATTTTATATTCCATGGTTTCTTTCACCTCAGTTACTGAGCATATGTACTCTGTTTCAGCAGAACTGTGGTTTTCTTTGTTACGATCCAGTGATAGCAAAAATGTGAAAATTTGCTACAGCTTGCTTGTATTTCTTATTCTGCTGTAAAACCCAATCTATTTGAAAACTTGAAAAACTTTTCAACTTTAAACTAAGATATATTTTAACTGTATGCAAGGTTGTTTGTCAATGTATTTTTGGAAGTTAATGTGGCTGTTGGTGAGACTTCATGCTATGATCAGAACTCTGGAAAGGGCTGTTAAAGAATTATGGAATTTATGGCAATACAGTGTTAGTAGAAGTTGGGGGGTTTGGGGGTTTTTTTTGTTATTGAAAGTAATTTTCTGGGTTAATTACTATTTATTTTTTTAATTGACGAAAAATACTTTTCTCCAGGATTATGTTCACTAAGAGCATGTTTGCTCACTTTATAGACTCTAAATACGGTAAGGAAAAGGGGTAGCCTAGGAAATACTGAAGGAAAGAGACCTTTTTACTTCTTTTGTGGACTGCATTTGCATCTGTGTAACATTTTCTGTTTTAAACAAAGTGCATCAGAAATTCTGCAAGCCCAGGCACAGCCAACAGCCCGAAAAGTGATGCAGAACAGCCCTGCCTGAATACTTGTCCAGCATTTCCCACACAAATGTCTGTGCATGCACAACACGTGATACTAAATTCAGTGTGATGGTCAGTCCACATCTGGACAGTATTTTGAGGGAATTTGGGACCAACAGTTGTTTCTTTAGTAACTTTACACACTAGGAACTGTTTCACAGTAAACTTCACATCACACTGTGCCCTGAGGCTTGTGGAGCTGCAGTTCCAGAAGTCCTGGATAAATGTAGAAAGTCTTCCCTTTCCCCAGACACTTGTCTACTGAGAAACTGAGATAGGGTCACTGGGGCCATGGGATTTGGTACTGGAAAGGTCCGAATTGGACACACGCCTTGGTCAGAGCTCGTGCTCTGTTTCATATCAACTGCTTTGAAAATGTCAACCTTTGGCCTCCTTATAGTATACAGCATATAGAATTTCCTTTAAGAAATAAGCTTTAAAAAAAAAAAAAACTGATTTAGTTTTAGGTTGGAATGAAGTAAAATTTCAGGCAGAGTTTTGCTATGAATGAAGAATTCTGGCCAGTTTCATCTCCAGAAAAACTCCTTCACAGGAGATTGCAAACCTCTGCCATCTTTCTGTTCCTGCCTGCAGTGATTAACATGCATAGATGCTTCAGCTAAAGAATAAAAAACCCAGAACTTTTAATTCTGTAAGAACAAAATTACATTCAGTAGAAAAACATTAATCTGTATTGTATGGTGTGCTGGTTTTGTCTGAGATAAAGCCAATTTTCTTTGTAGGGACTGATATGGGGCTGTGCTTTGACTTTGTGCTGAAAAGAGTTGATAATTCAGGTTGGGGGTGAGTAACCCATTGGGAGGGGACACAGCCGGGACAGGTGACCCCAGCTGACCAGAGGGATATTCCAGACCATCTGGCATCATACTCACCAGGTAAAGCTGGGGGAAGAGAAAGGGGGGGATGTTTGGGGTGATGGTGTTTGTCTCCCCAAGTAATCACCAAGCATGATGGAGCCCTTCTTTGCTGGGGATGGCTGAACACCCATGGGAAGTGGTGAAAGAATTCCTTGGTTTGCTTTGCTTGTGTGTGCAGCTTTTTCTTTATCCAACTTTATCTCAGTCCATGAGTTTCCTCCTTTTCACTCTCCTGATTCTCCGTCCCGTCCCAAAGGTGGTGAGCATTGGTGCCGTGTCACCAGCTGGGGTTAAACCACATCAAAGGTGTGCAAGCACTCGTGAGCAGCGAGGAGAACTCTGAGTCTTATTTCACAAACAGCTGAACTTTTAGTGAAGTGCAGATGACTGAATGAGGAAAGCACAGTTGATTCATCTCTGGGAGCAGAAAACTCATGCAGATGAGGCCATCATTCAGCTCAGCCAAGTGCTAAGCAAAATACATCATTCAAATCTTTGGGAAAATTGTCAGTTTCTAGGGATAAAATGATAACTGAGTAAAAACTGACCTTAGTCCCAAATACTGAAATTGAATACAGATTGAAGCAAGATGCTAACAGTTATAGCCATACGGTTTAATGACAAACATTCCTTGGGGCATTTCATCAACAGATGCAGATTGTAGCCAATATGGGGATTTTTTTTAAGATTCTTGATTTTCCAGGACTAGATTTTGTTGTTGATCATTTGAACAAAGACAGAAGTGTCTGGATAGGTGTTTCAAACAGAAGCTGCTGTTCTGCAGAGAATCCCACTGCAGGTGTGGGCAGCAGCTGTCCAGGGCATGGTTTCAGTCAGGAAGGTTTGGAGCCAAGAGTCAGTGAACTGGTGAAATTGTGTTTGATGGACCCAGGGAAATGCAAGGTGTTTGGACTGATATCAGAGCCTGATCTGGACAGCCTCTGAAACACTTTAAATTTCCAGTAATAAGAAATGGAGGGGGGAAAAGGAACTTTTAAAAATGAACAGGCATGTATTTCTAGTCTTGCAAGTAACATTTTTAAACTTTATATGCTACCCTGGTGGGTGGGTGGCAGTGGGGAGGTGGGAGAGCCACTTGGGTTCTTCTTCTGCCCTGGAAATCTCTCAGGTGTTCTGTTAGGGCAAAAGAGGGGCTCTGAGATGGCAGGGGATAATGAGTGCTTCTCCTTACTGTGGGAGGACTTACAATGTAAGAAAACAAAATTCCTAAATTAAATGTTTTAATTAAAATAACACCATTTTGCAAAGAATTTAGCTATATCTCTGATCTTTTCAGGCTTCTGTATGTGAATAAAACACTTCAAAAAAGCCAGTGAAAAGCCTCAAACACCTGGATCTGAGGCATTATCTCCCGTAGGCAGAGACAGGCAATGGCTTTTTCTAATTTCTTAGTTCTTGTGCGATAGTGAACAAAACTGCATCAGCATAAATAAATGTTAGAGAATCTGAGGCAGGAATGCATAACACCATATTGGGCTATAAATTAATTTGGGGTGCTATTTCAAGAGGAATATTCAGATAAAGGAATTTATTATAGTTCAATAATTTCAGAATTTTTACTAATTAATATATTACAACCAAATTACTTTGGTGACATTTTGGGGACCAAATTAAATAAAATGTCTATGGTATGTTAATTTGAGCTCATAAAAGTCTAATTTGAATATGTAATTTGGATCAATTAGAAGTCTCTTCTGAACTTTAGAGATAATAGAAATGTAAAAAAGACTGGGAAGCTGTTAGGATTAAGAGTGATACATCTGGGAAAAGCAAATTACAGTGTCATTTTTAAAATGTAAATGAGGTTTAAAATTTAAAGATAATATGCATATATATAAACATGTGCAATATCTGAAAACCTCATAGTTCTTTTAAAAATAAATCTCTATAGATAAGTGATTTTTTTCATCATTAATCCTCAATTTTCTCTGCAAAATATCTAGACTAGAGTTACATTTTCACTTCCAAAGGAAATGTAAGTTTGGGAACTCTCCCAGAAACCCAAGTGGCATTCATTTGCTTCAAAAAGCTTCAGAATAAAAACCCCAGTCTAATTTTGGTCCTTTTGAATTGACACAGTGTATTGAAACTGGGTTTAAGTCAGGGTAAATGAGATTAAAACCTGCTCTTGAAGTTTCAAGAATATATACAGGATATGTAACAGAGTTCCTTATCAACGTACTTGAGCAAAAAACGTGGCTGAAGCCGGTTTTATGGATTTTTTGCTCCCTGTGCTGTGGTAGGATCCAAGGGACAGGCAGGATTGAGGCCGTGGTTGTCCCTTCTGTGTCCCCTAGCTGGCAGCTTGTCCCTCTGACCTTCCCAGCTGTGTGTCCCTGTGACCTTCCCAGCTGTGTCCCTCTGACCTTCCAGTTGTGTGTCCCTCTGCCCTCCCAGCTGTGTGTCCCTCTGACCTCCCAGCTGTGTGTCCCTCTGACCCCCCAGCACTGTGTCCCTCTGACCTCCCAGCTGTGTGTCCCTGTGACCTCCCAGCTGTGTGTCCCTCTGACCTTCCCAGCTGTGTGTCCCTCTGACCTTCCAGCTGTGTGTCCCTCTGACCTCCCAGCTGTGTGTCCCTCTGACCTCCCAGCTGTGTGTCCCTCTGACCT
>VZRO01005359.1:1236564-1278315 GCA_013397915.1 Daphoenositta chrysoptera | reverse complement strand
GAACTCTGGTTAATTTAAATCCACACTGGGTCATTTTTACATACTGCTTTCCACAAGTTACATAAAAAACTGATCTTTATGCTGCAGGAGAACATGAATAAGATCTCACTACCTGAGAAGTTTGTTTTAAACTAAATTGCTACATGTTTATGGGAACAAACATGTTTGCAGTCTCTAGCATTGCATTAAGTGTAGCTATGATTTCAGTTGGCTTCTTGCCCTGAATTTAAAATAATTTCCTTCTAAACCACACATTACATCAATTCAATTATATGTTAAGACAACCCCTGCTATACTGAAATGGCTTTTACCAGTGCAGATCCATAGTGTGTGTGGGTACCTGGATACCTGACTGCCTGAGCCATGTGCTTTAGAAAAGAGCACGTTGACAATAAAAAGTAATTGTTTTACTCCTCATACAGTGCATTTGGGGCAAGTAACAATTTGAGGTTTTAAAAAGCTGAAAATTACAAAACCTGTTTTTTGCTAGTATCCACATGGTGATGAATTTTAACCCTGCACTTCCTTCACTTCCTTGTGTCCCAGGGGGTGGACTGAACTGCAACATCCCCAGTAGGGAGTGCTCCTGCTACACCTCTTTAATGCAGGCTCACTTGTCCATTCATCAGCTTGATTCACTGGAGAGAACTTTTCTGGTCTTCGTGTGTTGCTCACCCATAATAGCAAATAGAAATTTTAAATTTGTTTTTTTGAACAGATAACAGGATCTAGTTTTACTCTAAAGCTCTGCTCTCTCTCAACCGTCTCGGTGATAGTTCCTTGCAGTTTGAGAGCAGCAGTGACCAGCCTGCCCGAGAGCCTGTCCCTGACTTGTGTCAGAGAAGCAGAAAATGCACAGAGCTCCTTCTATGGACCAGGCCTGGGCTCTTAGGATTGCAGCCCTCATGAATGGGTGGGAACTGAGCTCTCTCTTTTAGGGCCCCTCNGTTTTTTTGAACAGATAACAGGATCTAGTTTTACTCTAAAGCTCTGCTCTCTCTCAACCGTCTCGGTGATAGTTCCTTGCAGTTTGAGAGCAGCAGTGACCAGCCTGCCCGAGAGCCTGTCCCTGACTTGTGTCAGAGAAGCAGAAAATGCACAGAGCTCCTTCTATGGACCAGGCCTGGGCTCTTAGGATTGCAGCCCTCATGAATGGGTGGGAACTGAGCTCTCTCTTTTAGGGCCCCTCTAAAGCCACTGGGTGATGCAGCAATGTCATGTTTACATTTTCATCCTGCTTGGGGACCATCTGAGAGATGGGGAATACATTAGTTCCTCTCATCAACCTGGTAGTGCAAAAGAGCTGAATTTTGTTTTGCCCATTAAGAGGTAGAATTAATATAAAAACAAAGTTGTAAAAATCCTTATTAGGAGTAAAATGACTTCTGGGAAGTTTTCTAGTCCTGATTTCCTAATCCAAAACCTAGAGTTGTTGGAATTCTCTTTTTCTCACTTTCTCAAAAACAATTAGAATTGATAGTTTAAATTCATGGCTCTCCCTTAAGTAAATTAGCAAAAGTCCTAGAACGTTTTCATTTTAACATGCAACTATTCATAAATAAGTTCTGATAACTTCATATGTGGGCATATTTTTTTTATATGCATGCTGCATTTTGAAATTTTGATCTGTAGAGTTTGGAGGAAAATGTGAACAGAACCCAAACAAATCCTGCCCCGCCCACTCCCATCAGTATGTGGCAGGATCTGAAGGCCCATTTTTCCCATAGATTAAGCAAACATGGAGAGGTGTTACAATATACGTGTGAAAGGAAGGCTGTAACCTGTAAATTCCCACCTCTGAGCCTCACAGTTATCCAGTGTGGGGACTAGGCAATAATGTCCAAACTGTTCAGCAGAGATGTGGAAGAGCTTAACAAGCAGCAGACATTTGGCCAGAAAGTTATGCTATTAAAAAAAAAAAATCCAGAGGCTAATACTTGGTGGTGAGTTTGGGTCAGAAGGCAGTGAACAAGTTTTTTAACCCATGCACTAAGCTGGGAACACCCTTTAATGCTGAGCTGCTGAATGAACTCTATCTTAAACTGCTTATCTTTACAGGATCTTTTCATTCTACCTTTACTGCCCCAGAAACCTATCACACTGAGCACACCTCTATCTTTAGATGAAAAGGCTTTTTTAACTCAGCAAGTTATGGTTGGTTGAGATAATGCAAAGTTTTGATAGCCATAAAATAGCCTTAGCAGACATGAAAGAGACTAGAGCCAAGAATCTTCATCAAAAGTCACCTGTCACAGATTTTTCACCAGCTTCACTACTTTCAGGAAGACTACTTTAGAATTAAGAGCAGTTGGATGTAGGTTAAAACAAGTATCAATTCTCAGTGTGGGTCTGCCTAGAGGTACAGCTTGGAACCAGAAATCCATACTCAATGAACAGCAGTCTTAAAGCAGCTTCTCTTTAAGATGATGGTAAAATGCTGCCAAGAGCCATTAATCCTGGTGATCTGAGTGTCCTGAAATTACTATCAAGAGCTATAGGGATCTGAAACACAGGATGGGTTGTTACAGCTTTGAGGGTCAGAGGAAACTCCTGTGATAAAATGTGGTTGTTCTTTCACTCTTTGTGTGCCTGTGGGTCCATGACAGTTTCCCAAAAACTGTGACATCTCCAGAAGGTAATCCAAGATTTGGAAAATGCTGGCTCAGTCATTGCTTTCTGAAGTATTTAGTGCTTGAAAAGGGCAAAGGTGTGACAGGGGGTTAAGTGTCCTCACCTGGGGGAGCCAGCTCCTCTGCCAGGGTCACGTTCAGTATCTTCTGATGATGTTCTGAGACTCCAACAGAAGTGCTACACCTTTTGATCAATATTTTCAATCAATTTTAATTGCTGAAGAAGGCAGTTTGTGAGCCCAACTAGGAACCATATCTCAAGTAATTTTTAGAACTTTGGCATGAAAAGAGGAATTTTAACCTGATGGTCTTCTAGAATGGTAAAGGTAGATTTAATCGTTGCACAGTTGTATTCAAACATCAACTTACAATCATTTGTTCATGGATTTTTGTACTTCAGTATCGTTCCATGGATACTTGGAAGTATACTGAAGATGAGTGCCCTTTAATGGGAAGTGCTTAGATCCACTATTATAGGAAAATATCTTTTAGACCAACAAATTATATATTTTATTAATTTTTCCCCCATCCATGCCAGATAATGAATTGCCTTTTATTATTTAACCTTGGATGTATAGGAATCCCCTGGCAGAGTGCATGGACAAAGGGGAAAACCCACCTCAGCCTGGTGGGTGCTGTGGTAGTTCTTACACGTTACACCCTCAGAGCCTGGCAGTACACAGAAGCAGTGCAGATAGAATTGGATCAAGTCAGGTGAATCAAAAGGCAAACCTCTTTTTTTTAATGTATAAAGATATGCAGATATATATTTAATACTTCTGGGGTGATGAAGAATTTTTCAGAATGTGCAGCTCCCAGGTTATTGCATTGGCCTATATACATTCAGAAGACTTAGAGTCCAGTCCACAAAGATGGGATGACAAAATTCTAAACAAACTTATCTCTACGAGCAGTTTTCTGTAATTTGTTAACCTCCATTTTCTAAAGCTGAAGCCTAAACTGTCTAGGCACACATGTCCTGAGGAAGCAGAATTGCATCTTGCATCTCCCTGGGTTTATAGAGTTCAAAAGGTTGATTATGTGTTTTCAATAGCAATTTTCCAGGCCAGTAGTTTACTGTATCAATTACTGTATGCTGGGAGATGTGTAACAGTTCCTCTTGCACAAATGCACAGCAGATATGATATCATAAGATAGCATTTTCAGAACTACCTTGGTTTTTTCTTGCTTCAGTTCCTATTTTTCAGGTTTCTGTACCAAAAATCTGGGCTGTTGCATCAGATCTGCTGATCATTAATTTGACTTTTCCCATAAAAACAATAAAGCAATGAGCAAACACAGTATTAAGGTACTGAAGAGTAGCCATTAAAGTGAAATGATATTCAGTGTCAGCAAATGATAAATGATTTAAAACAGAGAAGATAATCTAGAATTCTTTGGAAATAGGTTTTCTCTGAGGCAAATCCATCAGGCTGTAGGGAAGGGAACAAGTCAAGATGCTGCTATCTAAAATGGAAGAAATGCAGAATATGGGAGCATAGGACTTAAACCCTCTGATCTCAATCTCCTCAGGCACTGTGCAGAAGGGCCTTAGCTGTAAAGAGCACACAATATCTACTCCAGCTCTTGCCACCCACTGCAGCCCACAAAGCACCCCCAAGACTACGACACATTTTTTGGGAAAAGACCAAAAGCCAAACCATGTATTATAGGATGAGAATAGCCTAAAAGCTTATGTTCTGTTCCTTAAATAATTGGGGGAAATGCTAAAAAACCCACAGGTGATCCTAAGATTATGACTGTCCACCAAAGCAAAAGGCCCTTTTCTGGAGTGCCAAGTGACTAAATGGTTATGTAAATAAAGTGCAGATGTGAAATAATGAAAGAGAATTTTTTTTTTTTTTACAGAGGACATTCTGTACCCTGTTATTCATCAATCTGGACAGACAGGAGGCCTTAATTCTAAAGAAAACAGGAAAAGAACTTGCAGAACTATTTGATGTCTTTGTATCACCCTCAAGTTCTTTCTCCATCAATTATCTACAAGTAGATTGAATCTAAATCTTGCTGCTTGTTCTTCATAACTACTCTAAGATGATGAAGAGAGGTCTGGGGGCTGCACTTTTCTCATCTCAGATGCTGTAGCTTAGTCTTTAACTTGATGAATCTTGTTTAACAACCCTCTCCCTTCAGCTCTTCAGAATGCTACATGTGTGTAGTGAGTGATAATGAAAAGGAGCCGTGTTTGCTTTTGTAATATATGCCATAATTTACATGAGCTTGTCATTATCGGAGCATAAAGGATGTGTAGCAAAGTTTTGTGCTGTTCTGTCTGTCCTTTACTCAGTAATTAAGAGTGCACTGATACAGATGTATTGTAGGCAGATATTATCCAAGTCCTGACAAAGAACCAAAATTATTCATCTAATCTATCATGATGGCCATCTTGAATACTAACTAGGGCACTTCTTGATCAGAATTGTCAAAAGACTCTTCCACTGTGCTCCTGCCAGGGAACATCTTTGCTGGCAGATACTGCCTTTCAGATGAACTACAAATCTCTCCTGATTCAGTCTGCATTTCTCTGGCCTTGAAAAATCATAGCAGCACAAATGTGTCTGTCTTTTCTTCTTTCCATTCTCTGTTGAATTTATTTTTATAGAAAAGTCTTTCATTACTTTGTTAACATGCTTTTCTTGTCAGGGTAATTCTTAAAGCTGCCTTTCTTTTTTCAATACATACAGTTCTACCAGTCCTTCACTTCTGCCTGTGGGGTAGAGAGCCCAGAGTGGAAGATCTAATTCTGTTCTTGGCATTTAGAGTTTTGATTCTACTGACTTCAAAGGGGCTTGTTCTTATTTATCCTGTGGACATAATAGCAGACTCAGGCTTTCTAATAGACAGTAATGTGGTGTTTTTACATAGCTTAAAATTTAGTTCCACTGTGGGATGAGTGTGTAAGTTCCCACTGACATTGCACACACCATGAGCATCTCGGGGACAGAGAGTTTGACCCTGAACAGGAGAAAAGATTTCAACTACCACAGCTACTTTATGGGAAATTTGATCACACCCAAGGGTATGGAGCTTGTCACTTGGGAGCTCTGTGCTTTGTAACCTCAGTGAGACACAAAAATTTATTAACTTGGCAGGCGTTTCCAGTAATTTATTATTCAAGGGGCAGGATCTGTTGCATATTTCAGGAGTGCTGGCCAAGTGATCTACTTGGGGTTCAATTAGTTGGTCTTAAATTCCCGTAGTCCTGCTCTAGTCCCTGGTGATAACTCAATTTTTAATATAGTGTTTTCTTTCTATATTAAATTTTAATAAATTAATTCTCAAGTTGTAGTATTGATTTTGAAAATGCTTTTAGTGTGAATCTTCCTGATTCTCATGTATTTTGAAGGCTGTGAAAGTAAAAGCTGAGGAATCATAGAGGCTCAGAATTTGGCCGCATTTGGGACAATTTCTGAGCAACAATGCAAACAGTGAGAAATCTGGAATATTAAATGTAGCCAAAATTGAAGTCCCTGCTAAAGGTCACAAGTATTCTGGGCTAGATCACCTCAACAGAAAGGCTGTGAGTATTTTACCATGGATAAAGAATGTATTTCTTCCTTAAATTCACTTCAGAAGTTTTCCAAAATTCATATCTGAGTTTTTTTTTTTTTAGAAAGCAGGGACTGCTGTGGATACCCAGGGTGGAAAACTTCAGGCCACCAAAGTTACAAACTGCACAGTGCTGGGTGACACACTGGGATGACTCAGGCTTCCGAAAGTCTAAGTACCACTGCCACCTCTACCTGAACCTAATGCAAACACTCCTCTTCTAGAAATAAAAGCGGGCATGCTTCTACTAACACAGCTGAAGGTTTGAATGCCTTCTACTCTATCAAACTTATCATGGTGGGATGATGGTGTAAGATGTCAGATGGCAAACTTTGGGAGATGCTTTCCCATCAAAAGCATCTGGGCTCATTTGCCAACAATTTGGGCAGTTTCACTGGCAGCTTTCCTCTAGGTCATCAGTGTGGATAGGTTGCTTTCAGCTTTCTGGGCTGCTTTATTCTCCTGACACCATTTTTAACTTAGTTTGTACTCTGAAGAACAAATGTGTTTTAGTTCTGCCTGTGAGTAAACCCTTGCATAAATTCATTGACAAGATTTCTTTGTAGCTCTTCTCCTTGATTCTAAAAGCATGATTGCTCCTGTTGGAAGTTATGTTTTCAGAATACTAAGTATGTTTGGGGTAATACACACTTCTTAAAGTATCCCAAGATCTATTTTTCTCTGAATTTGAAGAAACAAGACAGAACTTTTAACTTACAACAGTACATTCTTAGGTGCAAAACTTTCATTGTAACAAGATCTGCTAAAATGTAAATCCTCAATGCACAATATGTTGAATTTACTTTGACTATTGGATACACATCATGCTTTTTGTTCTATGAATGTCCACAGTTTGAGTTTTGTTTTGTTTTGCCACTTTCAGTCCTTTTTATTTAACCTCATTTTTAAATCCATGTGTGCTGAGAAGTCAGGTCCTGGCAGTGATGTAAGGACACCTTATGAGAGCTGTGAGATATAGAACATAGTGCCAACCAACATCCCCCAGCCTTCAGAGTAATGCTCTTCTGCCTGTGGTGCTTTACTGTAACACCTTTTTATGGTCTGTGCAATTCTTGTAAGCGTCTAAAAATACCAATCAAATATTAATGACAAAATTCTGACATTGCTTTAAATAGATAAATCAATAAGACCAGTGCTGTAGTTCTCTGAAAGAGTTTCGGTTCAGCAGAAGTGTGATTTTCTTTTTTTTTCTGTGAAGGTGTGTGAGTGATGCCAGGCATAACCCCGATGGGGGGAAGAGGGACAGAGGCACAAGGCACTCTGGGGCACTGCAGCACAGCTGGCACTGCCCTGTGCAGGGAGCAGCCACTGGAGCCTGTGGCTCGAGTCACTTCCCCGTTTGCCTCTCCTCACCGCCATCCTCTCCCTCTTTCTGAGTCACAGCAATAGTTTTACGAAGGCTTTCAGGTGCCCTGGGTGCCACAGGAGGCAGCAGGGTCCCCTGTGCCCCTCTCTGAGCAGGGGGGTCTGAGCAGCTGCTCAGTGACCCAGCCTGGGCTCAGCCAGGCCAGAACAGAAATCAGCCGTGCCCGATCTGAGTTCTCCCCATTCCATACAATCCTGTTGTGTATCTGTGTATACCCATGAAAACTGACTTTGATGGCAACTTGATAATTTCAAATTCAGTTTTAAAATAATTGTTTAAAGCCCCTGCTCAGCAGGGTGAAGTTGATGAGCTCCATGCTAACAAAGCCCAGCATCACTGCTCCATATTTGGTCCCTGGGTGAGATATTTGCTGCTGGGCTCTTCCTCGAACATGAAATAAAACTTGATGAAAAATAATTTTGCATTTTCAGAGGGGTGCTTCTTGGTCTAGTTAGGGCATGAATAATTTTGTTTTCTGAAAGAAATACCAGTAGGCAGTGCAGCTGGTTATGAGCAAGGTCTGGTTTCTGCATAGGAACCTGCACTGGGAGATGTGTTTTTTCCCTGGGCCTGCTCTTACAGCCTGGGATTATTCTATTTTTCAAGGCCAAAGAAAGAACTTGTTAAGAAAAATCCTGATAAATTGTTTTGTTTGGTTTTTTCTTTGGAAAACGCTATTTCTCTGATATCAAAATGGTCTAAAAAAAAAGAGGTGGAATTACTTTTTTTTAGTAACTTCAAGGAACTTTGACAAGCTCTATGCTTCATATGTAATTTTAAAATCTTACTAAATATGCTGGGGCATAATTTACAATGTAAAGGTGGAGGGAAGCAACATCAGAATGAAGTCTTTGAGGAGTTTTTTATTTTATGAAGAAAGGAATGAAGTTTGGGGGCAACTTTGACTGCAGCGACTGTGAATTGACTGTTCAGGATTCAGACAAAGAAAATTGGCAGGATTCTGGCCTATTCAGGCATTTGCTTGGAAGAATCTCGTGGGATACAACCTATGAGTTTGAGCTGAGCTTTTGCCACAGCCATGAACATCCCTTATGGCTCAGCACCATTGCCCAGCTACTGAAGTGTGGAATTAGGGAGCCATTTTAGATTGCAAAGACTTTGCTTAGGAAAATTTGCAGTGCACTGATGAAATTTGGTTGGAAAATGGAGGAATCAAGAAAATGTATCTATTTGCTAGTTTTTCAGAGACTCAAGGTATGGATAAGTGACAAAGCTTTTAGCGTACTCAGACATTACTTTGAAATGCTGGCATTGCCAATCTCACTTGGCTGCCTTTAAAATGACTTTACTTTTCATTACTGGATTTATGAAAAGGTTCAAATGCGTGCATCTATCAGGTCTCGAGTTCTAAGCAACTTGCTAGGAAAGAGGATATCTCTGGGCTCAGATAGAGCCACAATCTTATTAGAGTTGTCTAGAAATATCTTATCTGCTGTTCTTAACTCTTAGCTGCAGACAATGTAAAAATAATTGTCCTGCTGTTGAAGGTGTCCATGATCTAATTATCTGTTGTAATTTTTAGGGATACCATATCTATATTAATATGAGATTATATTCTGGAAGGCTGCTTTTTCAGAAAGAAAAGGGAACATCTATAATATGTTTGACAAATTTCCCCTCTATGACTTTAGTTGCTGTTGTAATTCATGTGGGAGAAATCATGGCAAACAGAGAGGGGAATTAGATTTTGAACCCTTGTCTTGGAAGGTACTAGATAACAATAAGATTGTTTAGGATAAAAATGAGGTGAAACAAAACCACACAGTGCTTAAAGAAACAAAAGCCTGGGTCTTGTCACTGTGCTCTTGTCCCTCCTTGTAGGGCAGCACAGATTCTTCTCAAGACCTGCATGGATTCTGGTCATGCCGTACACATGTGATGTTATCCTGGTCCTGGGGCATCAGGGATGTTGTGTGACATCTCCAGGATCTCACCACATTTGGCCTGAGCTCAAATGGTTGGGTTTTTTGATTAACTATTGTTGCTTGTTTTATTTGAATTATAGTCCAAAGCCCTGTAACATGAACTTTCTCTGAACCCATCAAAAATACATACCTGGTGCGCTGCCTACTGACCATGACATGGGGGGGAAACAATAAACACTCACTTGTGTTCTGTTCCACACTTTCAGACTGTGTTTGTCTGCAGAGTCTGTTCCTGCAGGTATGGCTGTTGTGGGCTCTGTGTTTCTGGACAGTTCATCTTTTACACCCACAGAGGGATTTTCTTAGCCAGCCTTCCTTTTTCAGTGAAATGAAATGTTTAATTCTGCCATCTGCTTCAGTTTTGACTGCAGATAATTATTGTTCAAGATGCTTTGGTTGATATTGCTGGTATCTGATGCTGTGGGGACACTGCCTGTGCTTGTGAAAATACTGGCATCTCAAAAGTTGATGCCTCTCTTTTACTGTTAGTTGGCTGAGGAAAACAGCAGTTGTGCCACTAATTGTAATTTAAAATTTGCATCTAAAGGTCCAATATATGCATTAAAAGCACCTGCTGCATGTGTGCAGAGAAGTGGCTATAACTGAGCATGTGTTTCAGGCAGGGAGAAAAATAAACCTGCACATTTCTGGAGCTGCTCTGAAACATTAGTTGCTAATGTTTGACATGTTGTGCACTCTTATTGTGCATGCATATGGACAATATTGGCAACTTTGCCCTGTATTTATCTCATCAATGGTTTTCAGAATTTAGTGATTGATCCTTGACATTAAGGCAGTTTGTTCTGCCTACATGATTTCCCACATTCTCTAAAGCTCCAAACAATATTTCAGGATGATTTTTTGGAAGTGTCAAAATCCTGTGCATGCGTCTGGTTTGAATATTGCTTTCTTTTGTTCACCTGCCTTTGTATTTTAACTTTATGACAGCCCTCAGAGAGCACAGCTCTCTCTGTTTCCCAGCTGTGATCTCAGAGTTTGCAGTCTGCTTCCTGGGACAGAGCACAGAACAGCTCCCGTGTTTTTATGTCTGCAGTATTTAAAGTAACAGCAATAACAATAATAATAATTTAAAATAAAAATATAAGTGTGGGTTTATATATTGCAAACATGCATGTGAGAAACTCCGTATCTGCTCAATGCACTTACTGGGAATAATTATACAGGATCCATTCCTGATTGCAGAGTGTTTATACCCATAAAAATAATTATTCCTATGAGTCATCCCACTTTCATCATTGATGCTAAACCATTCCAAGGCAGCTAATTAGGGAAAAAAGAGTTTGTTCTTGTATTCCCTACACACAGGAGTACCTTTCTAGACATATTTATTTTCCTTTGTATTTAGAGGAAAAACAGAATTGCTCAGGAAACTGGGTACACATTAGATAATCTCAGGCTGGTAGTTTCCTTCCAGCAGACTAGCACTGGAAATAATAGATGTTGCAGTGAAGAAGGATGTCCCACTTCATGCAGTGTTGACTCGTATTCAGCTCAATAAAAATTAAGGAATTGGTCCCACCCAGTTGTTTATTAGCAAGGGATCTTGAAAGTCATTGTCATTCAGCTTACAAACTCCACTGCTCTGGAGTATTGCAACATTTTGTTTTGCAGCATCTTTCCTGTTTCAGCAAACAGCAGATAATTTGGGCTAGTGCTGAATTGTAATTTCTTTTCTGGTCAGTGATGATTTGCTGGTGTTGCCAAATGGTGTTAGTGGGTTATGTGGGAACCCAGAAAGCAGAGAATGTTTCCCTGCCTGTTTTGAAGGGTTCTACCCCCTGGACAACACTGTCTTTGACCTTTATCCATGGAGAAAACTGCCAACTCTTTGGGAAGAACTAGAATCTACTCTAGTGTGAACTAAATGATAGAATGTTATGTAAGGTTATCACAGGGTGAAAAATCTAAAGGTTTTGGGTTTATTAATGCAGTAAATAGATAAAAAGCAAAAACTCCAGAATGGAGAATTGTTGTTGTTTCTAGACCTTCTTCTTCTTCTTCTTCTAGTACTCCATATTCTGCAGTAGAAGGTGTCTAAAGTGATTGGATAAAACATTCCGCAGTTCCTGTGTACGTGACAGGAGCATTTGTCTAACATTGGTAGAAAAGTGAAAATATCTTTTGTTTTAAGTTTTAATTGGATGATTTGCCTTTAACAAGACCGTGTTATCTTGATAAGCGTTCATTCTGCTGCATTCTCTGCCCTGTGCTGTGTCTGGGTCACACTAGTGACTTTACTTCTCTGATAAGACTTAATAAACTATCATAAAGCAGAGAGTGCTGAAAGTTTCTTTCATCTACCGGATTCCTGGCAAGGACTTCAAATTGCTCCCCTGTCAAGAGAGGCCTGCACTAAGACACAGCAAAATCACAACTGGCGCCCACAGGTTATATTGCACAGTGGGGGCCACCAAGTCTGGAGGAAAACTTCAAGTTGTTTTGTCTCTTACCCACCAGTTTGGAATTTAGTCCCCTCTTCTCATGAATAGCTCCAGCTAGGTTGAAATCAGTCTTCTCCTATTCAGGTCATGTTCATCTTTTCTGTAAAAAAGACAACTGGGATATATTGGAAAATGTATATGATTTGACTAGGATTAACCTGAATAAAACATTTTTTGTCACTGTGATTTACCACTGAGATTTTACCTGTTTCAGCATGTAAATTATGATGGCTGCTTCTGTACAGCCTTGTGTTTAATTATTAACACAATTTGACTGTAACTACTGTCTATAACCTGGAGTACCTGCCCAGCACTGGGTACTCCAGGGATGTGATGGACAGAAATCTTTGAAAATGCCTTGACAGCAAACACAGAGCTTTGGTAACCCAATCCTTTTTTTGGCAATTGTAGCACAGAATCATAGTACTGTGATTTGTTATTATTTATGGAAGCAGGTAATAGATTCCAGCTAGATACATTTTTATTGTCATTTTTTGTTGCTGTTCAAAATGTCTGTATCACACAAAGGATTGCCTTTGTAAAGAGAGAAAAAGCCCATTCCAAAGGTTTTTGTATGCTAAGAAAGTTCTGATGTGAATTTTCTCCTAAACAAATCCAAATGAAACTTGGGCAGTAGGGCATTTTCCATCTATTGCTTCAGCTCAAAATTCTGAAAATATTGATTTTTTATTATTATTATTGTATAGATTAAAATGAAACTGCCCCTGAATTTAACTCTTCGTTCAGCTGTATCATCTATGGCTTATGTATTAGAGCAGGAATGTTTTCCTAATTTGAATTCCATGAGAAGTATGTATGCAAATGGTTCTATCAGTTTTTATTAAACTGAAGCAAAATGTAGGATTATGATCCTGTAGTAAATGGAGAGGCTTCAGACTTCTCCTTGTAGCCATTGAGAAATGGATATATGGATGCTAGAGGAAGTAATCACTGCCTTCATGAGTAAGAATGGATGGGACTAATCCTTCTGTGTCTTTATGAATTAGAGGGTGGAAGGGTGAGACCTGGCACTGTATCCAATATGGGACATTTTCACTGTCCTGCCTCCATGCTTGCCATGCTTAGGTATTAAGATTTTCCCAGTGTTTTCCCAGGTCCCTGAATCCAGTAAAGAATATCAGCAATTGAACCATGCACATTTTAGTTATTTGGACACTTGGGAAGGAACACTTTTCAGTATTACTCACAGCAGTGCCTGCAGTCATGCTGTCCATCCGTGCCTTATGTGTGACATATACTTTTAAACTGAATTGCTAGGTCAGAAGAATTAGGGAACTGCTGTTTTAAACAACAAAAAAAACCAACTTAATGATGAAGGAAATACGGCACTTAAAATTGTGAAAATAAGCATCCTGCAGACTCTGGACATGAAATTTTTGAGAGCAGTTTATGAAAGCAGCTTTATCACTGAAGAAGTAAAGCCTAATAATTTTTAATAGGCCTATAAATCTCTCTTATGAAATACAGCTACTGTAAACACCTCTTCCATATTTTTCTGAGTGTTTATGCAGTATTGTTAAGTGTTGGTAAAGAGACACAACTGCCCTCTGAAGGAGCTGCCAGCTTACTGGCGTGGCTGGAGAGAGTGGAGAGTGGTGAATGTGGCAGGGGAAGAAAAGTAAACTCCCAGATGGAACTAAAAGATGGATATTTTAATGAAAACTAGTAGTCATGCAGAGCTGAGGGCAGAAGGGACGGATGTGGCATCAAATCTCTGCTGGTTTCTAGAGGCATTCTGAAACCAGTGTTTCTCTGAGCAGACCCAGACCCTACCTCCTAAAATGTTTAATGAGCCCAAGTAATGAAGGAGGGACAAGCACATGAAAAATCCCGTTCTGATTCCTCAGCTGTCCCCACAAGGAGAAGGCAGTCATTGCTGGGAGAACGTGTGTGCTAGCAGAGCTCCAGAAGGATGTGGAGGTGCTGAGGCTGGGGGGCTGTGCTGAGCCCTGGCAAGGCTGTGGCTCCCTCCCTGAGCCGGGGTGGGGAAGGGAGGCCCGTGAGGTGGTGCTGGTATCAGGTCTGACAGGGCTTCTCAGGTGCTGCAGTCTTTGTAACACTGAGATTTGGTAGGAGATGCAAATCGAGACAGTCTGGATTACGTAGATTGGTAAACCCAGGCTAAGTTTTTTTAATATATATCTTGATCCTGAGAAAAAATCTGATTAGATTAGAGGTAACATTCCTTCCATGCATTCCTCTCCTGCTGCTTAGCATGAGTCCAGCTGAGTCTTGCAGGAATGCCTGCTGAGCCTGTGGCAGAAATGCTGCTAAACACAAGGCTGAGTCAGAATCCTTTCTTTCTTTCTGTAGGGATCAAATAGCTCTGATGTTTTGGGGACTAGGAACTTCTAGTTTCTGTTCTGGGAACCAGGACTGGGTAGCATATTGCTGCTGCTCTTTGTTTGGTACTGTCCTGTTGGTCTGTCTTTCCCTGCACAAAGGATTCTGGTATTAGATGTGTTAACTTGTGATGCTGCTCTTATGTTGTGTGGAGTGAGGGATGTCAAAATGAGGATTTCTGGGGAAATCTCGTAGAACTTGAGTTTCAGGAAACTCTGTAATGAAGTATATAACGGAGAATGCTGTACTAGGGGACTTTCTGTGAATGCCTCATAGCTTAGGGGAAGATTCTGGGTCCAGACCAAAATTCTCAACTTCCTTATAATGAGAAAATTTGCAGCCTGATTCTCTACTGTGATTCCCCTTTAGGCTTATATTGGTGGATGTAATAATCTTGATTCACTAAAGACATGAGTTGCATAAAATATGACAGCCCTCAGCCCTAGCAGGATGCTTTGTCTCCCAGGGATGAATGTTCTGAATATTTTCAGGTAATGATCAAATGGATATACCTGTCATAAGTGAGTCACTTTCCTTTATGCCTGCAGAAAGAGTTAGTGCATGTTTCAGTGCCTGGTTTACTCTGGTGCTATTTATATTTCAAGGTCTTGGAGCTGGATAGAAAACAAGGAACAGGACAGCTTAAAGAACAAATTTCTAGTTTGGGGTTTTATTTTTTAAAAAAATATTTCTATAAAAATGGTAAACCAGGCCTTATGAACCCAAGTGCAAATCCTATACCTTGGGATTATTTTTATTATATTTTAAATTTGAGCCTATGAAAAAATAATTTACTCAAGATGCCATATTGCTCTGCACAAAGCATACATAGAGTCATTTCAATTGCTATTAAAATATAGCTGTCCCTTGCGTGAAGCACAGAAGCAAACCAGAGAATTTGACCACACAAATAATGTGGTTTGGGACAGATTTTGAAAGAATAGCGTTGAGCAGGGCTATACATCTGGAACTGCAAACTAAGGTACTGCCTTGGAAAACTTGCTTGATGGAAGTACAAGGCCTTAGCACCCTTTTGTGCATGCGAGTCTCAATGAAGGTCCTTGACACTGAATTCCACTCTTGGGGGCTTAGCAGACCCTGGATCTGTTTGTAGAAGAGAGAATGGCTGTAATTTTAATGCTCATTTGAAAGAGATTGTGAATTGAGGACTAAGAGTATCTATCACTTTCTGAGTACCTGTAAACAACCCCATGATTTGCATTAAGATAAAGTTGTAGAGTAGCACTGTGTTACACTGTGCTGTGGCTTTCTGGTAGAGTGGCTGCCAAACCAGTTAATCAGATCTGCTGGATGAGACCCAGCTGTGAAAGGTGAAGATTTGCTCTATTTTTCCTAAATGAGCTTTAGGCTTTTCTTGCCAGACAGATTTTGTGGCGAGAGCTGTGGATTGATGGTGGTGGTGGTGGTGTGTGTGAACTCTGCAGACCCACACCGGAGAAAGATGACATCAGCTGTACAAACATGTTTTATGTGCTTTCCAACCAACACATAATGCTGCTTTTGGAACGAAACCCAAGTAATGCAGGGCAGACCCCGCGTGTCTTAAATGTTAGCAGATTGTTTTTCAGACAATAAATGATCTAAGGTGAAGCCTGGGTAAACATATAAAAATAACAAATTGTTTAAGCTGTTATTTCTTGGCAAAAAAATACAGAAAGATTCCAGCTTTTTGTATATATATGTGTGTGTGTGTGTATATATATAAAACCTAATAATGAAATGAGTCCGCTCTAATGCTCTCCACATCCTGACATGCTACAGCAATCTGAAAGAAATGATGCAAATCATTTTACTTTTGCAAGCAGGAGTGAAACTCTGGCCCTATCCTAAGGCAGTGATATTTTTTACCCAAGAGCTTTGTATTTCTGAAGCCTGCATTGCTGACTATTTAGAATTAAATGCTGGAACTTGAACTGCAGTTTTTAAGAGTTTATCCTAAAATGGGCTTTAAAATCATACTCAAAATTAGAAAGGTAGTATAATTAAGTGCAGCTTATCAAAAAAGATAATGAAGCTCTAAATAACAAAAAAAGTCTTCAATGCTCTTCAAAACATATTTAATCTTCCACATTTTTGTTAGTCACTCGACTTTGCTTAACCCACCACCAAGATTATTTCTCTCTTATTTAGACTGTGAATTTTATGTTATGCTCAGCTATTTGCTGTTGTAGTTTTTGTTGTCCTTGGGGACAGAGCAAAAGCATTGCGTCTACTGAAAAACGAGCTGCATCTGCATCACATTAGCCAAGAGACAGGCTGTTGAAAATCAGGTAAATGTGTTTTTTGATGCGAAGGGAAAGGGATCTCAACCCAGACGTCCGAGAAGACTCCCAATCAAGTAGGAGACGATCGCGTGGCGGAGTTTTGGTGCTGCCGCGCGCCGGTGGATGCAGGCAGGGGGAGCCTGAGGACCACAGACCCGCCCCGGGCACCGCTTCCCCTTCCGAGCGCTGCCGGGGCGGAGCGGGGGCTCGGCGGGGACAGCGCTGACCCCGCTCCTCCAACAGCGCCCGGGTTTCCCTAAAAGCCGTGAGGAGGGTAAGAAACGCCGCCAGCCCTGGGGCGCGCTGGAGCTCTCGGCAGGCTGAGGGTGCCGTGGTGCGCAGCCAGAGCGCTCCTGGTGGGAAGGGCTCCCTCCTGCTCCCTCTGCACGGCCCTGCCCGAGGTGGCCCTCGGGTGCCACCGCCACCAAAGCGGCTCTTGCCGCCAGGCGCGGGGACTGCTCACAGCAGGAGGGGTCCCACCACACTCTGCTCCTGGGAGAGCTCCTGTGTAAAAGTCTTTGGCTGAGACTCTCATATTTTGGTTTTTGTCTGCTTTTCCTCATGGTTTGATAAAGTATAGTTTTGGATTCAGAATACCTGCTTTTCCCCGTAGAAGAGTTGATAACTGTGCTGTTTTATAACATCACCCATTTATAACACGTTTGCCGCTGTCAGCCCAAGGACAGGACCCCTCATGTTTCAAACAGATTGTACTTGGGCTGTACACGTGGAGTGCGAGGCTTTCTCTGGGTTCCCTTCTGCTGATGTGTGTTTGTAAGAGAGAACAGCACAAACAGAGGGGACCTTGGTGAGCTGGAGACACAGTGGCGGAACGAGTGTGGGGAGCATGAGCCGGGGAAGGGAATAAATACTTGGGTGGGAAACTGTAGGAGTGCCCTGGGGAAGGACTTGGGCTTCAGAGGTGGGGCAGGGCATTTATTGCCTCCATAGCTAAACAGCTGTTAATTATGGAAGTATTTGGCAACATCGAAGCTCCTCTTCCACGTGGAAGCAATCTGAATTTCTTTCTCCCCAGCGGCCCAAAAGGCACAATGCAAGTGAAACCTCTGTCAGGCACTTCAGCTAAGATCGCAATTGCCAGGCTTCTTTATTATAATAATTTATGCTGCAATGTAATTCCTAAAGTAACAATAATAATTCAGACGGTGACAAACTCTTAATTAAAATCACTATAGACGACTTCAGCTTTTAGCTGCTTCACTCTTCCTATTATCAATACATATTGAGTGCAACTGTTTGGTGAGATGGAGTTAAAACAGCCTGGTGGCAGCTCTGAAAGCTGAGCACACCGTGGATCTCTCCAGGTACATGCACAGAGCTAACTAGGGGAACAGTGAGCATTTCTATCAAGGTTTTACCTCGATTTTCCTGATTTAAAGACATTTCCAAAGTATGGGAATGGGTAGATAACCAAAGGAAAAATCGTAGTAATGAAATGTGTGATCTACATCCTGGAAGATGAACTTCTAGACCAGTACTGAAAATAACTGAGGAATATTGAGCAGAAGGGGAAACTGGCAAGTGTGAAAAACTTCAGGTGGACTGCAGCTGGCTCTTAGCCAAAGCCACAATAGTAACCAACACAATTCAACTCTAGACTTGCCTCTGGTAGGGGTGTAAACTCTCACGTTTAATTGTAAGCAGCGTTTCACTGGGAGGGTGGGTGGAACAGGAACCTGACTCTCTAAATGTTTACCCACCCCTTCCTGCTGCAGAGCATTTTGTTCCTTTCTAGGGCACAGTGATGAAAAGGATGAAATGGACAATTAGCCTGACTCCCATGGCAATTCCCATTGGCCCTGAGCAAATCAGGGATTGGAGCAGTCACAGGAGCGATTTCAGTCCGCTTGACATAGCAAGTTCCTCGAGTTTTATTTTACCCTGGAATTTGTTTCAGGCACAAGTAGACTGATAGGCAGATGATGACAAATAATTGAGTTAATCCAAGAAAGCTCTGGGGCTACATCTATTGCAGTAGGTGTAAAAACAATGCATGCAATTTCCTGCCTGTATCAGGGTGGATTATCTAATTATTTCAACCTTCTGAGGCATCCATTTGCTTATGTCTCCTAGGTGGGATTTATTGACATGGGAGAGAGTCACTCATTAACTTCTTAAACTAAAACTTGAAGAAAAGTAGCACACAGTGTTATATGAGAATATACACCATTAGCAGTAGGAGTCATTACTGATAGGAATCAGTTTCAACTGTTGGAAATACTGGATAAAAGAGACGGTTTTTTCCAGCATGTAAAAATGCAGGCTTTGTTATAATCCAAGTGTGCACATCAGTTTAGATGAAAGATGGTCAGTGTAGCCTTGTCTTCAATTCATTATAATGATATTCTCATATATATATATATATTACAAACCTTATTTACTGTTTTCTAGATGAGTCAGCCAAGGTAAAAATAAAAGTTAAACAAATTGGAAAGGAAGGATCTTGTTATCCCTCTATCTTCCCTTTTTAGGAAAAGTTTCAATAGACACTTTAAATAGGAAATTTGAAGAGCAGAATCTCTTCTGGTGGTAGAGATCCATTAGGAACCTTAATAATTACCATATTTGAGGTTTTCTCCATACAGGAAAAATCTTTTTAATCACTCTGGTATCAGGCACATGTTGGTCATTATTATGGCAAAGATAACAGGAAGATGCAAATCAGGTTCCTTGTTCTTCAAGGATGTCAGGAGGATCTCTATCTCTCTCCTCTCTATGTGAGTCCACATTTATACATGTAATTTGAATTCACCTAGGATTTTGAAAAAAAATATGTTAAAGTACCTTTTTTCTGTGAAATAAGAATTCCAATTTTCCCCAACTTCTACTGCAGTAAGTAAGAATTAGAATGATGCTATACACGCTTCAGATTAAAATATCTTTGCACCCTTTGTGGTGTTTAATGTGTTTTCCTCAGATACCTGTGTTATAACAGAGAAGCAAGTCTAGCTGTGTAAGGCCTTTTTTTGTAATTTAGGCTGGTGTGAAGTGTTTCTAGGTAACTTTTATCTCACTGATATGCAAACAGGCAAAATTCTTTCTCAAGCTGGCATCAAAGCTAACAGTAGATCAAAAATGTTTCATGAAAAAACTCATAGGTAAGCCATTAAAAATGTAATAAAGTGGTCAGTGTCTGGAAAATTTAAAGCATGGATAATAACATTCATATGCTAATGCAAAGATGTTTACATGAGGGAAATATAAACATATCAAACTGTCTGAAGTTGCCATTAAAGTTCATGAATTCTTTCCTGAGATGAGAGGCATTCCTATTTGAATGTAGATAAATATTCACAGGATGCCTTCATTTGGAGGGAGAAATTTTCTATTAATAAAATTATATCTGTTCTAGATAAAACAGGCTGCTACTTGCATGTTGCAATAAAGGTGGTTTGCACTTCATGAAAATGTGAATATTCACAGCTGTCTTTAAAGTTTTTCAGTACAATATCACCTAAACAAATCTATCTCTCTCTCTCTGAAGCTATCTCTTGGGGGGTTTTGTAGCGTTTTTATTTGTTTCTTTGTTTTTAAATAAGATCATGGGCATTCTACTGGGAAGGGGGCGTTGTCTCTTTTGAGTTTAAGACTAAAGTGCATTTCATCTCAGTTTCTTGAAGGAAAAGGAAACTGTCACTAAACAGATCCATTTGTCTAATACTTCAAGGCTGATTGGAAAAAAGAGCAAACTGCATTGAAAGCTTTTGCCTGTATCAAGTCAGTGATATCTCATGTGAGTGGAGTAGCAAGAAAAAGGGAACACATGAATGTGTGAATCTAGTAGAGAGAAATTCTGATTAACTTGTCCTAATTGTTGGTGTTTATTTCATGTGTGGTTTTTACATTTTGTTGTTAAAATGGAACATCTCGGATAAAACTGCTTTCATTCTTTAAGTCCAAAACACCTGCATAGCTGTTTAACTCTCATAGCACTGCTCAATATTCCTGTTGATCAGGGGCTTTGGTTGCCAGTGAACCAGTGCAGCCTTCCTTCCTATGAATGTTTTATCCTGATTTTGATCCCATGTGATTTCTGTGGTGTTTAAGGAGTAGAGTTCATCATTGAACCATGGGAGGTTTTTTTGAGAGGTTTTTCAGAAGAGCTTGCTCATTTTTAGTACTGGTTTGCAAGAATTTGTAGGCTTGTAACATGTTTCAGGTCTCTAGGACTATAAAAAAAAAATCTGTGAATTTGCTCAAGAAACTCAAAAACTTTTGAAGGCATTGGTTGATATATAGAGTGATGGGCTAAGATTTGCTTTTGTAGGGAAAACTAGCACTGTGCAACATTGTTAAAACAGAGGTAAGTGCTGTAAGGGCTGCCAGACCCTTAGATAATGACAGGTACTTTTCAACAAGGAATAAACGAGTGGGTGTTCTAGTGAATTAGCATCAAATATAATCTTATTCAGCATTTTTGCAGGTAAAAATGAAGTAAATTAAAAATTGCTAATAATTCAACTTGCAGTTGACCCAAGAGGGAAGGTGCACGTTGAGGACAGAGGATGCTGCAGGCTGGTTTGGCCAGCTCCCTTGGGCTTTAGCACGGCCAAATTCAACATTACACACCCAGGAAGAAGCCGAGTGCTGGGCACACAGAAGGGATTATATTCTGGGAAGCTCTAACTCTGGAATGAGCTAAGGGGAATCTTCAGCTCCAGGAATCTGCCTGTAATGTATTGAGAATTGTGGAGTGTGGGGGCCCCTGGCCACCAACTCACAGGACGAGGGGAGGTGCCGGGACCTCGGCAGGGCAGCGTGTCTGGGGAGAGGGATCCGATCGAGCCACAGCTACCAGCCCTCCTTGCTCCTCCTCGATGAGATTTCTCACATCCACGGATTGTGTTGCTCCAGGGCTTTCTAATCAGTTCCTGAGCAAATCCAAGAAGTATCTTGTTTTTTTCTAAGGAACGATCTAGCCCTAAGATTTTTATCAGAGATTAGCAGTTCCTAGACTACTACTGCACTGATATTTCCAAAGGATTGAAAAGAAATAAAAACATATATTGCAGGAGCAGATGAAAGATGCCTAATGGGTAGAAAGGGCTGATTTCATCTAATCAGATATAGAATAAAGCTGGATTAATACTCTTGCAGTTGAATGTTGTGCACAGATTTCATTGGATTCCCTCCAGGCTTTTTGATTAGAGACTATACCACACTGGCAAATGCTGGGCTTGTACTCTCAAAGGAGCAGCACAACAGAATTCACATTTGATGCTTCTGTAGCAAACCTAACTTTTAGCTGCCAATGTGTTAAATGTTTTATCTCATTTGGAGCCAAAATACTGACTGGATGTTACAGATGGTGATGTGCATGTTTTTGGAAAGATGATGAATGCCTCCAGCCCTAGCTACAAATGGCTAACTAATTAAATATTGTACAGTGATTTCTTGATTGTGATACAGTGGAAATTTACAGAATTAGCTTTGGTGAATGTTTTTATTCGAGAAACAATACCTTTTAAGTATAGTATTTATTCATCAGAGGAAATATGCCTCTACCTACAGAACAACCACAGAATCTGTGCAGAACAGGAGTTGCTTTCATAATAGCAGTTAAATACTGAAGAGGAATTGTGTGTGTGAAAAATTGTGTGGAAAATTTGGAAATTCACTCTGAAGGTGAAAATCTTGGTGGGTCTGTTCATGTGGTTGCAAACTGGCAGCCCTTGTGCTTTGGCCAGGCAGGCTCTGCACTAAGCCAGATGATTCTGCAGGTGATCAAACTAGTGGTAAAAAAGGGATGACTGTTCTCTGAGCAGGTGAAGTATCCAAAGAGAAGAGGCAAAGGTCAGAGGGATAATTAAAAAATTTCCTTGCTTAGCAATTCATATATTTGAAAAAAAAAAAAATCCATCTATCTAAATCATCAGCCAGAGCCATAGGGCACAAGGTTAGAGTGTAAACTGTCAATATTAACTGCTGCTAATGGAAATGCAGATTGCTGGGGCAATGAAGCAGAAGATCCACAGGCAAGACACGGGTCCAAAGAGAGTGACAGCAGTGCAAAGAAGAGGTTGGTGTATGGTCACAGTGCTGGCCAGAGTGGGCCTGTGAAACAGGGCTTGGATATATTGACTTTTTTTTAGGAATTTGCCCTGAGGAAAGACCAGCTATACCATTAGCTTTTTCTCATTGGTGAAACTGTCTGGTTTTGGATCCCTGTCGAGGCTAAAACAGCTGTGCAAATAACAATGACTCAAACAGTAACCAAAGACCCCGAACTGCATTCGAGCCACTCTGCAGATCAACCAGCCCTGGGTGTTCTAGTGAACAATATAAACCTTCTTTCTGAACCACCAAGGCTGCCTCATTCTGAGAAGGTGCATTGGGTTTTCACGTATCATTACAGACACTGAAGGCTTGTTTGCATTTGCTGAAAGAATATTTCATTACCCTGGTTGCTTTTCTTAATGAAAACAAATATTTTAAAGTGGTTAATTTACGAGGATAAATATTATTCAGCAGGTTCATAAACTCCCCAAGGTAAATAATACAGACATGGTAAAGGCCAGCTCTGTTATATTAATAATTGATGTTTGGCTTCCTTCTAGCTCAACTGTAATCTATTCATCCTGCTTTGTAAAAGTGCAATTAGAGCTGAATTACAGTAATCAATAGAGCAGGAGCATTTAGAACCAGGGTACATAAATAGAGGGAAATTTTGCACATAGGAAGTTTTTTGAGGTATATTGCAAAAACTGCCTTAGTTGGATAGAATCTTAAATGATCACAAAAGAGATTAAGTTATAATTGATGTAGATGTTTTCAGAGGTTGTCTTTTAAAGCAAAACCAACTCCTAACAATTTGATCGAAGTTATTTCCCTTCCTTTTACTTCTGCCATGTCTCTCAGTCAGCCCATTCTCTCCTGATGTGACTGATGCAGCTTTCCTGTGCTTGTCCAAACATCTGCATTCTTGGTGGGCAGGGGAAGGAAAAGGGGGATGTGATGGGAAGCAGGCCCTGCATCTGGAAGACTGTGGCAGATGTGGGAGGCTCTAAAAATGAACAGAGGTAATGGACAGCTAGAAGAGGAACAGAGGAAAACTCACACGTGCTACAGCCAAAGGAAGTACAGAGTTGGGGAGAGGGGAGGTGGGAAGAAATGGCCTCCAAGATTCTGTAAGAAAGTTTTGAATAATCACCCAAGTGTGTAAACTATTACAGAGAGAAGAGCTGATAGTAACCAGACTTAGGTGTAGCAAGAAGGAATAGAGGAGGAAAGGCCTTGGAAGTCCTGTGTTTTACACAATGAAAATAAGGGTGGTACTGTGCAGATGCCCTGAAAAGCTTGTGTACAAGCTCACACCAAAATCTTTGAGCATCTCTGTGATCTAGGAAGACTGTGCTTGTCTGTGCCCTTGGGACATAGGGAGGATTTGGGTATCAAATAAAAACTGGATGATGTTCTCCATGCTTTCTCTTCCTGCTTCCTTCCATGTCAATGTCAGGAACAGCCTTCCAGAGTGTTCAGGAAACCCTTTCTGGCCCCGTGTCCTCCGTGGGGCTGCCAAGCACTGCTTGCACTGGGTTTGTTTCTGCGTTTTGGGATTCAACTGGGTTGAATCAAAGCCTAATTGCACCTTACAGTGTCCCTTCCCCCTAATATTTCATTTGCTCAAGGTTAAGGACTCTCTGAAGTTGAGTTGAGGCCTGACTTTGCTGCTGGGGCTTGCCAAAATCTGGCTGCTGTCCCCATTACTGGGGAGCAGCTGCTTGGGCAGCACAGGGCACCGGACACTGCTGTGCCTGCAAGGAGCTCTTCAGAGGGGTGAGCTAGGGATTGAGGTGCAGAGTGTGGTGAGCTGCATCCAGGGCTGGTGGGAGTCACTCTCCATGTAAAAGCAAATAGTGGCTGATTATTATTATTATTAATAATCACCATCATATCCTCCTTCTCTAGAGCATTGTGGTGTTTGAGGTGAAACTAAGTGCTTTCAGTCATTTAGGAAATGTGGAATGGCTCAATAACGTATTCCCTGTTGTGACTTTTGGACTTTATGCAATGTCAATAAAGGGATAAAATGTGTTTAATTAAAAAGAGGCTGATTTTATTGACTAAATATACCAAATAAAAACCAAAATAGGAACATTACCATGTTGGTCTAACTTCTCAAGCACAATTTTCAGGTTACTGTAGAAATTTAAAAATAAAACATCTGTTAATGTAATTTTTAAAAATTAATTTAATTAATCTTTATTTTTCTGGTGGCCATTGCTTATTGAATGGGCACTACCAAATAGATAGGAGAAAGGAGCTATTTAATATGGAAGGAGATGCTTTCTTGGCTAGAGCTTTGCACTCTTGAACAAGGCAATTAAATAATTAAAGCTCTGCTTACAGCAATCCATATTCCTGGGAAGCATTAGCTTGTCAGTGTGTAATGCATGCACCCCTCTGCATGTGCATTATGCTTTAATAATGCCTCCACCTTCCTCATAAGGCATACTGTCTTCTAATGCAACCCTCTCCAATGACCCTGTCCTGGCAGTTGTCATGTGATACTGATTGCTTTTGGTGAGTAGCATATCCTGTAATTATTTTCCTCTCCTATTAAGCTTCCCATTCGCTGTACATAGAAATGCACCTCCATATGGTAGTATAATGTCTATTGTTTTTTGATTTTGTTTTTTTTTATCAGCATAATGAAATTATTCCCCCTCCACATCCTGGAGTAGCATAATGCTTCTCGATTTATTGCTGTACCTATTTATGTTGGCTTATCAGAAAGGTGCTTCCAGTGCATTAGCAACCCCCTGAAGTGCTTCTGGTAATAGGAAAAAGCACCAGGGTAGCTGTAAATATAGGAAAGAAGGTTTGCAGTTTGATAAAACTTAGAGCAGGAAATGCCACTTAGGTTAAGATCACAGTGTGCTCAGCCAGGCTGTCCCACAGCCAACCTTCTCCACAGGGCTGCTTGCAGGAGGATTGAGCTTCTCTCTTGCCCTGGCCTGCTGCCCTTGGAAGTGTTTCCCAAGTGTAGGCAGCAGTGCCCTCATTTCCTCACTTTGTTTACCCTGCACTGAAACAATTTGTGTTAATGTGAAGAGGCAGGAGCTGCTGGGTATTAATGCTCCCCAGCAAACTGAGAATTGAACACTCAGTTTAAAGACATTTCCAGAGGCTACATCAATTTAGGAAGCCTTTAAGTGTTGTAGCTAACCTACCTCCCTCCACATGCATGTCTGGGAGGAGAGGAAGCAAGCAAATCAACAAACAAGTCATTCCTCCCATAAATCTCTTCTGATTGAACCTGAGCATGGCACAGTGTGCTACAGAAGAATGAATAAACTGATGATAATAACAGAAGCTGATTACACAGTGATGGGCAATAGCAGCAAATAGGCCTTATCTTGCACTGTGAAATAGAAACTCATGGCCAAACAAATAAGTCTGGGTTCCCAGAGAGAGTATTTTCAGCAATCCATGGGCAATGACCCTCAAAATTATGTATTCAAAAAAAAATTATTTTCAGAAGTGCAGCCTTGGCCTGCAGTGAGGCTGAGAAGAAGATATTTGTGTTGCTCAATTGCACATGCAACTAATCATCAAATTTTCAGCCCACTGAGGAATGCTGGTGGTCACAACTGGGTGCTGATCAGGACCCAGGCACACATTAGCATTTATACTTTCTGCTCTTTCTTAGGCCATATACTCTTCCTTCTCCCTCTTCATTCAGAAAAATAATGACTTTTTAGAACTGAGATGAGAATTTCAAACCACTGAAAATGGACCAAAGGCTTAACCCTTTGAGCACTTACCTGAATCAGCTCTACTCCCACAGGTGTACTCCACTTAGAGTGCACTCTGCTTTGGTATGTGGAGGATGCAGAAGAAGCTGGGTTTGCTTTTTCATGCTATCCCCAAATTTTGAATGTGCCTACTAATTTTTCTAGCATTGGAAAGAAGAAATATTTTGACTAATGATATTTAGATATGGCTTTGAACAACCTAATCTAGTGGAAAGTGTCCCTCCCCATGGCAGAGGGGTTAGAACTAGATGATCTTTAAGGTTCCTTCCAGCCCAAACCATTCTATGATTTTATGAAATACTTGTTTATTTTTGTAAAAGTACGAAAGTACAAATGTGTAAAAACCCAAGGTGATATAATTTGTGAGCTCCTTGTACACATTTCTTCAGCCTGAGTCAATGAAGCCCTTGGGTAGCTACTTCACTATCAGTACAGTTTGGGTTATGTAGAGATTTTAGTTTACTGAGTGTTTGGATTTGGTGAGCTCTCCTGCTCTTGAATTCAGAGAGTCTTAAGCCTTTGCTTAAGATTAGGCATGCTTTTAATTTTTTTTTCCTGAGAGGGAGGAATGATTATCTATCATAATACTGTCGCACAGAAAAGTGAAATAAAATGGATAATTTTGCTGCTAGAAGGCTGGTGTAGGAGAAAAACAGTGACAAATCTTGGGAGGATGATGATGAGATTCTGTCTCGCTCCATGTGCTCCTGCCAGGGGGGCACTGCTCCCTTGTGTCCCCACCTGGCACAAGAGCCTGCAGCGAGATCAGCTGGAGCATTATGGATGCACAAGGAAAGGAAACTCTCCTAGGTCTTGTAGCTACTATGAATAAATCCAGCAGCCATTTTTTTGTACATGGAAATAATTTCATAAATATAAGCAAGTATCACTTGTAAGCGTTTTTCCTATAGAGGTTTTGCTAGAAACTTTTCAGCTACAAAACTGTGAAATAATTTATTTTCTAGTTAAAAATGTGTTGTCGGTGTCTGTATGATAGTTCAGCTTGGGTGTCCCTTCTTCAGTTTGTAGCATATGCTGAAAAACTGCCCGAAATAAGATAGTTCTTCACTGGTAGCAGAAGAACTGCAATAATTTGTTCTAGCTGAGTATAATTTTCTGGAAAAGATTAAAAAAAAAATTGAAATAACTCCCAAGAATGTTTTACAATCTTATCAAAAGAAAACATCAAGAGCACTAATTCCAACATTATGCTTGCATAAATCAGTGTGAAATGTTAGAATTGCAATGGATTTTTGTATCCTTTAAAAGTAGCATGAAATATTGCCAAGAAATAAAGTAAAACATGCATCCAACTGTATCGCTAACAGTAATAATAATAATAATAATAGCTGATGGCTGTCAAAGGTATCCTTTGGCTCTAAAGCTTTCTACTTGTTAGGAGCGTTAGTAAATAATTGTTGCTGGACTGCCAGCTTATTTTGTACCAGTAAAGCTCATCAAAATCTCTCTCTTATTAAAGACGCTGCATTAATTACCGCTTGGCAGCGCATCCTTATCTCGGTGACCCCAGATTTAGAGGGGGGTGGCGTTGTTTCCCCCGTGCTGAAGGCTGGAAGGAGCACTGGCAGGGCGGGTCAGTGGCAGAGGAGCGGGGGTGTCTCAGGGCAGCCCGAGCTGGCAGCAGGGCTGTGAGACCCTTCCCGGGGCTGGGAAGGGGAGCAAGGGCGCCTTCGGCTGAGACTCAGACCACGAGTCAAGCTCCTTCCCCAGTAACTTCATGTTGCGTGGTGCAGTTTCGGAGCACACCTCTGCTCCAAAGGTGCTGAAGGGGGAAAAAGAGGGGAGTGGGCTTGTGAAATCTGATGTAAAGCAAATCTGGCTTCAGTCCTGAGTTATTCTGTCTCACTCTTGTGCAGCTGCATTTTTTGCTTGTTTCCCATTTCTCAGAGCTTATTGTTATCCTTCAGATTTTCCATGTCAATTTGTTTAGAACAGACTTCTTCCAAAGAAAGTCCTCTCTGTCATTCGTGTTGTAGGAAAACATGGGATACAAAATAATTATTAAAGATAAATTTGGTTCTGATATGAACATGGAGCTAACAGTTGATTAAATACATCTTATTGTGTGTACCACTAAATACATAAATTTAAAGCTTTTGAGATGCCCACAAATATATGGAGTTTAAAAATGTAAAATGACATGATAAAATTCTAGGCAAGGAGTACATATTTATCACAAAGCAGTTAAATATCTTGGTTTGTTTATTCCAAAATTAACTTGGCACATTAATTAAACATGAAAAGAGTGATTTAATGAAATCTTCAGAGAACTACTATCTGCCCTTTGAATAAGTTATCTAAAATGCTATTTTATTATGCAAAGCTATGTAAAATAAATTGCATTCAAGCAGTGGTTCAGAAAGTAGCTTATCGTAACCTCATGTTCATAAAGAAATGACATAAAAGATCTGGGGATCACTGCTTTGCTTTCAAGATGGGAAAAATTAAACAGAAATAGTCTTTAATTTGAAAAGAGCTAATTTGACATGGAGATAATTATCTTGGTACTTTGAAATGTGATTAACTCTAATTATAGCCAGAAAAAAACCTACAGGGAACAATGAAAACACAATCCAGTGTGGAAGCAGCAGCGTGACCTCACGTGTGTGATTCATGTGATGGAGCAAGTGAGATTCTTTTCAAGAGGGGACAAATCCTCCTGTGAAAATATACTATACAACCACGTCCTCTAAGCAGAAATTCCTGTTTGCACACACATTCACCCCTCAGCATGAGAGTACCATGGGCAATGTTTACATTAAAGGACTGACTTCACTACCTGTGTGCACACAAACACACAACCTGCAGCTGGCACATCACTTAATGTAAATCCAGGATGCTGTTCTGTCCCTGGATAATCACACTGAACTTCCAGCAAGATCAGTACATTGATTCCAATAAGGGGATTGCAAGAAGGCAACCCAGCAAGCTGTTTACTGATTTTTTTTTTTTCCCAATTAATGGAAAAGACTGTTCTCCCAATTTAGTTTGGTAATTATTTTGAAACATGAGGACTATTGGTACTAAATAGATAATATTGTTCTACATGGCTGGAAATAGTTTTCAGAGTTTGGCTTCCTTTTAACTGAACCTAATGAATTGCTCTTCTCACTATGGTTTTCTGACAGTAACATCCATAAGCAGATCCTACAGCATGCTGGGCTTTGATTTTGTTTTATTTTTTAAGCCTTTCCCAGTATTTGCCATAAAAGAGATTTAAACCAGGGATCATTTGCCTCAGATGGGGTGACAGATGCAAAAGTCCTTGCAAAGAAGAGCTAACTAGCATGGATTATTTAGTACTCTCATACTGAAGGCAGTTCCTGATCAGGGAGAGGAAGTCAGAAGTCTGGCTGTTGTTATCCACTTACACAAAGCTCAGAGATGTGTGGCTTTCCACTTCAGCAAATGCTCTCATATTCTTGTTTTATGGAAAACAGTAAACAGGATTATGGGTTTATAGTTAGTGTGTTACAGGAAGCTCTGTACATTATCCCAAAGGATCTGACCATTGTAACTGTTTGTTATGGAATATTGGACAATAAATGGATTAGTATTTGTTTGTGTTATTGTCAGTTTAGCATTCCTTTCAGATGAGCTTTTGAGCAGGCAATGGTGTGCTTTCTGTTACATTTCAGCCTATTATCTCAAAATTGCTCACTGCAAATGGTTTCATTCAATAATTGAATACTTCAGTTTATTTTACCAGTATGGTTTATGTTTGGAGGGGTTGTTTTTTGTTGCTGTTGTTTTGGCTAAGGCTTACTTTGGTTGCTTCATGTACATAATTTGTTGACTGATGTGTTTGTGCATCACCATGTAGAATGTTGCTTCTCAACCTTGAGCAGCCTGGCTTAGTTCTGTGCTCTGTTTGAACTGATATAATTCTTTCTGTGTGTAAGGAAAACAAATGACATTTTAAAACTGTAGTTTAGTTGTCTGCATGTGGTAAAACCATGAGAAATGCAAATGGATCACTTAGGTAAAGATTGTTACCTGACCTTCCTCTTTAATTTGATATAATTTTACTGAACTGAGATACATCTCACAAAACTACTCTAGTTTATATGACTCAGCTGATCATTTCAACTGAGAATTATGCAGGGATAGAATGGTTTGGGTTGGAAGGGACCTTAAAGATTGTCCAGTTTCAGCCCCTTCCATAATCAGGGACACCTTCCACTATCCCAGGTTGCTCCAAGCCCTGTCCAGCCTGACTTTGAACACTTCCAGGGCTGGGGCAGCCACAGCTTCTCTGGGTAATCTGTTCTACCACCCTCAGAGGGAAGAATTTCAGTGCTGTTGGCCTTTTTATTTTCTTGTCAGTAATACAAGCAGCATCCTTTCTAATTTAGTTTAACTTTTAATCAAATAAATGCAAAAAACTTGTACTGTAGAAAAGTTGTCACTGCAGTAGCTAGGAATGAAGTGCATGCTGTAAAAAGTGTAAAGAAAAAGGTTTGTACTTCAATGCTAGGGAAGATCTGAATATTTGGAATAGAAGAGGGACTGTCCAAATGACCCTGGCACCTCTAGTATCAAAGCATAGGAAAGAAGCTTAAGCAGCTTAAAAGCCAGAGCAGTATCCTCGTGCCCTTGGGGGCAGTTCCTCTGGGCTGGACAGAGTGCTCTTGAGAGTGCATAACTAGTTTAAACTGTCACCAGCTCACACAGCAATAGCCTTTCACCTTTTTATTTTGTTCCACTCCTTGCCACTTGTACCTTCTGACTGATCCCACAGTGACAACCTCAAGTTTCCCATTAAAACCCCACTGAATTTTAGTGAAGGACGGGAATTGCCCCTCCCCGCGACATTGCAGAACTGCAGGGAAATGTCTTTTTTATTTTAATTACTGCCTAAAGATCCTCTGACAAGCTGATACATAATAATGATGTTCGCTGGCTTTCCTGTTTTGTATTTAATATGGCATGGAAATTTTATTGTTCCAATTATCCAGTTTTCAGGGCAGGGGGGGTTCTTAGCCAGAACTGTGGCCTCCCTTGTTGGCTCCCCTCCACCCTGAAATCCACCTGCTTGTGCTCACATCAACCACCTCTAAAAATTACCTGCAGAGCTACTGTTGGGTTCATCTTCTTGTGTTCCATATTACTGCTATCTTCTTTTTTATGTTTTTGCATTTTTTTCCCAATTTCTGTCACGGATTTGCTGGGGACGAGATGATGATCCCAGAGCTGAGTATGTTGAGAGGGCTTGAGAGCAAATGCACCAACTGTGTGTATAAACCACGATGCACCTACAAAAGAGTACTGATCCCCTTAGTTACATCCTCATAATCCATATTCTGTCTGTGAACAAGGAGGATGTTGTGTTTCCAAGCTACCTTTATTATTTATTCTCTTTAGTAAGTCTAACATTTGCAGAAATGCTCAAATAGAGATAAATCTGTTCTAATTCCTTGGGATATAATTGTAGTGGTGTTAATCATGATGAATTCTTTCAGTATTTAAGAAAATCAGTTGTCAATTAGCTTTTATGGGGAATTACACATTGTGATTAGTCATCAGTTGGGCATTATGGTGTTATCTGACAACTGTTATTAAAACATACAGTAATTTGCTTTTATTATCTATCAAATAGCCAACACAAGTTTCAAAAATAATATGAGCTTTGGAATTATAATTAGAGAATGTTTCATTGGAAATTGTTTTATAATGCAGGGTTACTGTTCAGAATTAATTATTTTGTTTGAAGGAAATTGAATATATTATTTACAAAAACCAGATAGCTTACCTGCTTTTTGATTTATTTTCATAAATGCTTGAAGAATTACAACTGCATTAACAAGATTTAAATAAGTAGATTATCATTCTAAGGTAAATAGGCTTGATTAAATAATGAATAGTTTAAAAAAATACCATTTTTTGTTCAAAACAATGGACCAGTTCCTACAAATCTGTATTCCCTGATGAAGTCTTGTTCCCACTTGATTTAGAGGTTGGTGCTGCACTGCAGGATTGGTCCAAAGTTTATTTAATCATTGTCATAAGTAACTTCTATAAAACATTGACCCAACTTGGTAAATTCTGTAATGAAATGGTGCATCCCTGTATCATTATCAACAAATGTTTTTAAGCAAATGAGAGCATCATTTGCTTGCCAAAGAACACAGTAGAAATTAATTGATGCAAACCCAAACAGGATCCTATGCTGCTTTTCCTCCTTAGCTCTTGAGTATGTCCAAGATCTTCATTACCTTGCCCAAAGATATTTATTGACCACAGCATTCATTACAGAATATCCAAATACCAATAACCTAGAATATATGCAACTTTTTAAAGTCTATATGTAAGTTTTAAACATTTTTGCTTGTGAGGAATGTTCTTCCTGGCCTTCTCCTGTCCCATTTGGAAGATGAAATGTCTATTTGCTCTGGAATTGGCTTGGCTCTAAGACACTACAGTGGCTATTCAAACCTCTGGATGCAGCGTATTATGGAATTTTTGTGGCTTCTGTTCAGTGGAGTATCTTTAGTGTAGCAGGTGCATGTGAAATCAGTCTGTGTAAACCTTGGCTCCATAAACATTTTTACGCTGCAAGCTTTTCTACAGTAATAATAATAATAACAGCATTATTACTGGTAACTGCTACCCACTGTATAGAGGGTACTTTACTCGAAGAGTCCTAAATAAATCTGCAGTAATCTGATGCTTCACCATAGGTACTGTAAAATGAAAGGCAGATTATTGGCACTGAGAAAGATAATTTCCAGTGCCACCGAGGTCCTTGTGAGAGCTGTGTGGGGTCATGACTGGCCCACCTCGTCTACAAGCATCAACAGTAGTAAATACTTTTGGAAAGAGAAAAAGAAACATGCAAGACTAGAGTTGTATTTCCTCTGGATTTCCAGCCCTCAACTGCTTTGGGCTTCTCTTGGACCAGAGATTGAGCGGGAAGCTTTGAGTTCAAAATCCACAGATGGACCTTTCCTCCACTAAGGACGTTTCCTCCTTTCCTTCTGCTGCACTTGTATTTTTATGTCTTCCCCACATTCTGAAGCAATGATAGCATGTGGAATCCACATTTCCTTTCTTTTTGATTTGCTTTTGTAGTTTAGCGATTTTTCTGCATGCTTTTTATCCCTTCTTTGCCCTTTTATTTATTGTTAATTTGGGAGACCTAAATGGTGCATTGGGGAAGGCTTAAGTAGTAGCTGAATGTCACCACTGAACGTACTTCATCCTCATACAGGAACATTTTCCTCTACTCCCTTAAATGTCTTTAAAAGATCAGTCTTTTGAGCAGTGTTAGGTTCCTGTGCAGTCACAGAGCTTTAAAATGCTTCCCCAGCATCTTCCTACCCACGTATTCTCCTCCTCTGTGAGGAAAGACTCATCCATTTACAACTCACAAGCTGAGAAAGAGGAGGGTGTTAAGTACTGTGCTGGTAGAAGGTATAGTCTGTTTCTAACATATGTCTAAGATTTCTGTCAATTACTTTTCTTGCTGTAATGTTTTCTTCTGATTTCTACTGCATGAAACAGTACAAAAGAACAAACCAGAAGAATTTAAATTCAGGTCAATCACCAATCAAATGTGTTGGTGCAAGTCTGTGAAGAATCTACAGAGTATATGAACTAGAACCTGTACAGTGGTGCCCTACATCACCTTAATCTGTTTTAAAGTTACCTGTGCTGTTCTGCAAGGAACTGTATTCCAAGCATTGCCATTCCTTGCCAGTCAGTGTCATTCTTCTGGGGTTAAAAATTACCTGGGGGAAAGGACAAGAGCTTCTCTACAGGACTGAGAACTGTGTCCAGACAGTAGCTGTGTTGTGCCTGAATTGCCTTTCACAGCCAAAAGGAAATCTGACTTCAACACATCTGAAGGATGTGTACGAGTATAACCAACCACCTGGTGGATTGAGTTGGATTTATCAAAGATTAGTACATAGCTGAAACAGAAGTGAATTATAGGGCACATGAAGTTTCTGTAGTTACTCTCAAGGACATTACTGTGGAGTCAGAGATTGGAGACGAGTGAGTGACGAGCTAATATCGCTCTAAATAAAATATGAAACAAGAATAATGAAAACACCGAGATGTATTTTCTCACAGAGTTGGAAGAGTTTTATCAAAAACTACAATTAGTTGTCAAAAACACCCCTAAGCCAAGACTTTCTTGTATCATTGAGACTTCAAAGCAGTGTGTCATTCAGAATACACACTGCAGTGCAACTGGGAGACAGCTTAGAAGGTAGTAGGAATAGCATTTTGAGATCCTCAGATGAAAGTTAAATGAGTTGCTAAAGATAATTTTCATCAGTATTATTTAATTGTTGTAATTTATGTCAAAATAAAAAGAACAGATAAACGTAGATATTTCCCAAAGATGCACAGGAACAAGAATTGTTTTGTAACTAAGCCCAAAGAATAGAAGATAGAGACCAAATATGTAGTGTTTGGAATTTTTTTTTTCCTCTGGTACTGATAAAACTAATTACAGAAGAAAGTGGAGAAAACTGTTTTGTATTGTCCAAATAAATTTTAGCTAAAAAGAATTCCATTAAAGCCCACTTGGGTAGAGATTGTGAAAAAGCAATACACAAGAAGCTGCCAAAAATGTTAATAGATTATATCTCACCTGGGAGAAACATACTGCTGATAAGACTACTGATGAATGAAAGACAGCTAAAAATCACAGAATGAGGCAATTTCTGCTGCATCTGAGCTTTGTGGAAGGTAAATGGAAGGGAAAATGACTTAAACATCATGAACATGATGGGAAGAATGCAGTCACAGATTCAAGAGATTTTTGTTCATAGGCTGCTGAATGTTCTCTGCCCAAAGGTAGAGAGACTGTGCCTCTGACCATTCTGTGCTCAGTGGGGCTTTGGCAATTGGGAAATTGTAATTCATTACTGTTCATGGGGCATTTATTTTGCCTCTAAAGATTTAAGCTCACAGCACTGTTCAGTTTTGTACTTACATGAGGCGTTAGTCTACCATTGCACCTGTAGGATGTTGTGCCTCCTCCTGTGTGCTGTGCTTCAGTTGCAGCAGCTTCATTTCATGCTGACTTGAGATATCTTTGAAGACATTTATGCTTCCTTTGTAGAAAAAATGCTGGATTAATTAAGAAAAACACTATTTCTAGGATGATGGGCTCTGGACATAAAGGCTGCCTAATCCCTAACCACAGGCTAGTCCTGGGGCTGTCCAAACTGATAGATTTTTGCAGGAAGCTGGCACTTTTTCTTTGTGATAGGAACTAGAAGCTGGCATTATCTTAGAGGTCTTTTCCAAACTTATGGATTCTTACTCTGTGTATTGCAATTACTTGTAAATTATATGATGACTCTGAGGAGTATTTGGGGTTCTCTTACTGTGTTATGTGGTGGGAGTGAACCACTCAGTCCAACACTACCATTAATTAGATTGCTTGCAGAAAGCTGTGCACAGAACCTGCATATTGGGGAATTTTACTGTAGGATTTTTGCTAAAGGTGATTTTTACAGTAGAATTTTTACTAAAGATAACTCAAATATAGGCTTGTGCTAAGTTCAGAAGCAAGACCCTTTAATCTGTACTGTTTACCTTCTGATCCCAGCTCTGCCTCTCTAAGTGTAACTTCTGCCTGGTGAGGGAGAAGATGAAGTCCTTGTACAGTTGCCAATTCTTTGACTGACTGGCAAAAGACATCAGCCATCAGTACTCTATTATGTTATTAGGGAAGTTTCTTCTCCTGACAATTCTCTGTTATTTATAGGCAGAAAAGACATTCTCCTCCTGTCTCGTGTTCCAAGCCCCTGTAAAAGTTGGGTAAAACCAACAAACATATGCATTTGTAATATGCTTTAATTCCAGAATTGCTCATTTTAATTTTCTAATGTCATAGGGGAAAAAAGTGCATTTAGTAAACAATGTAGTACATTACATTTTGATTATGAATTGCTAGAACAAGGCAATGTCATAATTTATGTCTTGAGGTTATTAAAATGTTATAATGTTAAATAGTTAATGAAAAAAATCTATCACAGTTGTGACACGAACTGGTTGCCAGTAGTGCTAGGACAGTAAATGCCAACAGTTCTGTGTCTCTTTAAGCAAATCAAGTTGTAATGTGTTACTTCTCTCGGTGCTGCAGCACATTAAACAATACTAGGATGACTCTAATGAGTTAGAAAAAAGCCCAGATAGCTCAGTGACCTACCTCTGACTGTAGTGATAAACTGACACTTAGAATTCAGCATAATGCATGTGTTCAGTGATATTTCCCTCAAACTTTTTCTCTCTTGTAACTTTCTGACCAGAGGAATGTTTTGTAATCAGTTTTTTCCTACATTAATTTGTCCAGTCCCTCAGCCTGAGGATTGCTCAGCTTCCCCTATTCCTGTATCAAGAATTCCATTCATTTTAACATTTTAATTTATCCTCAGAGATTTTAATCTTCGAAGTTATGACATCTGATGCATTAAGAATGTTACAAACCAACCATTCTTCTTTTTTCCTGGGTACCCCAGATCCTTTTTTTGCAGATCTCCTCCCTAGCTAATACCACCACAATGCATGCTGGCTTTGTAGGGCATTAGTTGTCCAGGTTATTTTTAATTCTCATTTTTTTTGCATCAAAGTTCCCAGCTGTACCCAGTTTACCACCACATGCAGCTTTACAAAGCTCATTCTCTGACAGTGATTAACAAACATACTGGGCACTGCTGGACTCACAGGTTCTCACTGAGCTCCTCACAGCACGATTCCTTGCTCCAATGGGGAATTGCTGGTAGCTCATCCATCAGCACGGCTTTGGAAACAGTTTTCTCTACAATACTTCAATTTATATCAGGTTTCTTAGTAGACATGAGAACGTTTTGTTAGATGGTGTGAAAATCTTACTTAAAACTTTGTCAGCCACTGCTAATATCCCCCTGTTTCCAAGGTCTGTTATCCTATTATAGCAACAAATGTGATTGCATTGACTTGATTTGTTCCTGATAAATCCATGGAGGCTATTACTTATCACCTTACAGTACTCTAGCTGCTTACAAATAGGATTATAGCATTATGTATTTTAATAGGCACAAAATATAAATGAAGGCTTTAATAAATTGAAGTATCATTAATTTTGAAAGTTTAGTGTTAATACAGCTGTGTACCTAAGGGACCATGTTATGTGTCACAACTTCTGTCCTCTTACAATCCCTACACAAATTTTCTAAATAGTGAGCCTTGCTGAAGTCCTCAGGGTCCCCTTTTCCTCCCTTCACTGCAAACACTACAACAAATGATGGCAATGGATCCAACGGGTACGGGAATGAGCAAACTGCTCCGGGCTGTGCTGCTGCTACCTGCCCTCGACTGAGGAGCACCTCAGGGCACTGTATTAGCAGGGGCTGGGGCTGGAGATGGAAGTGTCTCCAAACCCACATTTCTCTTGATGACATCTCCTCGTTCACCAGGTTATCAGTTTTGTCAGACTTCTCAGTCACTGCTGTTTTGCTAAATTGCTAGATATCTAGGAAAAAAAAATCTCCCTCTAGAACACAAACACTTAAAGCCGAGTAGTGTTAAAGAGCTGCTGGTTGGCATTTCTCAGTTATTCCCTTGTTTCTCACAGCATGGTCCCCTCTAGAACCCTGCACTCTGGTTGTCTCTGGGGATGCCAAGTCACAGGCAGAACTGGGAAGTTAATGGGATGTTGCACTATGGCTCCAGGCATGCACTGTAACCTCCCACCCACCACGGCTCCTCGGTGGTCAGGAGGGGCTCCTCTGGGGGGGCTTTGTGGGATCCATGCCAGAATCTGTGTCTTTATGCAGGACTGGCATTTAACTTCACCTGCGTGAACCAGTGGCCATGGCTGAGCCAGAAACACCTTACAACTTCCTGAGTTTGTTGTAACAGGGGCAATGCACCCTTTCTTTACTTGTCCCTTTGCTTCAGCTACAGGAGCTTTGTGCTGTCTGGATCCATTTGAAAATGACAGGGAGAAAGCAATCTTGTATTTTCTTCTTTCATGAGGCACAAAGAAAAATATACGTTAGAGTTAATATCTGCACGCACATAGGATGTGAGTTGTTCACCAAAAAGGCTGGACACAATGGTTTTCAATTTTTACTGACTGCTACTTGCATAGATTGTGACAGACTCCCAGAAATGAATGACACCTCTATTGTAAAACTGGTGTCAGACAGAATTCTCCCTCAGTACATCCAGAGCAGCATTAAGTCAGACCACATTGCAGTCTCTGGTTAATACTGCTTAATTCTAGCAATCTGGTTCGAATTGTTTTACTATTTTACTATTTATTTTATTTTAGTAAGCTTATATTATTTGCATCTTGAAAATTCTGTTGGACTTTTCTGTAGTTTCTGAGGATTCTATTTTCTGTTTTGTAACTGAGGGAGCACATCAGTGCAGTGCAGGACCATTGGTGTCTTTTTGCTTTGTTCTAGAAACAGCAAACCTTATTTGTCCTCCTGTTCTGCATCCAATGAAGTTCCAGCTCTGTGCTGTATTGGCAGGACCAATGCTGGCTAAAAGATCTCTCTGTGGCTTTGTAGCTCAGTGTCTACCTTCAATTAGCAGCCCTTCAGGAGGGCTCTGTGTTCTGGGTCTGCTGTAGCATCTCCTTGACTGGACACACAAGAAATCTGTACACAAAGAAATAAACTTTATCATAAGTCAGGAACAAATGCTCACTCCAAGTTTTTATTGAAATTGAACACAGTATTCAAGCATAGTTCTGGTTGAGAATCTAGACAGCTAATTTGATCTGGTTTTACAGTGAGCCTCAGTTAACCCTTCTGCTGTACACTCCCAGGAACATCGAAGTGAGCAAGCACTGTGTCTCTCAGCCGACCACCACCGTGTCATTCCCAACAAACTGGTAAGCTGGGACCTCGAGGTTTAAGGGAGCAGGGCCCTTCCTGATTCTGCCAGAGGCATCATAGTGGGAGCCGTGGCAGGGGCAGTAGTACCCGCCAAAATCCCCGGAGTTGGCGATGGGGACGCAGCCCAGGTGAGTGCAGACACCCACCAGGATCACCCACTCGGGCTTCTTCACTCTGTCTAAGTCGTGCTGCGGATCCCTCAGTTGAGACAGATCAACTTCAGCCTCCTGACTGATCTCTGCCTGGGTTCTGTGACGCACAAAAAGGGGCTTCCCTCTCCACTTGAAAGCCATGTTCTTGCCTTCTGGAATGTCAGACAGCTTGATCTCAATCTTTGACAAGGCCAGCACATCAGCAGAGGCACTCAGGCTGGAAATAAACTGGGTGACAACATTCTTGGCAACATAGGCAGTTGCTACACCTGTTGCTGCAGTCATCAGGTAGGAAAACCCTTTCCTGGAATCACTGCTGCCTTGGGAAGATGCGTTGGCATCCTGCACATCCTGGCGGCGATAGGCAGAGAAGTCGGGGACCGCGACATCGTTATGGACACAGCGAACACTGGCAGGGGCTGCACGGAAAAGGACAGCAAATGACACCACCTCCAGGTAAAACACACTGTAATGCATTTGAAATTACACTTCTTTAGTGGCATTTTTGGAATGATGGGTAAAAGTCACTCCAAAGTCTGGGTAGAATTTCATTAATTAAGCATTTTGATTTTAAGTTGTATGGAAATGGTTTTCAGAGGGAATTTTTGGTAGATGAACAGGTGATCTGTGAAACTGGTTTCCCTATTTGAAAACCTGATCAGGGTGCAGAAAATCTGTGAAAAGTTCTGGGCTTCTGGGAAAAAAAGTGAACTGTTTTTCAGTAGATTTCAAGAAAAAACTCCTGCAGGATACCATGACTAGCTCAGGAAACACAGGCCTGTTTTCCATTCAAATAGTTCCCTGTAAAGTATCGCTAAGAAGAAATGTGATGTAGTAAAGTTTGCACATTGCAAGTTTGTTACATTGCAGTGGAAGACTTTTGTGCTATCTTTTGTCTGAAGTAACTTCTATGCCTGTAATAATATTAAGTGTATGGTTAAGCATTTTTAAAATTAAAAATATCAGGCACCCTCTTTCATATTAAACTGTTGTCCTAGCTAAAAGCCACAGTAAATAGTTCTTAAACCTGCAGTCCCCACTCGCTTTTGAGAAGATTTAGGGATAAAGCTAGTAACTATCCAATTTCAAGTGGGATTCCCACATCAAACCTGTGTGCTCAAGTAACAGGATAGGAAGGGTAATTAAAAGGCCTCCCATGAGTTTCTCCAGCAAAAGAAAGCTGCTTCCCCCACTGAAAATCTATACGAAAAGAACAAGGCCATGACAGAACACATCACTTGCCAAAGTACAACCTGTTACTTGAAGAGTATTATTTAGTCTTTTTATTTTCTAGCAGTTGGCACAAAGTTAACAAATGTCTCAAAGTACTTAAACTCTGAGGAATTTATATACAGTAAAATGAGGAAAATAGTTACTTTTATTTACAAGTAACTCAGCATTGAGAATGTATTTGCTATAGGATTTTAACTGCAAAGAAATTAAACTGAAAATCAAAATTCTGAGATGGTATTCCATATCAAGTTCTTTCAGTATCAAGGCTTAAAGCATTTAGTAACAAGTAATATGATTAACTTCCACAAATTTGCTAAACTCAGTGAAAAGCATGTTTGATGTAAATTAAAACATAGAGCACTGCTAAATGTCAGCTATGTCAGGCACAGATTTGTAGAATTTCCACCTGGACAGACTATTTAGAGCTGAGGGTCAGGCGAAAAACACAGCTCTAATTGCTACAGAGCATCTTCTGCACAGCACTGCCCTCCCCGAATTAAATGTGTGCATTTTGTACTGTTCTGAAGCAGACCATTCCACCAGTGACAGCTGCAGAGCCGGGCACCAGTCCTCCAGGAACTGCAAATCGGTGTCAGGGAGAGCCACGGCCCTCGGGCCAGAGGTCGGGCTCTAAAGCACTCCTCGGGGCCACTCGCTGGCTGATGCCTCCCGAGCCGGGGGTACGGCAGGGTAAAGGACACGGCGTGTTCTCACCGCACCCCTCTGCTCCGGTGCCCACAGGTAAAAACCTCCCCGAATGCCAGAATTTAGCTGCATTTTCTCAATGGTAAAATAACTGTCACCTGAAATATCTCCCCCAAAGGAGATACTCCAGAGTCGCCTGGAAACAATCCTGTGCCCTGTGCTGACCCTGCTTGGGCAGAGACGGCCCGCTGTGGTCCTCTCCAGCCTGATCCATTCTGTGAGAGTCACTGAAAGGAAGCTGGCATTCAAGTGCCCTTGAACAAGCTCTGTAGGTGCAAATGCGAGCGACTGCAACGCTGACAACTGAATCAAACACTTAAAACCCTCAAACGGCCCAAGCCCCCGCAGCCCGCCCGCCTCTCTCCT
>VZRO01005359.1:1205070-1236407 GCA_013397915.1 Daphoenositta chrysoptera | reverse complement strand
TCCCGGCCCGCGCGCCGCGCGTCACGGCCGTGCTCTCGCGCGGGGGTGACGTCACGCGCCGGCGCGGGGGTGACGCAGGCGCGGAGCGGGTGCCCTGAGGGGGCGTGCGCCGAAAGGGGCTCTGCGCGCTGTGTTCCCTTTTCCTTTCCTTTTTCCTTTCCTTCCCCCACCATCTTTTTTTCACCTTCTCCCACTCCTTTTTTTTTTTTTCTTTTCACCTTTCCCTTCTCCCCTCCTTTTCCCTGTCTCTCGGCATGCCCCGTTCTCCTCGGCGCAGCTCCTCGCCGAGGTGTTGGTGTGTAGCGCTGTGAAGGGCACTCCGGGTGTCGTAGTCCCGACCCAGGCCGCCTGTGGAGATCCCCGCTAGCGAGTTTAGATCAGAGTCGGAGCGGGACGTTTCGGGGAAGGGCCTGTGAAGCGCTGAGGGACACGGAGCGCTGCCGTGCCTCTCCTGCAGGACACGGGCCCGTCTAAACACACCCGTGTGACCCGAAATCGCCTTGAAGGGGTTAAAGTGGTTTTTTCCTTGCTGTTCCTAGGATGTGGTTTTGAGCTGTGTAAAAACAATACGTAGAAGAGAAGTGTGTCGCTCCTAGGATAACACATGCCCTTTGTTATTTCTTCCATTTCTTGTGCAGTGCATGATTTTTGCTCCTTTTTATTTTTTTCTCTTTTCCTTAGCTTGCTCATTTAATTTTTTTTTCTGTCTTAGGTAGTCCTGGATCAGTTTCAAATTGGGAAAAGATTAATTTTTTTCAGCTTGTCATAAGAAATTGGTTGAGGGATAGATTTTGCTTCCAGTTTGAAAATGTAAAGCGTGTTTGACAACACCGAGTCCACTGCAGGGGTTGTTCTGGGGATGGGGGTTAATTGCAAGGCTAAGGGGACAGCAGATACCTCACGTAGATATATCACTCTGGGCTAAAGGAGAGAGCCCCCTTCCACTAATGACTGGCACAAATAAATAAATACCTGTTGATTTCTTCGGTGGTTTGTTTTAATTTTGGGGGTTTTTTTCTGTAAATTTATTTTACTTTATAATAGCTTCATGTTTGACTTGTTACAGCTTCTAGTGGTTAGATTTAGTTTTGTACAGATGGATACTCTGGTGGATGCATACCTGCTGCAGTTAACCCTTTTAACCAGTTCAAACTTCTGAAAATTTCCCAAAACTTAGGATAAACTTAACACAGAGATCTGTTTGAAGACATTTAAGCTGAACCATCCTCTAGAAATCTAACAACGATTTCTCAGCTACCCAGCCCAGTCCATTCATGCAAGGCTGTGAAGCTTTAGTGGTTCATACTGGCTGTATGAAGAACTATTATTTTGAAATTCAGCTGTTGCTAATGGTATTGCCACTAAATTATTTTATGATTGTGCATTAAAACCCCCTATCTCTGCAGAATAGTAGTTTAAGGACTGGTCTTATTAAGATTTATTTAAGGGGTTGACTTTTTCATTTTCTTTTTAACTGTTGTTAACTGTACTGAAATACGGTAGTTCTAATTAAGTGGGATGGATCATTCCAGTTCCAGTACTATTGATCTATAATTTATTTCTTTCCCAGCACGTTTGTGACATCTAAGCCTGAGTAGATAATGATTTACCCAACTCAATTCACTGTACTGATGGTAACTGTAGTTACTGGTGATGCAGTAATTAAAGGACAGCATAATTATATGCTAGAGCAGAGGTAATTCGTGCAAACTATGGGGGCTATCACTCAGTATATGGGTGGAAATAAAAAATACTCAGGTTGGAAGGAGAGAGAACTGGGAAGGCCATTTTTTAACAGTACAAGTTTTATAATTACCATTTAGGAGGAAAAGAGCTACAGAAACATGATCTTTTCTATTACCTAGCAGATTGCAAAATTCTTTTCATAGAACCATAGAATGTGCTGAATTGGAAGGGACCCATCAGGGTCATTGATCCAACGTCTGGAGCTGCACAGGACATGCCAAGAGTCACACCATGGGCCTGAGGGTGTTGTCCAAACGCTTCTTGAACTCCTCCAAGGCTTGGAGCTGTGCCCGCTGCCCTGGGGAGCCTGTTCCAGTGCCCAGCCACCCTTTGGGCTGCCCACCTCTTCCTGCTATGCAATCTAAATCTGCCCTGATTCAGCTCCAGCCGTTGCCTCAAGTCCTGGTGCTGGTCAGGACAGTGGAAAGATCTGTTCCTGCCCTTCTGCTCCTCCCTGTGAGGGTGTTGAAGACCACACTGAGATCACACGGAAGATCTGATCCCGACTGAACAAGTGCCAGTAGAGCTAAAGGAGGTATTCTGTGGTTCACCATGAAAGTGAGGATTTGGGCTATATTTATAGAAGGGTTTGTTAGCAGGTGTGGGGTTTGGGATTTTTATTGGGTTTTTTCTGGAGTTTTAAAGGATTCTGAGTTTTGGTGATGATGCAAGTTTTAAGTTTGCTAACCCAGCCCAGCTGTTTGGCAGTTATGGCCTCATCCCAAACAATGTTATTCTGCCTGGGGGCTGTTCCCAGAGACTTTTGGCAAAATGTGCTCTCTACTTCTGGAGCTTTTTGACAAAATGAGGTACTGTGATGGAACAGTAGTTATAGGATGAGGAGAAAGAGGCATAAATTGAAAGAGGGGAAATTTAGGTTAGGTATTAGGAATTCCCTACAGTGAGAGTGGTGAGACACTGAAACAGGTTGTCCTGGGAGGTTGTGGATGCCCCAAGCCTGGCAGTGTCCAAGGCCAGGTCGGACGGGGCTTGGGGCAACCTGGTCTAGTGAGAGGTGTCCTGCCCATGGCAGGGGAGGATGGGACAAGCTGGTCTTTAAGGTCCTTCCCAATTCCATAACACTTGTTCTGTGATTATTTGGGAAAGAACGGTTGTAAATTTTTTAAAGACTGAAGTCTGCGTTTAAATTACATCACAGTTAGAACACGAATAAAACATTAAAATATTACAACAAAAAATAACTATATTTTGTTATCAGAGTTTAAAAAAGAATAATTTTAATTTTAAAATGGCTAAGCCCATTCTGGTGTGTAGGTGTTTCTTTGAGAACTGTTGTTCAGCTTATGTTACTGAGCATCAATACTGAGTGTTTTCCAGCCAAACATGAAAGTAAAATGCCAGTATGGCATTGTGTAAACCATCCAAACAGACCTCTGTGATTGTTTTTGAGCATTCATATGAGCATTAGTCTCATGAAAATTTATACTGCTTAATGTTCCTGTCCTCTTAAAGTTAAAAGTTCATTTGCATTAATACAAAAGCTATAAGATGTCAGGGCTGCAGAGTTATGAAGTAGATGAAAAGTATTGTAATGCTTTTGGGTATGTGCAGTGTCTTTCTCCATGTAGACTTCATTCTCGTGTTTGTTTTCATTAGAGATAAACTGCAGAATTTGAATGGCTTTTTGCTAAGATGTTGGTCACCCCAGGCAATTTGATCTCACCAGAAAGTTATTTTTCTTTGAGTTCTTTGCCATCTTGCATCATTTTTGTGCTCTGAAAACTCAGTACTACTAAACTTGCAGCTTTAGGGTTTACATTTGCTTCTTGGTTTTGTATTGGTGATAATTTTTTTTCTCTCTGAATAAGCTTGTTCAGAAATAAAAAAACCAAGAAAAACAAACCTACCAAACTTCACCTGTGGAATGTTGTTAGTTCAGCAGTTGTTGTTCATCAGCTCTTTAGATAAGTGCACTCTACTCAGAGCAGCTCCAAATGTCTGCAGTGGTTCCTTTGCAGAATTAATGTCCATTACAGAGATTTTGATCTCATCATGTGGTACTGGGGACGCTGTCATATAAATTCAAAGATAGATTTGTTTATGCAATACAGTTTGTTTAAGGTTTAAATCATGGAGACCTTTTGATAGTTAGACATTCTTTGAATGTTCTCTGAAGTTAGTCTAACTTTGGAAAGTCACAGGGTGTGGTCAAAAGGAATGTATATGAAATGTGTGGAATGAAAATGGACAGTGAAAATTACAAGAAAAAAAAATATCTAGGAATATTTGATTGGTCAAACCTTTCTCTCCCCCTACTCAAAGTAGTTGAAATGATGACACCTCAGTGCTACAGTCTAATCTAAATTCAGGTCTTTTGCAGTCAAGGAAGAACAGAGTTCAAGTATTATGAGGGAAGAAGAGATCTGCTGGCAGCTTTTTACTAGTCTTTCTGTTAATGCAGGGGTAATCAGCAGGTGTTCACAGCCTCAGCAGCCATCTTACTCTACATCTCCTACAGCCCTGCTCGATAAGGCCAAGATAAATTGCCTGCAGCAGAAGGGCATGGAATATCTATTTCTGACAGACATGCACTCAATGTTTTGAGTATAAAATGAGATAAATACAAAGAAAGCATATTTTTCCACTCTGCACCAACAAAAAAAAAAGAAAGAAAAAAAGGAGAAAAATTAAAGCACATGAAGCATTCCATTGGGCAGAAAGAATGGGATTTTCTGAGTCAGTTTTAGAGAGGAAAGAAAAAAAAACCCATTGAAGTAAATTAAATTAAAAGACCAAGCCTAAAATTATGTCAAATATTTACATAATTGTGAGATGGACAAAAAGAGTCATATATATATATGTGAAATTGATAAGATCTCACACAAATCAGAAGTGGCACCAAAAGGTGTCTGACCAAGCAGAAGCCAAAGGCTAGATGAGAACTGCCTGGGGCAGCATCAAAGGCTGCTCAGCAAGGCAGCAGCTAAAGTCTAAATGAAGTTGCCTGGAGCATCATCAAAATGTCAGTTTGAGGGAGAATATTTTCTCCTTTCCTCTTGTTTTCTCTTTTCACAATTCATGAAAAATCCCTGACACTTCTTGAAGGGCATGTGTTTGTCTCCCATCTGGCTTGCACTACTACATATTATTTGCTTTTTATGACACCTGAAGATGGAATCACAACTTTTCAAATTCGTGACGATCTTTGACTAAAAACTGAAGAGCTGGGAGAATCCCAGCTTCTTTTTCTCTGCTTATGTATTTCTTGCAATTAATACATCTGAAGAGCTCCGTCTTGTGTCTGGTGCCCAGCTGACAATGTTTGACGGGGTGGGAACAAGAAATTCTTCCCAGAGCTGTGCGTAGGCAGGGATTAGGAGTTACTGCCCCTTCTCAGTCTGCTGAATGGCACTGCCCTGCCTTTGGTTGGTCAAACCCCAGGTGTTGTTTAAAGCTTTAGCTGTACATGTTGTAACAACTCACTCTTCTGAGATTGATAGCAAATCTCCCCTAGCTGCACAGTTGAGCACAAAGCTTACAGAAACAGAGTATTTATAACATTTTAGAGGACCATAAATTACTGATTTGTCAGAATAACCGTCGTCCTAGGACTAAAAAAGCAGAAGCAGGGAAAGGGAATAGTAGCACCTGAGCAAAGCTTGCTGCTTGATGCAGGGCCAAAAAATCTCACCTGCTACTCTGTGTATAGATATGCCACTATGAAACCTTGGTGAAGTGGCAGAATAAGGACGGAGACATTAAAACAGTGACAAAGGAAATCACTTTGTCTCAATTTTATGGTGTGTAGTACAGATCTTGATCATCATTGTGCTCTTCTGTAAGCTTTTCCCTGATGCAAGGTTGCTGAACCTTGGCTTCAAACCAGCTTTAAACCAGCATAAAGCAGATAATGGCAAAGGAAGAGCTTTTTTGTAATGCTTGGAGCTGTTGGCAATACAGAGCCACGCCATTAAGAGCTAATGCAATGAAAGTGTCCCCATGTCATAACTTTCTCCCTTTCCTCCCCCTTACAATTGCTGTGCCGAGGCTTTGCCCGTAGCCTTTTCTCATGTGGATGCTTAAGTTGAATTGTAGGAGCTGATTCTCCAGTAAATTGTAACATATTGCAGTGTGCGTCCCTCCCTCGTTTGGGCTGGATTGCTGCAGGTCTGTGTTACTGTAGGGGACATGAGCCAGTTTTGAAACACCGTGCTGAGAACAAAAAGCTGGCCCTGGTCTCACACTGCAGCTTGATCTCTGTGTGATAAGTGTGTAACCTGTGCCTGAATTGAGCTAATTGCCCACTGTCATAATCACCTAAATGATCTTATGGCTATTTTTAAGCACCTGCTTCAACAGTAGCTTGTGGAAACTTGCCTGTAATGCAAAAGATTTTTTTTTGTATAATCTGCTTGGTTTTTTATGTGATGCCTTTATTTTCTGTCCTTTTATATAGAAAGAATAAATAAAAGCCTTTTCTTCTCTTTTTGTGCTTAGTTATGAGAATAATTATGCTACTGAGGCTGTTCCTAATGGCTCCCAGTGGAGTTACTCCAAGTTTTTAGATTGGTTATATATTTTCATACTTTTAGTGACCCTTGGTGAAAGAAGGAGACATATACTAATGAAATCTGCTAAGGCAAACTTAAAAAGCATTCTTTACTGAGGGAAAAATCAGAACATAATGTGGAAAGAATTAGAAAACTTTTTTAAAGTTAGGATGAAACTTAGTATTATAAAGTACAAGAACCTTTAAAGATTCACACCGAATGTTTCTACCAGAAATTACAGATTTTTCCTCAGAAGTGGAGGAAAACTTCTTTCCTCAGAAGCAGGAGAAGAAAGAAGATCTGGGTATGTAGTGGGTGATCAAAGTATAATGGTGCACTGTGTGTGTTAAATAGGTCCATGGGATACTGGGATGCATGAGATTTTCAGCAGATACAGGAAATAGTAATTTTATTATACAAAACCCCTGCCCACATAAGTAGAAAGTTCTTTCTGAGGCAGTGAATGTGTAAATGTTTTTCTTAATTTGCCAAACTTACCTTTCAAAATAGTTGAATGAGTGTGTCTCTGTGGGTCAATCTCAGGGATGTCAGATGATAATCTTGGCTGTCACAAATTGCTGTGGAATGCTTGTTCAGTTAAATAAACACTGATCTGAACTGAGCAGTGCAATCGAGAGCAAATACACCAATTTCAGTTATTGAAACACATATCCCTGTGTATTTAGCAAAGGAAGTCAATGTGAATCAAAATGCAGATTATGCTTCAAAGCTCATTCAGAGGAACTGGCTAATTGCTGAGGGTTTTTACTTTTCTCAAGCCAGGGATGTAGATTAGTTTAATGATTTTGGTCTGGGATTACCTGAGAAGAAAGGTGGAAAAAGGGTGATTTTTGCAGTGCTAAAGTTTTGCAGTTTGCATGTAAATGCATGTATATAATTTTGTCCCCTGCTACAGGAACCTGCATTGCTCTCAGTGGTAACTCTGTGTGTCTTACTAAGCTATGAATTACTATCATTAAACAATAATTGTATCAGCTAGGATAAGGAGGCCTGGTACTGCCTTTCCATTCATATAAGTTCTCCTTTGTTTTTGTATATTGCTACAGGGTCTTCATGTTACTTTCTTTTTTCACTTTAGTTATTGCTGTTATGCTGAACAGTGGCAAAGTGTGTCATGACATTGTGGTGAAGATTCATTGTGTGAAGAGAAGGAATTTGAAATTTTCACTCTTTTACTGAAGTCTGAAAAGACAAGAGAAAGTATATTATAAAAGGGTCAAGTTTTCACAGTGTCCTTCCCTAATTCTGTGTCATTAAAAGGAATATATTGCTGCCTGTCCTGAAAATTAAGAGCATGAAGAGGTGCCAGAGGACCAGGTGAAACGTTGGCAGGCAGTTTACAGCCCAGAATGGAAGCAGTGTAAGGTCAGAGCTCTCAGTTCCACTAATCTCAGACAGATTGTTCCTTTGCCATCATTAGTTTAAGTGGGGCACACATAAAATCTTTACAGAAATAACACAACCTTCTTTACTATCCAGAATAACATGAAAAGAATGGCATGAATGTAGTGTAGCAGCATGAGCAATAGTTTATTTATTATCTAAAATTAAAATATGTAATATGTCAGAGCACAGAAGTTGCCTTGTGTTCTGTCTGGGCTCACTTTATCCAGTGTGTTGCCAGACACAGCAAAGATGTTGGGTACAGGAAAAAAACTTGGGCTTCTAAAATACTGCTTTGTATTTTCAGAATTTCACTCTAGGGACACTATAAAGCAGAGAAGCTTTTAAAATTGTGAACAGGGTGATTCTGTTTGGTTCTTTAACACAACAAGATAAGCTTCACTGAAATACCTTCCTCAGGTTTGTCTGTGCAGGAAGATTGACACCTCAGTGTCACCCTGGAAGGCATCCCCGAAGTAAGGTACAGCTCCCAGGGGTCACTTAGAGTGGATCTGTCAGCCACACTGGGGACAGTTCTGACACTCAGCGTGTTGGTACAGGTTGACTTCTGCCCACAAGGTCAGGTCCATGAGATAAGAACTCTGCGATAAAAGAGGAATTCAGTTCAGCTCAGTGTAGGCTCATTTGATAATAAAAGCCACTTTAACCTGGAGTAATGAATAAATTAGTTATTAAAAAAAAAAGACTGCTGGCACAAAGCCAGCGTTGGTTCACAGAGCAGTGAAGGCCCATGAGTGACATTTCTAAGGAAGGGACTTGCCTGTTATGAGACAAACAGTTAAAAACAGGCAGAAATGAGTCTGAGGTGAACAGAAGATATACGAGGAAACTGGACTAAAACCAGTTCATTATTAACCAGAATATACTGGTTAGTGTATTCTGTCCTGTAGAATATACTAACCAGGTTTCTTAGAAAAGTACAAAATCTGCCTATGGCACCAAAGGGACTAAAATGGAAAGGAAAGGAAAATGAAGCAATATATTCTGGTTACGTTGTTAAAATGGGGTCACCCTAATTCCATAACAGCCTTGGCCTTGATTCAAAGAAACAACCCCTTATTACTTTGTTTTTAAAAGTGTAGTAAAGCAGGAAATAATAGATAAGGATTTCCAAATCATAGGATTCCAGGTATATGATCTGAAAAAGATCTCAGGGAAATGGAAGTGATGAGAACATGCTGGTTCTTAGCAGCATACCCCAGGATTAGAAGTGGCTGCATTTCTAGGGTTGATGCTGTTCTTCCAAGTGAAGGTGATTATCAAGAAAAGTTTCAGCGTGGTTTGTGGACTCTTTTCTTGGGTGTCTGAAACATGGCATTTTTTATTTGTTATACTATCTTTTATTTATTTGTAGAAAGACATGAACTCTTGTCTCTATACTGAATTTATTCTCTGGCAGAAAGTTCAGCACAGCGCAATAGTTACACTATCATGTCCAAATTTACTTTCCCAAACAGAGAATGAATAGACAAAAGTAATGTGAGTTAGAGTTGAAAGCTATTTTTGTGCTTTATATAAAACATAGGGAATAGTGGATCACTGATTCACGTTTTCAAGGTAGTTCTGGACTGGCATTTTTTTCAATACACTGCTTCATAGCAGAACAGGTTATAAATCATTTTATGGATGTTTATGGGCTCTCCCCTGTGCTCCATGAAATAAATATGTAGAACTGAGAAGCAGAGATTTTTTTCAAGAGATTTTAATGTGCTTTTTTCATATTTGTTAAATTAAACGGCAGGAAATTAAAAAGGGTGAATTTACTTGCAGTTCTATAGGTGATACAATTTATTTGCTGGATTTAGTATACTGTACTTCTATGAATATATTCATTTATTAACTTTGAGGGGATGGACAGCTGGACTGGGATTAACTGGAGTTCAGTATTTTGGAGACCGGGCCTTGGTCTCTGTTTTCATGTTCATCTTTGTGTAACCTTGGGGATTGTTCTTCCTCTTTTATGTTTGCTGCTCTTTTTTTCCTTCTTCCTTATTTTTTTTTTTTAATTTTAAGTGGGATTTTTGTTTTGTGTCTTGAAATAAAAAGAGAGGACCTTAATAGGAGGATTTAGACATTCATCTCCCTGTGCTTTGATTTCCTAGGAGAGCTTCTGCTGGAAAAGTATGACCTGGTATAAATTCATTCACTCCAGAGCACTCTAGTTTTTAAGATGCTTCTTGGTTTGTTTTCTTTTTACTTTTGGTTAGTGCCGATTAATAATTGATCTCTCTTATCTACCATGCCTTCCCTTTCCAGGAGGAAAAAAAAATTATTTGACATATTACTTTTTTAAAAAGCCTAAATTAATGAACACAGTAAATGTAGGCACAGTAGTAAGCAGCATCCTGACCTAAAGAAGCAATTAAAAATAAATTATCCATCTCTAAGAAAGATAAAAATAATACTCAGTAAGAGTTGTTTCTGCAGCTTGAAAGCAAGAATAAATTTCTTAAAGCAAAATGAATGTTATAAGCACTTATTTTTGTGGGTGGAAAAAAGAGCCTAAAAATACTTAATACACTAAAAAAACAAGAGCAAAGGCTGAAATAGCATAATCCTTTCATCTTCAAAATACGGAAATGGGAAGGAATAGAGAAGGGAAATAGATCTTTAAATATTGAAATTCATTATGTTAAAGCAATTGCTCTGAACAGCACATTGGCAGTGTTAGTGCTGGCAGGAGAATCTGCCTGTGGGAGCATGGAATGAAAATCGCCCAGCTGAGTTGTGGAAATCACTTGTCCACATCAAGTGCCCATCACATTTACACAGAAATACACGAACAGGGCGTGGCTGTTCTTCTCCCTCCAGGACGGGGCAGATCTTGACTCTCACGAATGTCTGAGCTGAGATCTATATTCGCTTCCTACTGCACCTGCTGGCTGACCATGCTGCATGATTTTAGGGCAGAGCCAGCTCTCACTGAAGTCTGCTTTTTACTGTAGTAGCGAGTGAATGGGCCAGCCATAGTTACTTATGATCCCTGTCAAAAAAGTATCTGTTTCAGTTACTAGTGATGTCCTTTCGGGCTGTAAAATAATTTGGGGCTGTAGTGGAACCTATAAATAGCAGATTGCATTGCCATGGCAATTCTTTTTTCATGCCTGAAAGAACAGGGTCAGCCTCAGAGCCACAGCCAGCTTGGAAATGAAGCGGCACCTGAGCTGGTCAGGAGGAAAGGAACAGGCTGTTTGTTAGAGGCACTAAAGGATGGAGTTCAAGGCAGTAGGTCAAGGATGAAATCCTGGCACTGTTGAGTTCAATGAGCTGTGTGTTGACTTAATTGGAGGCAGAATTTCACTCGAGATTTCCCTGAATAAGGGAAATTCTTTGAACAGTTGACATGTGCCCACCCTCTTGTCATCTTTCCCTCATTCTTCTCCCTCCTCTTGGCATTTCAATATTAGAAATTGTTGGATAATTTATCAGTTCTTTTTGAAGCATGAGAAAACCTGGCAGAGGGTCTAAAGTTAAAAGTAGCTAATCCTACAACAGTTTCAGATCCATGCTAATCATTAATTTTGAGTAAAGGTGATTTCCCCTTCAAATGGCTTCTCAGAGGCCGTCTCCCCGTGTGACTTCACGGGCAGGGCAAGCTTCCCATGAGCCCTGAGGGCAAAGAGCTGCAAGGTCAGGGTCAGCCAGGGCAATGCAGTGACTCCAACGAGTTGTGGAGGAACTTGGCCTCTTTGTTTGATTGCAAGATCACCTCTGAAAATGTCACAGACTTTGAGGTGAGCCTTTACTTGATACAGAGGCCTCATCCCTTGCAAAGGATTCTGACAAGTAGCAGACAGAACAATATATGACTTTAGGGAATTATTTTCATTTTCCAGTTCCCTGTGGATTTGCTTGAATGGCTAAAGAATTACAGATTGAAGTTTAGTCAAAGACAACCGTCAGTTACATTGTCTCAATATTCATATTGAAGATTTTAAGTGGCTCACAAAATGCTTTTTACATTTTTAAATTACTTCATGACTATGGATCAATCAGCAAAATATAGCAGTAATGAGTTCCTTTTAATAGCAAAGAGCTTGCTAATTACCATGCTGATTATATGAACCAAGTTTTTAGCCAACAAAAAAGCTCCTGCAGGCAGTGTCCTTCCACCTGCTGAGGGGCTGGCAATTCTCATTAAAAAATAAGAGGAAATAATTATTCTTTTCAGTCTGTTTCAAATCTTAGAGAAAAAAGTGTGCTCACTCACTTTCTATGTGTGACATCATCTGAAATTAGTAGATGCTTTCACGGGTATTTGAAAGGAAAAGTTTAAAAATAGCTGCCCACAAAACCCATCCTTTTTCAATTCAAAAGGAAGGCCTTCCCGCAGAGAGGTTTCATCTGGGGCCTGCCTGTGAGCAGGTGTCCCTTCGGCCAGGGTGTGGTGCTGGTTTATGCCAGCCCCAGGCGCTGTTGGGCAGCCGAGGGATGAGCTGTGGGCGTGGGGAGCTGCCAGCGCCCCACGGGCTGGGCAGGGGCTCTGGGGAGCTGGCAGCAGCTCAGCCTGGCAGCGCCAGGGCTCCCCAGTGTGCTCCCCTGGAGACAGCGTTAGCTGGGCTAAAATCAAACTTAAAGTGAGCTTTTGAAATGTGCTCTGGGTTCTCAGCTATTGCAAAGCCAGGGGATGGGGTTGTTGGTCATAGAATTAGGGTGGAGTTTGAGAAATCCGTGGGCTCAAGGGCATCTTGGGCAAATTACTTTGCCTCTGTGTCTCATCTGGAATGTTCCTTGTTAAATACTTGAAAAATCATGAGGTGCTTAGTGGCTGGGGCTAGATAAGGTAATTAGGTATGCTTTAGGTGAAAGGAGCAAAGGAATGCAAGTCTGAAAGCTTTTTTGTTATTATTTTTGTCCTGTATTCTCAAATTCCTTATTTTTCAAAGGAAAAATTAATTATAGCAGATGGTTAGACCCCTTTTCCTTTAGATAATGTGGAAGAAAGGAGAGGGAACTGTGAAGTATCCTTTGGGACTCCTGCCTGATCTAGACCTAGGAGTCCACGCCATTCATGGCACTAATGCAGCCTTGTTACTCCCTGAAACAATCAGGTCTTCCTGGATTTATGGCTACCACACAGATCAGATTGTTAATGCTGTGGAAATAGGAGTTGTCAAAAATTCATTTCCACAATTTATTTAGCTGACTTCTAAGGAACTTCTAATGCAGTGAACCTTTATTTTGAATCAAGGTGGGATTTTTTAGTTGTGGTTTAGATGGGAAAGGTTCATAACACACAGTTCAGGTTCTGTAAGCAAGGATGTTGGAGGTGATCCTGAACACTTAGCAATAAGAACTGGCACAAATCCTAATTTCATCCAGGAAAATTACAGGTGACAATGTTACTGAATATTCACTGTCTCATTTTACATGTGGGTTGTGTGCTCAGCCTTGCTTCTTGTGGATAATTGTATCAGAAATTCAAATCCTGACTCGTGTTCCAAGCAGAGACCAGGGTGTGTACAATTCTTGCTCCTAAAAATACCACATCGACAGCCGTGGGTGTGAATCAGCATGGATTGCTTTTTCCACAGATTTTGTTTTCTTCTGTGCGTAAAGAAAAAAATTCACTTCTAGGTCCTAGAAAACCAGTGGTTTTGTCAGTGGTATAATTCTTTAAAACATAAATGAGGGTCCTCTACCTTACTTTGCTCTGTAGGAAAATAGATTGTTACCTTTTTATATTGGAATACTGACACTGAAAAAATCTTAAATTTGAAAAAGAAAACAATTGAAAATACAGATATTTCATTTTAGTGGCACAAAATTGTTTATTTGGATGTCAGTCACTGATTATTACTGTTTTTGCACAGAGAAGAACATTTAAGACTTTTGTTATTGTACATTTTATTTAATTTATTTTGCCTACAGGTACTAATTTAATTCATTTTCATTGATTTGAGGAATGCATCTGAGCTGAAATAGTATGCTTAAAGGCATCAGCAAGTGATATAATAGGACTGTACCTGTAGTTCAGAAGGAAAAGATAAAAGGAAAAGAAACTGTTATTCCTAAGGAGAATTAAAAATGAGGGGAGGAAAGCCCTTTTTAATAATGGTTCATTTTCTTCCTTTTTAGTACTAAGTGATAAAAGGAAATAAATTCATGTTCCATGCCTCAGACAAAGTGTAAGGTCATTTATGAGGATGTTATCTTCAAGGGTGAGGAAAAGTTTGTCAGAAGTTGTTAATGTTGAAAATATGGAAAGTGGATTAAAACATCACAAGGCAAAATCAGACTGTCAAGATGACAGAATAAACATGTTCACCTATTTTCCAATTTTCATCTCCACGTGAAAACACAGCGTGATCATGAGTTTCAGTGAAAAGAAACAGCACATCGGTCAGCAGCCGGGTAGGAGGGGAATAATGTTTTTAGAAAGCAGATACTGGGTTTGATAAAATAGATACATATTTCTAAATTTGTGGTTGTGTTCTATGTAGCAAGAACTGGTTTTTGAATGATGTCCAATATTTACTCAGGAAAACCTATTTTCCAAATGCGTGCGTCTGCACTGGGCATTGGAGGAGAGCTTTGAGGAAGGCCATGGTGCAGTCTCTGCAGGGGAAGTTTAGTGAAAAGCCAGGGAGCAGCTCTGGAAGGGAGAGGGTTCCACGAACAAACGCCCCTCGGCCGGGTGACTGAAGAGCAGGGTGCGGAGGGGAGGCGGCGCAGGCACGCGTGTCCCTGCACGGAGCTCCCCGTGCGTGTGTCCGTGCAGGGCGTGGGGTGGGAGGGGGGGGCTGGCAGGGAGCTGGAACGGGGCCGCGCGTCGTGCGGGTGGGAGCTGCTGTGGGTGCGAGCCAGCAGGGCTGGGCAGGGGCGGGCGGGACCTGCTTTGGGACACTGCACCTCGCCGAGGAGCTGGGAGGGGAGTCCCTGAACAGCGCCGTCCCAAGAGCTGGCAGGGACAGAAGCGCATTCCGACTGGAGTGCGTGTATCAACTGTCTCATCCAAAGGGGGATTGAACCTTCAGCTCTGCCTGTGGGGTTTTGCCCCTCTGTTTGAGGGCAGTTCGGCTATTTCAGGTTTATTATTAAAAAGTAGAATGATTTTTCTACTGTTGCTCTCTTGTTTCTTGTGCTGACTGTAGGTATCTGACCACTGACTGTACCTTGTTTCACTGTGCAGTTAGAAGACAATTATATTCTTTGCCTCCAACAAAAGGGAGAGTTCTTAGGCATCAGCCTGGTTTCCCAAATATTGCCATGAGCTGTGTGAGTCTGCTGGTGCCAGTTTTGTAAACTGTCTACAGAAAAGCGTGATGTTTAGAATTATGCTAAAAAAAAAGTGTCTTTTCACCAAAAAATATAATTTTTTGCATTTTGTAGGATGACAACTTCATTATCGTGGAAAAATTAGGACCACTTATTACCTTCTGGGTAACTATGCATCTTCTGCTTGGCTGTGGGAATATACTCCTCAGCAAATCTGTCCAAAATCATGGCACAGTTCTTCAGTTATGCAAAATTTTAAAAGTTGTCTTGGCTCAAAGCATGGCTTGATTTTTACCTATCTGCTGCAATTCCATTTGATTTGCATTTTTTGCCTTCCATCCTTCCTTATAAACCATTTTCTGATTTCATTGAGGAAAGAAAGGAGAGCTGTAAAATTTGAGAAAAAATAATATTAATGGGTGTATATCATAGTTGAAACACATTTAAATTACTGGGTTTTTTTCCTTTGTCACTAGTAGTGCTTAATACAAATTCTCTCGAGGCATATGATTAATACTGTTTTCATTTTCACTTCTGAAAGAGAGAAGTATTTTCCTCTACAGAGTATTCCTTCTTTTTATTTCCATAATTGTCTGCTTTGAATGAACCTGTAACAGAAAAACGTGTTAAAAGCATCAGCTCTCCATTCATGCATGGTCCCTACTGCATATACTCAGCATCATTAGGAATTTATTTATTTATTTTTTTAAATTTGCAGTAGTCTTTTGAAATAGCTTTCTTTTTTTTCTGGATGAAATGCATGGTAAAATATTAACTACATCTTCCCTCCTTCTCCAGGTGTCCTCTTTGGTTTGGTTTGGTTTTGGAGGTTTTGTTGATTTTGTTTTGGGGTTTGTTTTGTTGGTTTGGGTTTGTTGTTGGGTTTTTTCTTTGGTGCTTTTTTCCTAATCAATATATTTTACTCATTACACTCTATTCCTTGGCTAAGGTGTTTTGGGGTAGAAGGAGTTGTTTAGCCAGGGATGTATTTTGTTAACATCTACTGTGTAAATTCTGCTAAGTGGCCCATGTCAGCTAGTTCATAATGTCAAAATATTTGTGTTAAAGGGTCTATTTTACACTTCTTTTTCTCAGTGGTGAGTTTATGCAGGGCTCCTTCACAGTCTCCTGAACTGATTCTCTCCTTCATTTGGGAAGAGCGTTGGTTTCTCCTTGAGAGAGGGGAGAGCACTGCTGACAAACTTCACTGCTCTGAGGTGTCTGGCTCTGGAATCCTCTCCGCTGTTGCCTTGGTCAAAGAGCATCTAAAAACCAATCTAGATTCTCTCTTGGGTTTTTTTTTTTTTGTGGTATATTGTGGTGCATTATGCTTCTGTGTATGGAAAAAAAGAAATTTAATTTGGATTTTATGAGTTGTGAGTTTTGATTGAGCTTTTAATGGCTGTGGGGATGTATTTATTGATCTCTAAGTGAATAATAAAACGTGATCATTTTCTATCCACTATGTGCCGAATGCATTGTTCTTCTCCTTTCATGAGCTAAGGAATTACGTTTTTAACAGTATTTGGAAGGAATTGACACCATAGTTTTCCCACCTTGAAAATCATGGAGATAAATTTATTCAGATGAAATTTCCTCTTGTGCTCAGTGGTATTGATGGGAGCTTTGTCGTTTGCTCTGTGATCAGCTCTGAGTCAGTTTCATGGGTAGTGCTGGGTACAAAGCTGCTGTGCTGGTGGGGCCTGCAGGAGCTCCTGAGGTGCACTGAAAGGCTTCAGGCAATCAGATGAGCTCCAGTAGTTTTGTATTTCCCCTTCAGAACATTTTCTCTGTGTTTCTCACAAGGAACATCCTTAACTGAATGGTGGAAGCTTTCTATAGCTTATGAAATATCCCAGGTTGTTGTTATGCTTTTTAATAACTTGCTGTTTATTTCCTTCTGATACCACAAATATTTGCAGAGACCCACTTTGACAGGTAATAATGGATTTAAATAGTCAGCATCAAATACAAAAGCTTTTTGAATACTAAGAAAAGCATCTTGACAAAAGGTGAGCAGTCTTTGCAAGGGTGAGATAGTATGCATGTTTCAATGTCTCTTTTAGTAGAATCGCATCTTTACTTTCAATTTCATCTTTAATGTAACATACGTTCTGTAAATATTGTTGCTACTGACAAGAACATCAATTCATGTTATTCATAAAGAGACTTTCAGTATCTGAGCAATGAATAGCAAGCAGGAGGAACAATTGTTTGCATTTTTATTTCTTAAGACATTTCCCTTTGCTAAAAAGGGAAGCGGAGTCAGTTTTACACTTATCAAACACATACTGCTTTTGGGAAAAGGGCTGATTTTTAGCAAAGAAATATTCAAGTGAAGGGAGCTAAATTTATTGAAGTATATTTATTGCCTTTATATATTACAAGTTGTTTGCCAAATAACCATGCTTGGGGAACTGGGATATTTTTGCAAGAGTTATAAAATTAGTGGTTGTGAGGGCCCGTTTTGACAAGCACTGCAATGAATAGCTTTTGCTCAGAGTATTTGGTGTAAGAGGTGTGGATGGGGACACCTCTGTGGACAGAAACCTAGTTAGGATCAGTTGCCCTAAGGCACCAGTGAGTCTGATGGTCTGGCAGAACCCAGCGTGTCCAGCCTTGGTCCTTTCCCTGTGCCTGCCCATCTCTTACTGCACTGAAGCCACTCGGACCACGGGCACACTTCACTGCAAGGGGTGCACAAGGCTTTGCTGAGCTGGACTCCTACTCAATGTGGTCCTCCCTGTGAGTAAATAACAATTCCAGTAAAACCCGGGGGCTCGCCGGAGTGATGCTGATGCTGTTAAAGAGCTGCAAGTCCCAAGGGTGGGGTTGGGATGCGGGTAGAAATCAGCAGAATGCATCACCTTGGGGTGTGCTTCGTCCGTGTGGGAGGAGCCCTGTGGGAGAAGGTGCAGAGCACAAATGGGTATTTCCCATTTCCAAACCCAGTGTCGCTCTGCCGCTGTGTTTGCCCAGCTCCAAGCAGAGCTGCATCTCTCCGAGGTGGAAAGTGCCTTCCTAAAAGGTCAGAGCGTAAATGCCGGGGAAAAGCTATTAAAATCCTCAGAGTGTGCAGTAGGCTTATGATCTCAGGGCTGCAAGTTACTGAATACTTCCCACTTTCTAATCATTGCGAATTTCAGGTGCTTGGCACGTCTGAGGATTTAAGCTAAAATCAGGAAAAAAATTGAGTCATTCTGACAGTGCAACTTGACAAATTGCCAAGGATGTCTAAGCAAGAGTCACAGCTGCATTAAACAGCTTAGTGTAGTGTTATCTTCTGCTTTTTTCAGTGCAGAAATTGCTTGTAAATTGCTCTGCATGTAAAGCAGAGACCACCAAACCCAGAAATCTTTACAAGTCATGTGTATATGCCAGGAGACACTGGGAGGGGAGCAATGAGTCATGGAAAAAAAGCTGTGCTCCTGTCTTGGTAGCACTGAAATATGTAGAAAAACTTTTTTTTTTCCTAGTATTATTATTATTATAATTTTATTTTTAAACTCTGTTCCTTTTCTAATACCCAGAAATGCCTTCCCTAAAAGGGATAATATTTGAAGTAATTTTTGCATTTGTGTGTATACACATGCATGTAATTTTCACGCATAAAGTAGAAGGAAAAAGAGGTGTTCTGTTAGAGAATTCAGTTTTAATCTGGTCCATGTTCCGTGATGAATAATAGTGATACTGACAGTGCTACATAAATACTCCATGGCACGACTGCAGCAGTGACACTGTGGATCTGCTGTTACCTATTGTTGTTTTTATAGACTGCTAGATTCAAAGAGATGGGATGGGAGCAGGTGTTTCCTTTATGAAATGCCCTCTACCAGCCAATGTTACTTTCGTGATATGTGTGTAAATCCATAATAATTATTTTACTCAGCTGCCCTTTAAATAACAAAAAATACTCAGCCATGGATTTTGCCATTTACAACTGCTGTCAGAATGGATTTCCTACATGTTTGGAGTGTGCATCAGGACAAATTGATCATTTTCCTTGATGATTCTTGGGTTTGCTCTGTCTATCAGAGGGGTAGCCCAGGTGTGATTAGATCTCCTCATTAGGTCTTCACAATAGAAATGATGTTCCAGCACCTTCACTACAATGTGCTTTTCACTGTGTCTTTTGTGAAACGCACTCTGAGTGATGAACAGCATGGAGAAGGGAAAACAAGCACCTGCTTCCTGGAAACAAACATTCCTGAAATGTAAGGGTTTTTAATTTGAGATGTTACAGATTGGAGGGGATAAACTGTATTAACTAAGCGCTTCCCTTTTTATTTTCTATTCAACTCTGTTGTAAAAATAACTTTTTTTTCCAGCATTTTGGATATATAGATATGGAAGACCCTGTTTGAAACAAGTGCACAAGAGTTCTGCTTAATGAAGCCTCAGGGCACTTTGAGAGTTACCATCAGGAGGACATACAGTTCATCATTTTTATTAGGGGTTTGCATCACTGACAAGAAAAGTTGTTCTCCCTCTCTTATTTTTGTGTGAGTATATGAGGTTGCTGGTCATGGGCAGTTTTAAGTCCTTCTAAATATGCATTTCCTTTAATTCATTAAGAGACTTTCATGTTCCAACATATCCATTACAATGACAAACTGACACTGTAAAATTAAAAAGCCTGCAATTACTCACTTGGTTTGTATTTTAATCAAAGCTATTGTAATATGACTCTAGGGAGCCATAAATGGCCAAACAAAGGGGTTGGGATTTATATGGGACTTCTGTATACAGAATATCTAAGTGGAAGGAGCTAGGGAAGAACAAAAATGTTGGATTTCGTCCATACATCCAGGAAGGAGAGCTACAAATGGAGTTTGACCAGAGCATAAAACAAGTCTCTGGCCAGCTCAGGATCAGAGAGGTCAAAACTAAAACATCTTCTCCTTTATTTTGGCTTTTGGGCACTGAGACCATCCAACAAAGCCATGAAGGTTCATGGTGGGCCCAGACAATACTTTTATGGATTATCATTGCATGAAGAACTTTAGGAAGTAAGTAAATAAAGAAAATGGTTCCTGCATGCATTGTGGCTGCTGCGAAGCAGCAATTGCATCATTGACTTCTCTTATAAAGTGCACTTGTGTGTGTGGGTGCTTATTGGTGTGTAGGGAGGAGAGGAGAATGTGCTGCTCCTCCTTTGTGGTTTGTGATTTCAAGAGGAATTTTCTCATTTGGTGTAAAATAAGCAGGATGGATTGTATCTCTCAGGCTGCAGAGGTCAGGCATCAGCCAGTGAGGGCAGTGGGTGTAGCCAGAGTGAAACTTGTCCATGCATTCCTGCAAGGAGCTGTGTTCCCACTGCACTCACTGGAATTGCACCTCCCATCCTTGCTCAATACATGGAATTTGGGTGCTCTTCCCTGGGAAGGATCAGGGACAGCTCATGTGTCACAAAGCAATTTTCTCATAATTTTTATAGGAAGTTTTATGCTTTTCTGTATTGCCTACAAAATTTATACAAGACTATAATTTTGAAGGAAGTTAAGTGAATAAAACTGCTCTGAAGCTGGAATGGCAGCTGCGCCTTAGAACTTCTTTTTTTGTCTCCAGGGTTCACATGGAAACTACTGCAGATTTAATGAGTATTTGTCACTTGCATAGCAAAGATATGAACAGACATTCTCATTTTGGACCCAAATCTGTCTTTACAAAAGATGGAATAGAAAGTTTTCTAATAAAAGCAGCACCTTGCAGTGGTTCTTTTTGCATAGAGTTCCCCTGAGGATCTGATTGAGATGAGCCAAGGTCACCAGCATCCACAGTAACTAACCAGGCTTTCTTTCTAGATTTGTGAGCAGCTGGAATTTGTATGTCCTCAAAGAATCTGCAAAACCTCTATAGGTTTAGACTAAGAGGTTCACTTCAGAATTTAGCAGAAACACTCTCAGTTAACCACTGCTTCTCTTTCTTCTCAGCTGATGCATTGACCACCTTGTCAATATTTAAGGTATCATGAGAGAGAGGGGCTTCCTCTGTTCTGTAAGCAGTTGCAGGTACGAAGTTGGCCCATGCCCAAGTACCCATCTGTCTGAACTGGGAATTGTAGTGAGTATTTCACAGACTATTACTTGTTAAGCTGATCATAGCCTTTTCTCATTCCAGCAAATCAGAGTTCTATTTTGCCCATGTTCAGACCGTTTTCGGTTTGTCAGCACAAAGCTCTTCTCATATGTGTGTCAGAGGAAGAAGCAAGTGACTGTGATGGAGAAAAGGTAGCCCAGCACTTAATCCAGGTAGTTCATATTGTGACACTTAAAATGTGTGACACTGATTTCAGAGTGACAACACACCCACAAGCAAGAATGGAAGTATTTTTCTGATTAAGCCAGATTCCCTAACTCCTAGCAAGGAGCTACCATGGCCCCAGTGGAGAGGCTTTTGTCCTCTTCCTGGGCAGGCAGTGGTGGTGCTCTGGGTGCAGATATTTCACCGTCTGCCATCTTCATCCCAAGGCCTCGTTTGCACTAGATGGCACTGTAATAACACTTGTTACACCACCCCATTTATTGACAAAGTAAACCCCCACAGCACCGAAACCAGGGCAGTTCTCTGGGAGTGCAGCAGAGTGAGTGTTTTCATTCATTAGCTGCCTTTGAGTATCACTGGTTTATTGGCAAATGAATGCTGGTACACGTGTGGATCTGTTGTTATTGAGACCGCATGTGACTGGGAATCCAGAACCACTCTGAACACACGGCCACACCTCTGGTGAGTCTGCTCACACTGGCTTCCAGGTTGCACTTTGAATCCTCATTGGATTATGCAGTGCTCTTTGAAAGCTCTCTACTTGTCACTTCTATGGTAATTCAGAGCATGTAATGTTGATAGAGCTTCAGTGGTTAAATATATTTTTCAAATATATTTTTTCCCTGCTGGAACCTCCTACCCCTCCATTTGTAAATTCTTACAATCAGCAGATCCTTTATGTCTGAGTATCCTTTCAACTATTCACCTCAAATGCATTTCATAGTGCTTTCTTTTTAAGCCTTGAAAGCCTAACTTTAACTTAGGTTAAAAGTCTTTGCACCTATGTCTCATAATAAAACTTTTCAATTCTGTCTGCTTGCTCAGCCACCCCTTCTAATTTCTAAATGAGTTTTACATCTCTCTGGCATTAGCAGCCAGCTTTGGTCTGATTAAGTCTTGCATTTCTGTGATGATTCTCATCCAAGTAGATCCCCTAGTGCTTTATAAACTTTATTAACCAGTGGAACATGCTACCTATCCTTTGCCCTTGATCAGATTAATAAACCTTTAGAGTGAAAGACATTAAATGATTTTGCTGAAGGTGGAAGGTGATGATGGAAAGCCTGTGATATCATACATAAACTACTGCAGGCTTCAGGATTCTTTCACCATTTTCATTCATTTCATTTCTTTCTTGAACAGGAAAAGTGAAATAAGTTATCAGTGTCATATAGATTTCAGCATTGTCAACATGATTATGTGAATTAATTCAGGGTCAGTGGTTTCTACTCCAAAGCCCAAAGACAGAGCTCATGCTGTCACCTAAAAAGGAACATCTGCTGTTCTAGATCTTAGCTGTTGTGAACAGGGATGGTGTGTGTGCAGCCTTGGCTCTTTACTGCAAAGAGCAGCAGCCTCCAAAATCCATGCAGGAGTGTTAACTGAGAAGTATTTCCCTGTGAGGATGTTGCTGGAGCTTACTGCCATTATACTGAGAGGCAGTGACTGAATATTGTGAATAGATGCATGTTCAGTACAGCTGTTCTCCAGCGCTCCTGAGCAAAGCAGTTCCTGAAAGAGGGGCCTGCAGAGTTCTGCTGTGGGACGTGGCACACGGAAGGGGGGAGCTCCCCGGCAGTCTCAGTCCCCCCAGGATGCCCCAGATCATAACTTTATGATCCCTAAGACTTCCAGAGATTTTCAGAGCTCTTAGTCAATGGGAGCTACGATTGCATGTGAAAGAACACAACAAAATATCTGTATGGGCAAAGCTGTGGCACCAGTACAGGGTGTAAGGGTGGTTTGTTAGCTGCTAAATTGGGACTTTTATTTACTATATCTGCTGGGTGTTTTGCTTCATAACACTGTAGCAAGAATGAAACTATTGGGCTTTTCTCAGCTGGTTTTCATTGGCTTTAAAGGAAGACAAAAGATTAGAGTAATTCTGTATGTTAATTTACAGAGCTTTATTACACGTGGTTTCCAAAATGTAGCCTAATGTTTCATGGTAGTCACTACTGTGAAATATTTTAATTTTGGATTCTCAAAATCTGGTATCATCTTCAAAGTATCTTTAAAAGTTCTGCGTCTGGCCCCAAGCCTAGCACACCCTGATAGTTTTCTGTTGGCATCTATGGAATTCTGCATTCAACTTCATTGCAGGATATGGATTTGTATCTCTTTCAATTTGTCTATTCTTAGCATTTCCTGAATGCTACCCAGCAGTGTCTTTTAATGCAAGACTCTCTAATTCCAAGGTATTGCAATAAACATTTTCCTCCCTTTCATCTGTAAGGTTTTCTGACTTTATCCCAGTGCTGAACCAACAAAATGTTGTTTTCACTGCAACTGAAATCCAGTCTTTAGTTAAGTTATAAAATATAATGTTTCATCTAAGTAGCAGCTTTAGGTCCTAGTTCACAATGAAACCAAAGCTGTGCTCAAATATAAGTGAGGAACGTGACATTAAACAATACAAATCATTTTATATGGAAGCATTCACTTTGAACAAATAACTAAATGTTAAAAATCATTAAATATAATTTCATATAATTACTTCGTGCATGTGACACAGCAAATAGTGCTGTCAATTTTAGCCCTATGATCTAGCTTATTTTTCATGTGGACTTGATCACAAAGTCTAGAAAGTATATGATGAAAAATGCAACATTTAAAGAACTTGAAAAGTTCTTAAATTTATTTACTGTCTGAATTTCTTTGAAAAACCAGGTTATTTTCTGACATTTAAAAAAATATATTGATTTTTGTTATTAAGTGGAATAAACTTTATGGCTTTTGCTCATAACATACTCCAGTGTTTAACAGTATCCCTGAATTTCTCTTTCATTGTATTTTAATCACTTTTGTTTGCATGGATTAGGAAGGTATTACCTGTAGTAATTAAAGCTGACTTCCAGAAGCCCTGCTGATGGAAGTATTAATGCCTGATTTTATGGCCCTGCAGTGCATAGAACAAACTGATGGGAAACAAGTGATTTAAATCTGAGTGGTGGACACTGAAGGACCCCGGCTAATTAATAGGCTTGTGAATGAAGCTCTTGAGAAAGCCCACCAAGAACTAATGGGCTACCTTACAGCTTTACTCATGGCACTCTGATTATATATTGAGCAGCACTGTAAATCAATTAAATGTTCTTGCTTTGCACCACATTATTAAGTTTATGTGGTCTGATCATTTTAGCTTTACATCCATGCTGTTGCCAGTTCTACACAAAGGACAGATTGCATTTTAAACTAAAATTGCCTTTTTTTTCTTTAATATATATATGAAAATACCCAACATTGTGTTGAAAGCTGTCTGAACTGCACATAAATACAGATTGGTGGGCTGGGCCTTGAAAATAGGAATGGACCAACACAAAGACTAACAAACCTCGTGAAAAAACTTTAATTTGGATCTACTAAAACATTTTATCAAGATATATTTGTTGTGTTGAATCTAAACATTCAGGGCAGCTCTGAACTTCAGAGACATCCAACACAAACTTTACACCTGGAAGTGCCTCTGTGGAGACACATCCTAGGGAGGTGGAGGAGAAAAAAAAAACAACTTTAAATATGGATGATTCAAATGAAAATGCAATTTTACTGTGTCAACTGGAAAATCCAGAGCACAAGAACTGCCCCCAGCGGAACTGTGGGGTCACCTCTGATAAATCAAAGCCCAGCATGTTTGGAAATGCTGTCTTATATAAAAATCTGTGGCTGAAGGCAGTACTGCCCCCCCAGAAATATCAAAAATACCCAACTGCGTGAGATACACATGTTTATACGTTGCCCTGGTGTCCAACTCTTTTGGGATTCAGGGAGCTTAGAGCAGATCAAGAGGCAAAATCTGCTTTTCACCACTTTTCTTGTTGAAGTCTTGGGATCCTTGTACAAAGCAGGAATTGCAACCACCAGTTCCACCTTTCTTCTCGGGGTGACCATGGAGCAACTGGGCAGTTCCATGGCCTGCTGTCCTCCCTTCATGCCCTCCCAATAAGTGTCCTGCTTTCCCTTGGCATCCCAATTTCCCAGCACTGTGTCATGGCCTGTGCAATGTGTAGATTTAAGTATTTCCTGTGTCAATGAGCACAGGCTGGTATTTCTATTATTACTATGTTTTTATTCATTATCACTTCTTTTCTTAGATAATTTGTAAATATTTCATCCTGCCTCTCAGCTCTGAGGTTTTTTTTCCCCTGAAGTGAAATATGTTTGTGTTTTACAGCTTGAGTTCAATTTCAATACAGTTCAATAAGGTAAATTTGTTTCTTCCTTTTTTGTTCTCCCCACAGTCAAATGGCAATGAATACTACTGGTAATCAGAAATCTATAAAGAAATATCAGATTTCTTTAATGTTAGGAAATCTCATTGGCATGAAGGAAAAACTAGTGAATATTTCCTTTGTTGTAATAACGCAATATCAATTGCCATCTTTAATGAAAAAATAAACTACAAATATTGCATGCACAACAAAATTGTGCCATATTATTAAAAAATACAAATGGTATATTACTAAATTTTAAGTGTAGTTTGTTAGATATTACATATAATCTCTCAAGCGTTTTGGAACAGTTAAGGTAAAGGTTTGGTTTCTGTGTTCAGATCCACTTGACCAGCACCTGAGCAGTTCAGAGCTGTGTGAACTGTTCTGTGGGACTGAGTGTGCTTAAAGTGCTGCATAAATGGGATTATTTATTTAGCTCTACTCGCAGACACTGAAGCAGTTTCCTTTAAATTTGGATTTTGATGTTTTTCTTTATATGGGGTGTGGTGCCACATGTTGCCAGCAAGGTCTTGGTGGGGGGCTGGTGATGCACTCAAATTTTTAGAGCTCATTAATAGAGATCATTAATAATACTTTTCTTCCCTTTTGGTTCAGTGAAAGCCTTTTATGGTAAACACAATTAAGTTTTATTTACTTTTTTTTTTTTTACCCAAAGAAGACCCAACACATTTGTGGTGATGAAAATCTATCCTCTGGTGCCTTCTGCTTTCCCTTGTCCACAGTGCTGCATCTCGCTGCACCTTTCCCTCCTGTGGGCTCCCTGCCTTGGGATTCCTCTGCCTGATTTTGAGTCTGTAGAAACCTGTGAAACTTGAGTTAGATCATGACCTATTTTGTAAACTTGCATGGTGCTAAAATAGACAAAGTACTCAGCAAGTCATCACAACCTCACTCCTCTGCTTTGGTAAGCCTTGGATTTCTCACCCGGTCTCCTGGTGTGTACAGCTGTTCTGATGGAGGAGACACCTTTCCCAGGGAAATCTGGAGAGATGAAGGGGTTGGGGACACCCACAAACCACCTGCTTGCCTCAGGCAAAAGTCATTTTCTCATCAGCGTGCTAGAGACTTCCTGCAAGGGTTGCAGTGTGCTAACCTACATTGGTTACTCCGTGTGCCTGGGGTGGGTGGAACAGACCCCAGCGCAGTCTGCCCTGCTCAGAGGTGTGCTCTGTCCTGTGGCATCCTGAAATGGAGATTGCCGTGTTCTTGCTAATCACACAGAGGGACACAGAGAGATTGCTGTGTTCTTGCTAATCACACAGAGGGACAAAGAAAGGTGCTGCATTGGTGGCAAGATTTGTGTGAGTGTGTGTGGTTATTTGCTTAAACCCTGTAATTTCATACAATTTACGAGAATTCTCTAAGTTGATTTTCAGAGGAAGAAATTTCTGTGGCTTGGTGAGGCATGAGTTTGATTTGTGTTTCATACAGGTTGGCCCTATAACCCTGGTTACATCACTTGGCCTCCTGTCTTATAGAATGGGTTGCTGGCAATTCCCTGCATTGGAGATATGTCACACAAGCTCACAATCATACCTTTAATTTGTGAAACAGTTACATTGTGAGGGGGTTGTTAGTAGCACAGAATTGCTATAGGTCATTTTAGATTGCATTTACCATGGTGTTAATGCAGATAGTTATGTGGGGTTTTGGTACATTTGCAAACTGCTCTTTTCATGATGAAATAGGCTGTTATCTGATACTGGTGTCACAAAACTGCTGGTAGATTCACCCTTGATGCCTGGAGGTAGTTTGGGATGTGAGAGGAAGACTTCTCTCTACTCTGAGATTTTCCCTTGTGACAGTGTCTAAGTGTATCCGTGGTAGTTTGAGTTAATTGACATGGGAGGAAGAGATGGAAACAGGTAAATGCAAATTGACAACCTGTCTTTTCTTCCCAACAAACTCTGGGGAAAAAAGAACAGGAAACTGAAAATAACGCAGTTGTATTTTCCTGCTTATAGGCAATGCTTAACAACCCCAATTGGAATTTTAAGGAATCTGAAATTGTGCTAGGTGTGTGACACAGTAAATTTGACCAGCTGTAGCTGAGTTGGCCATGTGTGAACACCAATTAGTGTGGTACATGGTAAAATAATTAGGAGCATCAAGAGGAAATTAAGAAAAAGGGAAAGGTAAGCTGAATATCAGGTAGTTTGTTACTCTCAGGGGCTTTTAAAACTAAATTGCAGAAGCCATAAGGAGGGTCTGTGTAAGAAACAATCTTACTCTGAAAAGGCTTAGGCTGGCTCATTTTTATCTCGAAGTTCCATGGTTCTGTGCTCAGTGAAGCATCTCTGGATAGCCCCGACAGCTGGTATGTGTGGGAGATGTTGACTTCTCTGCTAATGATCCAGAGCAAACAAAATAAATACTGGTTACTGTGTGCTGCCCATAGAAGCTGTCCTGCTTCTGTCTCACTGCAGCACTGCACAGCTCTGGTTTGTGCAGCATCTCTGTGGTGTCACAGACTCTCCCCTTACTCCTGCCCAGCACCAGCCACATTCTTACAGATGGCATTGGTGTCTGCAGAGGAGCATGAGGAATCCTCAGAAGTTCATGTGTGAAGGGTGTATTTACGCCTAATTTGCTAAGTAACATGCAATGAATTTAAAGAGGACAGTGGTCCTTATTTCTCCTCCTTGGTTCCCTGCCTAGTGTTATTGGAATAATAGTGAAGGAGGAGGTGGATGTCAGAAAAGAGAAATGTTACTGCAGAAGCATGAGGAATATATATGCCCCATAAAAGCCATCTGGCATGGCAGGCCTATGTGTGGCTGTGGCCAGATAAGAAATCCTTTTCCCAGCTGGTTGGTTTTTGCAAAAAGACTTAAGCCCCAAAGAAGTTTTGGGGTAATAGATGAAATGACAGCAAAATGAGTTTTCAAAATCAAAGTATTATGTGAAATTGTGCAAAGGAACTTTAATGTCAGCAGGAATTTCCTCCAGGTAAAACTCAAGTGCACAGAGATAACGTCTCTGTGCTCTGATTGGAGAGACCAGTTGTGCATCTGAGGACATAGGATTGTCTCCATGCTCTTCATTTCCAGGTCAAATAAATGCATGATATCAAACTTTATATTCTACCCAGGTATTAGTTTCAAGCTCTCTGAATTTTTGTTACCAGGAATTAGGACATGGAAATACTTGCAGTGCTTGATTGCTGCCCCTAGACAATACATCGGTACATTCTTGTAATAAAATTCACAACTGCCTTTACATCACTATTAATCTCAGTGATGCACAACTGTAACAGCATTTGGAGTCTGTCCAAGGAAAAAAGTTTCTTCTGTTTGCAAGGCAAAATGTTTTTATAAGAATAATTTATTTTTCTGATTTGGTGGGGTTTTTTGGGGGTTTTGTTTGTTTTTAATGCTGGTTTGGAAATCACTGAAACGAAACCAATGTTTTGATTCTTTTAAACTGCATTTTCTTTTTAAGGTTCTGGCTGTCCACCTCCTTCTGTAAATATCAATGTCTGAATACAGTTAAAATAAGAATTATAAAAATAGCACAATTACTATTATTGGTTAAATTTTCCTCACTTGAATGTACATGTTTCTAGAGAATCCCTATGTTAAAATATTATAGAGAAATTAATTTTCCCCTAAAAGTGTAAACCATAGCTTTTTTAAACCAGGATCAGTCATAGCTCATTTCCATTAAGCTAATCACCATATTCCTGATACATTTTATAAGAATAAGACAATTTAATGTTATTTAAGTGTGCTTGTCAAAATAGTGCCATCATCTATGACTTTGATTTCTTGTTCTATAATTTACTTATTTGAGCATATGTTGTTTTATGCATTTAAACTTCTTTTTTGACTCCAGCATTATAAACAGGCTTCTTCTTGGAAATTTTAAAAACTGTGGATATGAACAGCAGTCAAATGAAAATGCCAAACATGTGAGAATTTTTTGGTGTAGCTGTAGAAGCACGTCTACCATCTTTAATCTTAGAAAACAAAAAAAAAAAACTTTTCTTCCAAAAAAAGCCCAAAGCACAAAAACCCCAAGAGATGATGGAGTCAATAAAATGACATTCTAACAAGTCAAACATGAGCAAGGAATGACAGATTAGTGATATATTTAATACTCCTGTTTGAATGGACCATCCATCCACGAGCGCTGTGATCTGTGGTACATCTTGGGCAGAAAGAGAGGCAAAGTCATTCCATTCTTGTCCCACAGAATATGCTTCATGTTCTGCTGGCACTGGTAAAGGGCAGCAAGAGATGTTATACAGGTAAATCCAACTCCAATGTGCAGTCCTGGGATGTTACGTTAGAAATCACTGACCTGTTTGCTGAGATTTCAGTTACAGTAATAATATTAAAGAAGATGCTTAATACAGGTGGGTGGGAAAGAGTTTGCAGTCTCCTTCCTCTTCTGTTTTTCTTCCTGGGCTTCTAGAAGACAAGATGATGGTTTTTAAAAGATAGTCCGGAGAAGGGAATAAAACCCATCTTATTTAAGAAAATTAAGGTGACTCATTTTGGTAATTTTGAAACAATTTAATCTTTTGCAAAAACAGATTACTTACAAATTAATGTCATTATATGACATTATATGTCATATATGTCAATGTGTAATTTGCTTTGGCTCAATGCTAGATATATTTTTCATCTCTGTGACTACAGATGAAATATTTTCTTCAAGCAATTGAGAAGAGATGGGGTTCTGTGGTACTTCTGTACCCACTTTAAAATCTTTCTCCTGAGATTTTATGATGCATTGTATTTCATTAGTGGGGGCCTAAACCTTTCTGTTACTTCTGATGTTACTTAATGCTATACATGGCTCTGGAAAACTGGTAATGGAATACTCAATAAATAAATGTCAGCAGACACATAGGATGGAAAGGGCTGCATTTAGCAGAGTGGGATTGTGTCTTCAGTAGTTCTGGGTAGTGTGGGATGCCCTGGAAGCAGTCTGGGGAAATTTGCAGAAGTAGAACTGCTCTCTTATGAACTTGAATTTCAGAGACCGAATGGTCCCAGAGTGGAACTTGCAGCACTTTTGGTGTCAGTGTGGTGTGTTGGGTACTGCTCTGTACGAAGGGAAACTCCCTTGAATATGAGTGTCAGGAAAGTTAACTGTTCCTTGCTGCATCCAGATTTGTTACAGCAGATTCGTTGGAACTGGAATTGTTTATAGTGAGTTTTCTACACCCTCAGGAAAAGCTGTGTAGGAGCTGGTAGAGAGCTCTCAATAGAGCATTACTTTAAATCATTAATGGCATTAAGATGTCAGTGATATTCTTTTACTCTTCGGTTGATAAGAACAGACATGTTGTCTCAAATGTCAATAAATTACCAGTGGTGTTTTCTTCTCATTTATTGATAAGCTATTGTGATTTCAGACTGCTTGGTAAGTGCAGCATACCAGAATAATCAGGGATAACAACAGTATTTTCCCTGATCACGTAAAGTTTGCCATGCCCATACTACTTAACAATGTGTATCTTGTTAAGTGTTATTGTGCAGTGCCTTGAACATTGAGGGTTTTCCCAAGGTCTTTTTTAAGATCTTAGTCGTATACAAAGTCTAATGCAAATACATGAGATTTTGGATGAATAAGCAAGTTCTTCATTATCATTAATCATTACCGTTTAATCAGGTTGTATTTGCATGAGATTGATTTTTTCATTGAGTTTTGGTGGTGCACGGAGGTCTCCATTGTGCTCATCTATTTTGCCATTTTTGGGGTGCAGTCATTGAGTTTGGGCAGGGCAGTGACTCCAGCAAGGATCCCAACTGGGCACTGCAGGCTGGCACTGTGACACTGCAGGCTGGCACTGGGACACTGCTGCCTGGCACTGTGACACTGCAGGCTGGCACTGGGACACTGCAGGGTGGCAATGTGACACTGCTGCCTGACACTGTGACACTGCTGCCTGACACTGTGACACTGCTGCCTGGCACTGGGACACTGC
>VZRO01005359.1:1092329-1204707 GCA_013397915.1 Daphoenositta chrysoptera | reverse complement strand
GACACTGCAGGGTGGCACTGTGACACTGCAGCCTGGCACTGGGACACTGCAGGCTGGCACTGGGACACTGCAGGCTGGCTCTGTGACACTGCAGGGTGGCACTGTGACACTGCAGCCTGGCACTGGGACACTGCAGGCTGGCACTGGGACACTGCTGCCTGGCACTGGGACACTGCAGGCTGGCACTGGGACACTGCTGCTGCCCAAAGAGCAGCTGCTGGGCTGGGAGAGATCTGAACGGGAGCAGGCTGAGAGTTTGTGTGACTTGCTAGAGGTGTTCATTGGAATCTGCCCCTGTACATCCAAATTTGAGATTAATAATAGGGAAATAACACATAAATCAGGAGAACATATCACTAAATGAAGAAGAAATTTTTGCTATTATCTTTTCTTACATCTTTACCTAATTTTTCCCCCTGTGCTGATGATGAACAAGCCACTTAGCTTTTTTTTCTTCCTCTTGAAAAATTGAATGAATTTTTAATATGTCATTGATATTTGACCCTTTAAAAAATTACCTGCTTCAGAAATATATTTGTTTATCTCGGGCTGAGCCCAAGAAGCTGTGTTTGAAAAGAAAGAGAACAAATTAGATAACCTTGTCACTATATTTAACAGGGTGAAATAGAATAATCCTTCCAAGAAAGTTTACTGGTTTTGATATAAATGCCTTGTTTATAACTGTGAAGATGGCTTATATATAATTTTTATGTGTAAAGACATTGTAAAGGTACATAAACTTGGAATTACTCTAAAAGATGCCCAATGGTGTATAAATTATACAGTAGCCCTTTCCCACCTGTAAAAGATAGTTATCTTTTGTGAGTATCACCCTTTGCTATAATGCTCTGTTTCATGGAAATAAACACAGTGCAATTCCATTTCCGTATCTCTCATTAATGTATTCATGAGTCTTTTAAAGGTGCTTAGCTGCCTTATTAATCCTGAAATGTCTTTTTCTTTCAGGATACTTTTCCATGAACTTTTGTTAACTCCAGCTGAAGAAAAACCATAATTTTACTGGTAGGGTAGTTTCAAATGGTATTAAGATTGCCACATGTGGCATGTTCTGCAGGGAACATATGTTGCCAAAATCTTTCTGGCTTGGTGTAGGTTGATCCGTTTCTCTCCTCACCTGTAAAACTGTTTTCTGTAAAACTTATCAGTGCATACTTTTAGAAACCCCAGTGTGCAGGGCCAGCCTTTGCATGAGTCTGGTCCCGATACAGTGGCAAGAGGCAGACACAGCAGGGTGGTATCTCAAAGCCCTCACGGGTACAACAATCTGTTTTGTTTGGAACAAAATCTGCTGTATAATCCTTCAGAAATACTGCTTTCTCCAGTCAGTGGAGTTTTCAGAAGTGACAAGTATTTGCCAGTCTTATTTTGCTTTCTTCGTTGGTCACACTGCACCACTTTTCAGTGCAAGAAATCATCTGAATTGAGTCTACACTCACTGTTTTTCTGTGCATGATACAGGTTTGTCAGCATGGGTTTTCACCAAGTGGTTGCTTTCACTGTTCATTTTCCTATGTTCCTCTTGAGGGTTTATATGCATATTATTGTTTAAGAAGGACTTACGTTTGTGTTTTATCTGCCACTGGCATCTTGATGTTTGTTCCGTTTCCCAGATAACTGATGAATATGGAATATACAGGGTTTCTATAAGTTTTTTCTTCACCAGATTGTTGAAAGTTTATTCCTGTGTTTTGTTCTTTCTTTTCCCAGTCTATTTTAAAATCCTGTAATTAATCCTCTGGCTACCTACTTTCCCATACACTGCACCGAGTAGTATTATCTCACTCAGACATTTGTTTCATTGGAAGCTTGTATTGAGTAAATTGAAAGCATGAATGTATTGATAGCAGCAATATTCATAGATATTCATTCAGCATAGATAATGAATGTGCTGAAAATGGGGTGACAAAGGATCAGGCACAGATGAAGATGCAGAACACATCCCTAGCCTTTGCATAGCTGGGGGTCAGTCTGGGGCTCAGTTCCCTCTCTGAATGTCTTCATCAGCTCTTTTACATGAAGTTAATGAGGCTAATCAACAAGTTTGATCAGCAGATGCACCAAAGTTGTCCATCAGTGGCTCTACAGGTATAATGTAAACAAAATGTGCTTTTGTTCAATGAAGAAAATCCACTGAGGAGACTTCTGTGTTGGATAGCTCTGTGATCAACACTGAGGCAAAGAAACCATTTTATTCTCTGCTATCTCCTCATTTTCTAGCATTGCTATTTATTTGCTGATATTTTATCAGTTTGTGATGAGAGATCTCACAGAAATATTAAATCAGTTACGTAATTCTTTACAGTTTTTTACATACATCAAATATTTGTACTGCAAAATAATAACAACTGAACTAAAACTGAGAAGGATTAGTCATCACTTTCTTGGCTGCCATTGATTTTAAAAGCCTGCTTTCTTCTGATTTGGAAAAAAGGTTCAATCTTGATTATTTCTTTGTCAGCCTGTTAAGAAGCCTCTAACGTGCCATTAATTGTGTTCAGAAATGTGTAACACTGTTCCTAGATTCTATAAGACCAATGCAGTCTTATAGCTGAGACCTGGAACACGGTTTCCTCCATGAGCAATTCATATCAGGACAAAAAATCCCCAGGACAGGCTTAAAAAAATAATGTAAAAAAAATCCTATAGCAAAGCAAGCGTGAATTGGGCTCACATTACATCTGCATGATCAAAACAGTCCATTAAACTTTAATCTTCTTCTGAGACTAACTCAGGCTAATACTTAACTGACAGATCCTAAGACTTTCATATTTATATTCAATTCAGTTGTATAACTTCATATTAGCTGAAAGACTGATATGGCATTCTTTTTATCAGCAACACCTTCATACAGCATGGCAATGTAGAAATAGCTTGAAGCTGTTAAAACACTTTACTTTCCCACTTTTCTAGATCTCTATCTACCATTACCTACTGAATTTTGTGCAACCTGTGAAGGATGATAGATGAATACTAAGCTGTCACTTGGATAACTGCAGCAACTGGTGATCAGAATGCTTAAATTTTAATTTTTTATTATTCCATTAATAGTTTCAATCAAAGGAGAAGTAGCTATAAGAATTATAAAATCTTCCTGACCTCATTATAATTGTTAGTTAACTCCTGTCTTTCAGGCTAGCTGGAATCTGTGTGCTGGACACTTGCATAAAAATATGTTTTAAAATCTGTGCATGAGGCCATGTAGCAGAACAAATGGCTGAGATTTATGACAGAACACGAAATCTGAATCGACACTTGAAAACGCAAAACTTACCACTTCCTAGATGAACAGTCACATTTTGTAATTTTAAAAAAATCTCCAGCCTTTCAGTAGCAGTGTGTAGTGCAATGCCTGTTGTATCTCCCTCTATGCCATGCAGCACCAACCTGTTCACGCTCTGCTGCTGAGTGTCAGATAGCTCTGCTCTGTTTAGGTACAGGAGCTGATGTCTGCATCTCTGAATTTGTATTGTGGCCCTTTCCAGTGATGCCACTGACCCCTTTATAAGGTACCAATTTAAAGGATGTCCATTTTGGCTTCTCCTTGGTCTGGATTTGGTGCAGTGGCCAGGTGCTGTGATGCTCCATGACACCCAGGCCATTCCCTGAGCTGGAGTGAGGGATTACTCTTTGCTCTGAATCACATGAACTTGTAGCAAAGGGGACCCTGGAAAATGAGTTGTTAAGGGAGAAGAGTGTGAAAATTTCTACTCTAGCCTTCCTCCTGAATATGCAAATAGACATGTTGGAATATTCTTTTATTGAATATGTAAAGCATGCGCTCAGTATTAATCTGTCTTTTGCAGATGAGCAAGAACTGAGTATTCTGAAAATGATTCTAACCTTTGCTAGATGGCAACATACCCTTTAGTGAAATAGCAGCAGCCAGCTATGAGAATTGGGAATTTACCCATTCCCTCAGGGATCTGCTTTGAACAGCAGCCATTTGTTCTGCTTTGTCAACAAGATAGCAGTGAGATCAGCTCGGGACTGAGGACTGACTGCTCCTTTGGTCGCTTCCTTCTTACCTGGTTAGGTAGACACAGGAGGCTGAAGCTTTTCTGTGGTCATGGCACTGCTTTCAGCAGTTTTGTGACAGTGTGCCTATGGGGGAGTTTCTGGTATCTTGATGCCTTAGTGGTGCAATTTTTAATTTGCTGTTCATTGAGAGTCAGGCTGATAAGTGGCAAAAGGCTGGTGAGATTAGAGGCACTTGTTCAGTAGGAAAGAGCTGGTAGCAGCACTAAATATGCCATTAATATGAATATGATAAGCTCTGGTGCTCTCAGAGCCATGATTTAAAAGGTGGGACTTGAGAACTGTGATCAAAACATACTGCTGGGGCTGTGACCTCCTTCTCTTGGGCTGTGCTGGGTGGGGTGGTACGTCTTAACTCAGCAGAGTCCTGCTCTGGAGCAGGATGCAAACTTCTCTCCTGGGGGAGAAGTGCTCTCAGCACTCTCTTTCAGCTGCCAGTCGTGGTGTTCCTGTCACCCTCCAGCTGAACAGCTGCTGGGTGCTGTGTTCTCACACAGGTGGCAGGTACGGGACTTGAATCTTTTTAGCAGACCTCACGCTAGTTGTAAGGTTGTAGTAGCCAACTACTGGAGGCCCTGCTCAGAGTGCAATGTCTTTTTATTCCCTTGGTGGGACCCAGCGGTCTCTCGTGGTCAGTGTCCGTTTTAATTTCTTAAAGAACACCGAAGGCAGGGGTTGGGGCTGGGGGTGTTGGGTTTGTTGTTTGTTTTGGTTGGGTTGGATTTTTGGGGGGTTGGTGATTTTTGGCTCGTTCGTTTGTTTGTTGTTGTAGTGGCTTGTATCCACTTCTGAGGTGTCCAGCACAAGCACAAATGGAGCTGATAGTTTGTACCATCTGTGACTATTTACAAATGTATTCATCAAACCTGAACTAAAGACAAACTAAGGAATGTGGGTATTTGAAAATAACTCCCTTGATGCAGGCTGTGATTTGAAGTGAAAGTAGAAGCACTACTCCCACCAGGATCAATCATGTAGAGCTTGTTCCTATGCAGAATCTGGGTGCAAATTTTACCTCTAACTCACTTGCTTATTATGCACATCTAGCTGGACACCTGCATTTCTTCTCTTTCACCAGTTCTATTCAGAGATGAAAAGCCTTTCAGCAGCAAAAAGGCATTTCAGAAAGTGGCTGAAAGCACTGGAAAAACACTGAAGTGTGTCTGGGTTTATATAATTTGAGGGTGAGTGAAGTTACATGACAGAGCTTAAGATTGCTCTAGCAGCTGTATCAAAACTGGAAGAAAAAAAGCTTTTCCTTTCTATTTCTTCTGTCTGCCGTAGTCTCATTCCTAGTTTTACTTGACTAGCCCAGCAAATGTAAAGGCAAATCTTCTTATTTGCTAAATGCAATCCCAATGATCACAAAATATAGTGCAAGAGAGGATGATCTTGTGTCTGTCTGGCCAAGAGATGAAATAACAAGGGAGTCATTGCTCCTTGTCACTCTTTGGGTTTGTCATTACATTTATTCTGGATTATACAAATGAGCAGATTCAAACACTGTTGTGTTTTTGTGTGTTTGAGTTGGGGGTTTTTATGATTTGTTTTTTTGGTAGGTTTTGTGGGTGTGGTTGTGTTAGTTTTTGGGTTTTTTTAATAAGCCCTGAAGCCCAAGGGATGCAACTTGTTATTGGCTTCCCCTGTGTTTGCATTGAAGTTCTCCTCTCCTAAAGCTGCACTCTGTGCTTGACAGCCCAGTTATCAGATACCTTGCAGCCTTTGTTGGAGCAGCCCTGATGTCAAGGTTTCCTTTAGGTTTGCATTAATATTAAGCAAGTCAGCCAGCCAGGCAATTCAGAATCCAAACTCCAGATGCTTGCCTCATTGTCCAGAGTTTAGAGCTATGTTTACCTTGGGCTCTCAGGAGTGACAGCATTGTATTAAGGATTTCTCACTTGGCTGAATACCCGGGCTGCCGCTGGAATTGTGTAGCATTACTGAGAACTCTGAAAAGGCAAGGTTTTCAGCGGGGAGAATTAGCTAATACCAGGCTGTGGCCTGCCAGGGCTGGGCAGATGGTTTGTCTAAGCCTGTTTTGAGTGGGGATGCTGCCCCTGTGCTGGGATGATTGAAGGCATCCACTCCTGTCTGTGCCAGTGAGAGCTGGGGAGATGTTCCAGACTGGGATGTGATGTCCAGCCTGGAGCTGCAGAACTGTAATTGATCAGCACAGGTTTTGTACATCTGTCCCACAGGACCCTGCCTCTCTTCTGTGGAAAATCCCAGCTTTTAGTCTCATAGAGATTTTCCTTTGTTACTAGACCTGAGCCTTGGTTGTGACCATCCAATGTTTTCGCTTTCTCAGGGATGTTACTCTCTCTCAGTTGGCTGATTTGATGAGCTAACCTTAGTATTAAGACAGCCTGGGCTGAAATACTTTGGAAACATTGGTACTTCTTTTTCAAAATTAGAATCTGGGAGATCTCTCAACATTTATGCAGGAAAGAGCTAAAACAAATCTAATACAATAAGGTAGTAAATTACTAAATCTTCATCCAAAGTCCCAACTTGGAGTTGTTTTATGAAATCAAAGATAAAAGCTTATACAATTTTATTTCAAAACAGTAAAGAATGGATAGCTAGGGGTTTTATTTTGTATTTTAGTAGGAAAAGTAAATAAAACAATACAAAATTTCTATTAGATTCAATTTAAATTTATTGTAAAGGAAAGACAGCTAATATATCTTTTTGGGGTGAGAAAGGAGAAGAAATTAATTGTTCTTTGTGAACATGAACTTTCAGTGGTTAGAAGTAGTGAGTGCAGACAATATATTTTATTCTTGTCACTTGGAAGCAAAAAGCAAACACAATTATGGGGACATTTCATCAGCTCTGGTAAGGAATCTGAATATCATAGATGCAGCTGCTGGGGCACTCTCTCGTGATAAGCTCAGTGTAGCAGAAATGGAAAAAATCAGTATCCACATGAATGAGGGAGAGGTTGATTCTTGCCTGTGTGATCCATTTTAATGAACACCACACTTTCCATTTGCTCTCCTTTCACACCAAACAATGGAGTTCCCCTGAAGCACCTGCAAGGTAATAAATGGTCTCCCACTGCAAATAACAGAGCTCACCAATAGTCCAAAACATTTCTGTCAATAAATCTGTTAATATTTACATGGAGGACATCACGTGTTGGATGAACTGAAGGGACAGGGAGAAAAGGGATTTAGGATTTAATAGAAGGAGATAGTTGCTTTCACAAACTGATGATCCAGAACACTGCAATATGAAGTTGGGTGGGTTTTTTTCCTCTCACAGCAAGAGCTGTGCAGGCATATGTAACACAGCTCTCTACATATTTATGCAGATTAATGATCATAACCTTCCTACTAAAAATGAAGCATTTTTACCTCTGATGCAAAATAGTTAACCCTGTACTGTAGCTAAGATCTCAATTTCTTCTTTCTGGGAGAAAATTTCAGAAATGCTACCCTATATTGTTCTGCAATTAATTTTTTTCAAAGGGTTATTTGAAATGAAATAGATTTTTTTTTCTCTCCTATCAGAAATAAATATGGGAATTACCTGAATGAATAAGAGGCTGAAAGATATAAGTTGCCAGTATTTTTTTAGTAATAGTATTAAATATTGATTATTTTACTGTATTATTGCCAAAATGAGAATCTTCATACTGGCACTTGTAGCAGCTACTAAATTACATTGATTTGAACCTCTTTTTACCTATAGGGTTTCATAATTCAGCATTTGCCAATATCAAATCAATCCAGTGCAAATTGCAGGCACTCCATGACTCCCAAAAAAAAAGAAAAGATCAGTAGAAATTTTACAGTAAGAGCAAAGCTTCAAACTTTCAGACCCACTCACCTACACATTATTTTAAATTAGGGAGTAGAATGTGATGACTTTTAAAAATTAACTTTTAAATTTGTAAATGTAATCATTTGTGGTGTTTATGAGAAGAGGAAATAATAGGACCCACTAGAATACAGTCACAGAGACTAATAATAATAATAATAATAATAGTGTAGGAAGGAATACTGGCATAGTTATTATCCTATTATTCTCTCTTGATGCTCTGATGAAAAGCCTCTATCAGGGACTCCAAGTGCCCCATGCAGTCTTTCTGGCTTTAGTATTTTTACATGTGCACTAGAGCTGGATGGACACAATCCAATTACTTTCACTTAAGATTTAGTTCATTTTGAAGCAGGTTTGCAGAAGTGCTTGGCTAGGACTGCAACCCACTTATAGCAGGATCTGTCTTAGGAAGAAACTCTTGCTTTCCTTCCTTGCTTTTAGGAAAGAACCATATGGCAACAGTTTGGAATACACTTGTACGGTCCAAGATGCTCTGTCATATCAAACTCTCTGTCCTGAGAACACCCTGTCATCTTAGTTGTTTGTGCAATTTGTGGTGGATGGTTCTGTAAAAACAATATAACAGCCCTTTCTAAAATGATGCAAAAATCAGGGATGTTCCCAAGGGTCATTAAGTGATAAAACCAGATTTCAGTTCAGTCTCTAATTAGGGAAGACTGTAAGTTCCAAAGAAACTGTTTCCATCATGCCTTCCAGACAAAGCTGAAATGTTTTTCCAGGTGAAATAGCATCACAATAAGATTTTTTTTTCCCATTATAGTTTGAAATCTGAGAGAAGTAGTAATTGTTACCAGAAAAGGCTGCATTTCACTTTCTGAGTGATACGAGTCCAGACTCCATGGATTGATCTGGAATGGAGAATATGACTGTACCTGCATTCCAGACTGCCTCAGGCTTCTAGTTTGTAACCGTGGGGTTTAGGATAGAATTTATTGGATGCCAGCTTCTCACAGTTTATTGTTTACAGATAGTAACTCATGGAGAAGTGGTAGTTCTTTCTCCCTCTGGTGCCCAGCCACATGGAGCTGTGAATCTGCTGCAGTGTTTGAGTTAGCAGATCTGGATAATTTAGCTCAGATCTTGTGTTCAGTCCTTGCTGCCAGCAGTCTACTCCAAAAACAATGTTTTAATCCATTTATATTTGTTGTGTTTAAAAATGTGGCCTCCCTGGAATACGAGGCTGGTTTACCAGCAGTGGCACAGTTACACCCAGTCATTTTTGCCCTGTTCTGTCATCACTGCAGGGGCTCGGTAAGGAAGTTGCTCTTTCTTGGCTTGGGCTGTCCTGCTCCCTCGGATGAACCTGTGGAGGCTGACTGGCACTGAGTGTGGGGTGTGCCCGGGACTGCCAGTGCTGTCAGGCACTGCACCATTCCCTGCCTGGGAACCCACCTGAAATGGATTTTTGTCTCTACCATTGCCTCACGTCCCAGCACACAGGAGGGTTAACACTGAATAGTTGTCTCTTGTAAGAAGCACTGAGTAATCCTTCCTCAGAGGGACAGAATTCTGTGAACCTCTTCCCCAGTTGGAGTTAATTGTGCCAAATTTAACATGGAGGAAATCCGGAGAGAGATTGGTTGTGCAAAGAATTAAATCTCAGGTCTTTCAAGATTAGGAGTTTCACTGACCATAATTATGTCTTAGATTTCAGTAGATAACTGTCTTGGCAAAACGACCATTCTCATGGCTTGCCATGAATCCAAAATATTTCAGCATATGAAATGCTATGAAGTATTTTCTTTGTCATAATTAAAAGGCTTGAAAGCAATTCTTTCATTATAATAGCCTTTCTTTTTTAGTAATTATTCAAGAGCAATTTTTTTCCCCCTGTCAAATGCCAATTTATCTTGAAAGTATTTTCTTGATTGCTCTTAGTATCGGAAGATAATATTGGAACAAACAACTTAGTGTACTCTATATATAGCTCTGCATTAATCTTTGTCAGTAATTGTAAACCATATTGTGCATACAAGGATTTTAGGTGTAAGAATTCTTGTAAGAAATCTGCTTCACACATACTTTCTGATTCACATTCCTGTTGCCTCCCATCACTTGAAAGCTTGTGCTTGATTTTTTTTTTGTATATTTTTTTTTTTTTGTATACATGATTTTTTATAGTTCCTATGGATTATGGCTCTGGTTGTGTTTAAAAGAACTACTGCATACAACAGTGGATTGATCAGGTGGCACTTTTGGCTTACATTAGTGCTTCTGTTGAGGAAGGGCAGGTTGGTCATTCTAATGAAAGGCCAGTGTCATGTCTTTATTCTGGTGGGGTCACCGAGTCTGGCAGCATTTAGATGAGAATTCTTAGCTTTTGGGTTGAAATGCTAGCCCATTTTTTCTAGGCAATTCATAGTTGTGTCTGGGAAAGAAGTGGTCAGAAGCATGGATTTCTTCTGAGTTTGGCTTGGGGATTTTCTTATGGATTTTAAAAATAATTTTGATATTCCTTTAATGGAATTATGCAGTGGGTTCTGGACAGTAACAGTGAAGGTAGCGCTGGAGTGTAACAGCAAAGAAGTCTTTATTTCCCTGCAGCTTTTCAAGCAGTTTGTTAAACAAATTAAAGAGAACAGACTCCCACACTACCACGTGGATTTAGCACCTTGTTTTTCCTCTGAGAACCTTTCTGCCTAATGCTCGTGCAGTGCGTGCTGCAGTGTGCCAGTATCTGCAGGGAAAACATTGCAGGGGTATTGCAGGGATGTCATTACAGGGAAACCCAGAAGTGCAGCTGACTCCAAAGTTTTCTACACCAAGTTGTTGGGTTTGAGGGTTCTTTTCAGTGATGATGTTGGGTTTGGTGCTGGGTCAGACTGGATGTCACTGTGCAGATAAGATTTGGCATGGTGGGCTTCATCGTCAAATGCTCTCTTCCTGCTCTTGAATAATAAGCTCTGATCTGCTTCAGACGTCTCCAATCCTCCACAATATGTTTAAACCTTCAAAACACAACCTTAAAGTGACTTCATCTTTTGTAATGCCCTTAGAACTTTCCCTGGATGGGATAGCAATGCTTTTGACTTTGTGCTTTATGTGAAGGAGCAGGAACCTTGCAGCAGACAGCCCTGCCCACCTGCCCCTGGTTTGTGTGCTGGATTGGGGTCTGCCTTGGGGCCCCAGGCTGTGGCAGCTGGCAGGATGGAGTGCTACATGAAGATGTGGCCAGAGTCTGTCCCTGATGCTCTAAAAAGCATCTGAACCTCCAGAAAGGCTAAATTTTCTCATGATTATCTCAGGGATGTTATATATTACCTTCTTACCCAGCTAGTTAAACAAATATATGATTCCTTTACTTACAGTGCAGCTGCTTTCAGCAGAAAAGTACCAGTTTTTCCAAAATTTTTCATCATATAACTGCTTCCCCTAATGTACATGCAGGCATTTCTTGCACCCATAAAAAGGGATTTTGAGCTATAGATCTCTGAACAGCAGCCACATCCAGTTGCTAATTAGATAAGTGCCAGATGTTGGCTCCCTTCTTCTCATCTATCTCATGCACATCTCATCACTTTTTCTTTGCACAGATCCCTCCTTGTTATTCATATAGAGCAGGAGTTACAGCACAGACCCTCAGACATTTTCCTTTGCTTATCTGAGTGCTTTTGGCTCTCACTGGTGTGTCAGACATTCTCTGCAAGAAGGCAAAGTGACATTTTTCATTAAAACCTGCAGGCAGGGCTGCAGCCATAGTCCAGATGTGTTTCTGCTGATGGCGAGGGCTGGTGTCCAGGGTGGCCCTGCAAGGATTTCTCTGTGTTTGGAACAGAGAGGTTCCCACTCCTCACACTGTCAGGCAAGACAGAGAGCCCTCTGTCAGAGCTACCTGGGCCAGGGCCCCAGGGAGAGTGCAAGTCGCTAGACAGAGACAAAAGCTGGCTTAAAGTGTCATTCTGGCCTCCTAAATGTCAGCTGGATTTATGAAGGGAATGAACTGGACCCTTCGGAGCCTGGCTTCCCCTTGAGCTGCATCACAGGTGCTCTAAAGGAAAGAGACATTGCAGGGAGAGAAAAGGTGCCTGACTGCAGTGCTGATGAGCTGTTGTTTGCATTCCTTGCTTGTTTGGCTGTTCTCCTAATTAATAGATAATTTGGCTGTACAGTTGCAGTAACTTTTTGCATAAATAGGAGAAAAGTGGAATGGACATCTCCGACTTGCTAAAAGCATTTGGAAACTGTCCTAACACGGCCTCGTTAGACCCNCTGACTGCAGTGCTGATGAGCTGTTGTTTGCATTCCTCGCTTGTTTGGCTGTTCTCCTCATTAATAGGATAATTTGGCTGTACAGTTGCAGTAACTTTTTGCATAAATAGGAGAAAAGTGGAATGGACATCTCCGACTTGCTAAAAGCATTTGGAAACTGTCCTAACACGGCCTCGTTAGACCCTGGAGTTAACTCATTGATGAGATGAATAGAGGAGTTCCCACACCAGGTATGTTAAAGGGGTAGCTCAGCCAGGACCAAAAAAATCTCTTATTTTATAACGTTTATCTTACCAGCTATCAAGGTTGAACATTAACTCCCCTAATTTTTAAAGGCAAATTCTATTGTGTAGAGTTGGCCTTGGCCAGGAAAGTAAAACAAATATATCAAATTAGTGACTCTCCTTCCACATCCAAATTTAAGCTAAGAAGCAAAACAATACGATGAAATTGCTTCCTTTCAATAACTTTTGCTGAATAATTTTCAACATTTTTTGAACTATAAATCATGATGTTTTGCTAAAACTGGTGCCTTTTTGCCTTCTTTTCCTCCTTGTAGATGCAGATTTTGGAGGTGAAGTCGAGAGGGAGGATTGTGCCTGGTGCTGGGTTTATTTACTCTTTGCTGTAGTTATTTCCACCTGCCATCACCATATTTTTAATCTCTGCGAGCATATGGCACGTTAACAGAAGTTAGCTAAATTTAGCAGTTGCTTTTGTGAAATTAGCCTTTCCTCTGATTTTTAATATCATGGGTGACCACATAGTGGAGTGACAGGCAGGGAAGGGAAGAGGAAGCAGGACTGGATTTTGCTGAGCTGAAATGTGAGGAGTTGCACTTCTCTTCACTCTGCCAGGGCTGATCTCCTTTGGTGCCAGTGGGTGAGTGGTTTATGTGAGAAGCACCTCCCCTTAGTGGCCTTTCCACTGCCCACTTCCATCACCAGTGCAGTTCCAGCCCCGCTTGCTGCCATCGCTCAGCTCAAACCCTGCTGCCTGGAAGTTGTCAGGTTTTCTTTCACTTGTACTGAACTGGGTTTGGGGATTTTTTTTTTTTCCTATTGTGTCGTCACCTGCATGGAAGTGATTTGCTGTGATCCTGGGGTGAGGGTTTTTTCACATGAAGGAAAAAAAAAGCATTTACTTCGAGGCTCACTTAGATGCAGGAGGAATACCTAGTGGGTCAAAGGAGTGCTGGTTAGTGTCAGTTATTGACCTGCTTTGATCAAAGTGATCTGAGAACTTTGCAATGCCTAGAAACATGTACTCTGTCCTCACAAGGTGGGGATTTTGCTTATGAAAATTCACATTTGCTTTGGGAAACTTAACTCTCGCATAGATTTGTATCTGCTGTGACAAATTGGAATTAATGATCAGCAGGGGGGTGCCCAGATTAATCCTTTTACTATAACCAAATTATAGTGCATCAAATTTACTTCTTAAGGGACTATTTGGGTCTTCTGTGCAATGAGAAAAAGAAATTTGGCACATCCTGTGCTGAGGTACAGATACATGCAGATTATGCAGATTCAGCGTCTGTTGTGCTGTGTTTAATCTTGGTTTATTTAGTCTGTGATATGCCACTCAAATGCGTCTGATTGGGTTTTCTTGATTTTTGGGGGTTTTGCCTCCTCTTCCAAACTCAGAATCCTACAGAATGGTGGTATTTCCATTTCTGTAGTTCTTAGTTTTACTGTAGACTAATGTCTAAGTAACTTTTTGGTGTGGCTGATTCTGGAAGGAGTACAAAAACTGTCTAGAAATGCAGGGGCATTACAGAGCCCTCTGAGATGGGGAGCAGAACAGTGTCCAGTGAGGGAGCAGTGGAGAAAATGTTTGGAAATCAAAACATAATTTAGTAGGACAGGATTTGGCACAGTACAATAACATTCTGTGCCAGGCACTGTGGAGAGAGAAATCCTTAGGCTCAGGTTCCCATCCAGAGGCTGTCTTTTCAGCATGCTGCTGGAGCATGTCTGCTCCCAGAAACATTTAATTTAGACCAAATTCCAGAGAACTGAAGAGTCTGAGAAAGTGCCTGGTATCATTACTACACTGCACTTGATGATGAAAACCAGTTGGTGTTCACCCTTATCTCTCCCAGGGGCAAAAATGAAATCTTGAACACTCAATATTTGAGCCCTGGGCCTCGGAGGCAGAAGTTCTTTTGAGATCTTCCATAAAACACCGACTTCACCACGTCCTGCTGCCTTTCCATGTCCAGCAGGATGACAGGGCACAGGGTAAACTGGCTGCACCTCAACAGTGGTATCTATTTCTTGTACTATATTAAATTTGTGTTGGAATGCATGACATCTGACCTCAAGACAGTGGCTGTGTGAGATGAAGTTTTATTTTATTTGTGTACTGAAGTGCATTTACAGTAACAGGATCAGCTTTTAGAGAATTTCCTTTTACAAAGAGCTGGCACAATGGCTTGGGCTAAAGATAGACCATGTGCATTGCCAAGACCTAATAAGAGCTTATAATATAATGATGATTAGCAGACGAAATCAATCCAACTCTGCAAAAGGAGGCAAATTCTTTGTATGCCACTTTAAGTGATGGCGGAGATTTTGAGAGGATTTTTGCTTGCCAACTGATGTAAATTCTTGTGCAAAAGAAGGTGTTTTTCTTTTCTTGTTGTAATCACAAGATGAAATATATGTGTTGAGAAATTAGGCTGAAATATAGAAAATGTAAGACTAACTTTAAAAGTACATGCACTGTGAATGAGTATGCATGTGTCTACAAAGAGGCACCTATATATGCATGCCCTTCTGATGAATAAGCTTTGAGAGTCTTTCTAAACAACAACCAATTTCTCTTTGTCCTTTATAACATCAATAACATGAGTAACACACTAAGAATTTTCTAGACTCATACAGTCTGCTTCTATAGAAAGTGCTTTAAGTCTGTATCCAAGAGATCACTACCCTGGCAGAGAGGAGAAAAATAATACAGAGTTCTTGCAGGCAGAGACAAATAGTTTTCTACCTCAGTACACATCTCTGCTTCTAAAAGTGTGCTGCAGCAAGGAAATCCATTTATGGTTTTTCTTTTACATAACAGTTGCAATGCCCTTAAGAGCCCCTGGTTGTTTCCATATTCTCTTCCCCAGTTGTCCTGTGGTATAGCTGCAATGAAAAGCCTGTTTATGGAGAACTGGTGTTCTGCAAAGTGTCTCTCAGCAAACCTTACAGGTCAAAAGCATGTGTTTGTCATCTTTGGAAGGATTCTCAGATAATAGTATGGAGGTTTCTACTTTTTCCAGTACCAGAGTTATTTGCCTAAGTGGAGGTGCCTTTTACAATATCAGTCTTTCTGTAAGCACACGGATCAAGGCCAAAAGGAAGTGGAGATGGACTTGACTTGTAATTGCCATATCCCTGACTGGCCACAGTCTGTGTCCCCACAGTCTGGGGAGCTGCTCATCCCCGTGCTCAGTGCCCTCCCTGCTGAGTGAGGGGCAGCTCCTGCCCCCTCTGCTCCCTGGGACGCGTTCTTGAGCTGTCTCTGTGTGAGCTCCGTTCCTGTGACTTTGATCGCCTTTGATCCCTTTTTTGTTTACCTGTGTATCCCGTGGTCAGATTTTTGCAGACATAAACGATCTCATTTCATATCATATGCTTCGAAGGACTTCTCTTTGTTCAGATCTGCTGTTTCCTCCTCGGTGTTGTGCCTGCCCCTTTTGTTGAGCTCCACACTTGGTCCCCACTCTTCAGCAGACTGGGAGACTCCATGAGGATTTTTCCTGATTCTGCTCTCATCCTACACCAAACAGAAGCTTGTTTAATATCTTCTGCATCTTAACCCGTGTTCCACTGACAGATCTGCTGATGCAGTTTCCCCATGTGTGTTTTCCATCCTGATCAGCCATTATTTTCCTAAGCACTTTCAAATGCTGTTGTCTCTGCTAATATTTTTTTTGGATCCCCTTCCCCCAAAGAAACCACAAAACCAATTAAATTGTCTTCTGTCATCAGTAATTTTGTTTATACTATTGAGCTCAACATGATCTTGAAGCAGAGAACTGGACTCAAACATCAGACAGGCAAGTGCAACAAAGGAAACCCACAGATAACAGAGAATATTTGGCCTGGCAGCTGGTCAGCAATACCAGATCTGGTGGTTGTAGCATATTGCAAACTGGATATGTGGAATACATGGACAAAATGCAGTGCTGTTAACAACAAGGGGGGGAAAAAAAAGGAGCTAATTTTAGTTTGGGATGTCTTAACTGGAATTTTCCATCTAACATGAGGGAGGGACGTTGCTTTGTTTTTCCTGGGAGTTTTGAGCCTTCAGCTAGGACATGGATGCAATCCTGAGTTTCACCCTTTAAGACAGACATACAAAAATGAGAGAAATATGGAAGGAAAAACCAGAAATGAGAAGTTCAGCAGATTTGACCTCTGAGGGAAGGTTGAGGAAATTAGATTATTTTGCTCTAGGAAAAAAAGGCAGAAGAAAACCACAGTAACAAATATCTAGTCTGTAAAAGATGCTACAAAGAAGACTGTGATTTCTTTGCTTCTGTATTCTCTGAGGCTAGAACAAGAAGCAATCAGCTTTAATTGTAGGAAAGAAGATACAACACAGGTATTTAAAAACCCCAAACTTTTCCACTGTAAAAAGAGTGAAGCAGTAGAAACAGGCACCTGGGTGTGTGGTAGGGCATCCTTAGAGCGTTTTTCTTAAGAAAGTGTTAAGAAAACATCTGTCAGAGGTTGTCTTGGATATTCTTGATTTTCAATAGCACAGGAGATGGAGCTGGTGATTTATGGAGATTTTTGTCAGACTATTTGTATGTTCCTGCCATAGACTGTAGACTCTCATTTTTACTGTATTTTGATTGCTGTAATACAAAATTGAAATAGTTCAACAGAATTCTTCTACGAGCTGTAATAAGATCTCACAATGAGAAATGTGGTGGATATTGCAGGAAATTCATTTTATGTGCCATAGAGCAGGTGTTGTACATCTTAGAACAGGGACTATTGTGTCTTGTAATAATGGAATTATGAGTTTGGGAGTTCTCCCAAAGTGGCGTTTTCCCCACTTGCTGGTTTGTCAGGCTACTGCTTTTTTTTTTCCTTAGAAGTCCAGCCTGAATATATTTCTTTATATAACAGTGTAAAAGTACTTTTGCCATTTCAGCTTGTTCTGTCTACTCCAGGAAGGGAAAGAGGCAGAGGAGACAAAACAAGCAGCAAAAGAACCCTTAGTTCAGTGTTAAATACGAAAAGCTGACATTCAAAGACATTTTTAACTTATTTTTAAGGTCAAAAGGGGCCTGTTAGATTATCTCATGTGGCCTTGGCTTGCTTTAATTTATTAACCGTATTGATACTGGTGCCAAAATGATTTCTGATGATGACACAGAAAGATGTTTGTGTTCAAGAGCCAGAATATCTTCACACACCACCTGAGGCTGTTGTGTGTGTGCTCCTTTGTATACGTACACGTTCTTATTGAGACATTTTTTTGCAGCAGTGAGATATTGGCTCTTCTCTGTCATTAACAAGTATTCCATTTGTACAATTCTCTTGCTTTCTGAACACATTTCTGAATATTTACAGGAGTTCAGGTTGGTGGGAAGCAAACCTTTCATGTTGTGTTAAGAAATATATGATCAAGTTTGCAAATGTAACAGTTCAGTAATTGTTTTAATACAGGTCTTCTTGCCGTTTTATTTGACGGAATAAATAATTGTTTTAAAGCCTTGGTTTAGGTTTTCCTTAAAGTGCATTTCCACATAATTTAAACTCTGTAAACATGCAATTCTTGCGAGCAGTTCATCCTTAAATTGTTTCACCTGTAGATAAATGACAGCTTTCATCCTGATGCTAATATATTTCTTACTAATTAGAAAATTCTTGCTATAGAACTGAGAAACAAGTTACTGGAAAAGTCACTACTGATGGCTATGTAGTAGAAAAGCTCATAAAAGACTCCAAAAAGACAATTTAATATTTTTAATAGGAGACTTTAATATGATACAATAATTATGAAATTTTATCTTATTATCTTGGACTCCATATGTGTTTTTTTAATCAGCTGTCTTCTGTCTTATTGCACGAGAAACTAGGAACACCTTCTTGTTCTGCAGTTGTGTAAACTTAACATTGTGCCTCAGACTAATGGGTGATTTCCAATACAAGTAAAAATAGTTCCTTAGAAATCTGACTTAACAGGATACTTGAGTAGGTTCTCAAATCTTAAATACATTATAAACCAAATTTAAGCACCAAAGAATGGAGGCAAATATTTAAATGGCTTCTATTTGTTTAATATGCATAGATCAAAAGACAATTCCATTACCAATTCCTTATTTATTTCACAACCACTCTCAAAGTACATTTAACAAATATTCCCATTGTGAGGTCTTTGCAGGAGTCATGTCAAGTTTGCAGACTCAGTGCCTGAATAGTGATACTGTTATGTACTAAAGTGGCTTCTTGTTATCAGTCTTTCTTCAGCTCTTCAGGAATTCATTGTTTTCAACAACTAAAAAATGGTTGATATCACAGAGCAGCCAAATGACATCACCCATGAATTGTAGGAATTCTGCCTGTACCCTGTGAGCCTTTCTAGCACAAATAGGATTTTTTTTTTCAGAATTGTATTATGTCTTTATAGTCAAGATTGGAGTGTTTGGAGTGGGGAGCTGTTAAAGAGGCTTGAAATGAGGTGCTGTGAGAAGGGAGTTGGGTTGGAAAGGTAGAGAGCAATGAAATCCTCCTGAGCAGTGAATTATGGGCCCCATTATCAAAGGAACAGAATTAGTACAGCCCAGAAGAAAAGTGAGTGCACAGAATGACAATAGCCCAGGGCATGTCCGAGAGGAATTAGTAAAATGGAATTATTTGCAGTACACAGTGCAGACACAATGGACAGTAATGGACTAGAACAGAGGGGAGGAGGTGTAAGTAGCAGCAAACATCCTGCAAAAACACCAGTTGGCGCTGGGGTAATTGCTGATTGTTGTGCATGGACATGATCACCTACCAGGGCAAGTTACTCAAGAAACATGGATTTTACAAAGAGCTGCGAGCCCACCCTGCAGGGCTCTGTGCAGACCATGTCCTTGTCTGCCACTGTAGAGTAGATGATCTTTGCAGTCTGTTGGAATTAGATTATTTTATTTGTTTTAAGTCAAACAAGAAAAGCCCCCAAAAGAATATGGTTTGTTCCTCTTTTCATACTTTTGGGATAAAACAGGCTATGACATGAATACTTTAGGTCAAGTCTGAAGGAGTCATTGAGCAATGAAAAGAACTCTGGTTCAGGAATCAGTGTTTTGTTGGATCAGCAATGCATCACTCTTGCTGTGCATAAGCCATTGGAAATCAAAACAAAAAAAAAAAATCAAAAAAACCACCAAAACCAAACAACAACAGCAACAAAAAAATCCAGAAAAGCACACCATAAAAACACTGTGTGCTTTATTTTAGTGGGCCTAGAATCCAATATTGTTTGCCAGGTGCAATGGTGACATACTGCTCCAAGTGTCGTATCTGAGCCAAGGTCCAGGTAGGCAGGATTCACTGTGATCTTATGGACTCAAAACGTCTTCACTGCAAAAAACTGCAGAATTAAATTTCAGTTTTAGATTTGCCTGGTTTTGCCAGCTCGTGTTTCTCTGCTGGTGTAATCTCAAGCTGGGGTGGTGTCTGCCAAAGGTACATCTCTTTTATCACTGTGAAAATACGAAAAAAGGTTGGTTGTGTGAAGGATCCAAGAGATTTTAAAGGTTGACCTGGAAAGATGGAAGAGTAAAACTGTTGCTAAGCAGGAGAGAATAGAAAAAAACATATACCTGAAAAAAGACAAATTTGACCACCAGGACACGAAAGTTTAGGCAACTATCCCATGAAGTTCAGTAGGGACTTAATTCATCCAATTAGAAATGTACTGATGTTGCAAAAATGGTGTATTTTTCTACCAGAACAACTTTGCTGACACTTCACTTATGAAAATGGGACAAAAATGGCTTTACCATCAGGGCTAGAAGTTTTTTCACAGAGCTAAACCAAAAATCCTTTCTAGTCACTGCACTTTTGTTTTCACTGTTGCAGAACTAGTGCTGCAAGTTAATCACTGTGAACTCACATTTTAGACACTGTAGATAGGAACTCTTGAAACTCAAGTTTGTGGATTTGAGTTAGTCTTTCTCAAAGCAAATCAGGTTTTGTTGCTCTATTACCTAGAACCAGAGGGGGCCAGGTATTTCCTCCCATGTTTCTTTGCAGATTTAGCTCAGCAGTTCTTTCTGAGCAGTGTTACTTCTGGTTTTATTTGGATGGAGAATGCTTTTAATGTGTGTTGTAACCTATTAGGAAGTGTGGATTGCTTGGTTAAAAAAATAATTTAAAACACGACCTTGTTCCCATAGTTTTTGTTTTCTGCCTTATCCTGACTAGTAGAGCAGTTCCATGTCGTCTCTGTTGTAGTTAAGAGGAAGAACATCACCCACTGTGTTAGTTTTTAGTTTAAGAAAGTTGCACTGGCCGCTTGCATCATCCACTGAGGAGATGCTTATGTTAAATGCACCTGTGAGAAAGCCGAGGTGCTTTTCTCTCATGTTGGTGTGATGATAAATTCTTTCAAGTATGTTGGAAGTACATATAGACAGAGCTGCACCACTGGAAATTGCACATTCCCCCATCTGGGACGCTCCAGAGTTCTGAGGTGTGCCCTTCAGGATGTCCACTGCCTGCTCTCCAGTGCTGAGCTCCATTGCTCTTTCCACAAAATTTATGTGAGGTCTTTGGATGTTTCTACAGTTAACTTAAGCAACTGCCAAAGAGAAATCTTCCATAATTTCCTGGTTCCTGGGCCATTTTGTTACAGTACACACATGAGTTGTTATGCAGAAAAGGCTGTAGTAAGATGACTCACTCCAACTGCTATTACCAAGGAACAAGTTGCTCAATTACATTATATGATACCGCATCTACTACTTAATATTTTTCCCTAAAGCTTCCTTTGGCCTTTGTTATATCACTGCTCTTCTGTTCTTAATGTGGAAATAAAATGTGATGTGTGAGTTTGTGCCTCTTGTTCTCTGGTGCTTTTTACTTGAGAAGCTCTTTAAAACAACTGGCCATCACTGCAGGTTCTGCAGGCAGTGCTCTCTGCAGCCCTTGGGTTCTTCCATTCAAACATTTTTTTAGGCCATACGTATCCTAATTTTACTGGACTGAAATTCAGTAGACATTTGTCCAAATCAAAGCAGAAGCTGGTGTATTTATTTTGGAGCTCATAAGCATGATTTAAGAAAATAATTACCCAAGCTTATTTCTGCATTCAGCAATACTGAATTATTCTATCCTTCTAGCCAAAGCCTTTCAAGATGGAGCAGAAGAACAGAGTATAATTTATAAGTTGTCCAGAGGTAAAATCAGATGTTCCTGTCAAGTCTTGCTTCCCAGATTTTACAAAATCTGTAATTTAGGTGCTATAGATGGTGTTGCCTGCCTGTATTTGACAAGAAAGAAAGAGTTGATGGACATTGATTTGCCACTGGGAACTGAAACCATTAATTGAAGCTGTGGCCACTAATCCATTTCTTTGCTCTGCTTTGTGGATCCTGACTTAACAGTTTTTGCTACAATCAAAAATTCATTCATGCAAATGCACCTTTTGTGATCAAAGTAATCAATTTTTCTGGCTTGTAGTTGACAGACTCAGGATTCTAAAGACATATCCACGTGTCACTGAATTCCCAAAGGAGCTGAGTGCTCCCAGGGTGGGACGTGTGTTCCTGTGTCCGGAGGGATGAGACACCAGAGCAAACCTGAGCATAAAGTACTCAAAATGCTGCCAGCTCTGACAGTGGTGCGAGACAAGACACTTGAATATAGATCTTTGAAGTGAACATATTGGGATTGGGGTGTTTGTTTGTTTTCTGGTTTATAACCCCTCTAAATTTAGTGTACAAGAGAAACTGTAGAGAAAATGCAAGAATGGTGACGTGGATTTTTGTCTTGTTGGTTGGTTGGTTGGTTGGTTGGTTGGTTGGTTGGTTGGTTGGTTTTTGTACTTGCAGAGTTGGGCTCTGGAAACTTTGGTTATTGCAGGGGTTTTTCTCATCTGTTACTTCTTGTGATGGAGGGAAAGAGAGCATTTACTCGGGAAGGGTTTGAAAAAGAGGCTTTTAATATAATACATATAAAGTACAGTGAAACACTACTAATGGAAGCCTCATGAATAGATGTAGTTTTATTAGTTGGTATTTAGGGAATTATCTGAATATCCCAACAATAAATCTTTTATCACTTATTGATAGCAGCTTCACTGATGTAAATCACAAATATCTTTGCTCTCAGGTTCACATTGGCCTAATTGAGATTAGCAAATGGCCTTTCCCATCCCTACAGTTCCTGTGTGAGAATAAATATACAAGTTTAATGCTACATTAACTGACAAGTGCATGAGATTCTTTGTTTTGCTGCCTCCTTATTGTACTGAGGTGTCTCAAAAGCTTGGTTTAGTTTTGGGGTGTTGGAAGCTGTAGGTTTTTGTGACTCGTGTTCTTTTAAGCCTGTGTCAGTGCGAGTGTGAAGTACGTAGGTGAAAAGTTAAGAGGATGTTTGGGAGACATAAGGGTAGAGATGTTTGTTCTTGGTGCTCTTCACTCAACACGTTGGCCTGCAAGTATCCTATGGTTTTAGTGAGAGTCCCAGTCAAGCTGCTGTTAGGGTTTAAAGAGTCATTAAGTTTGGCTGAAATGGTTTAATTTATGGACAGAAGGGAATTGGAGGAGAAAAGCTCTAGCCCTTATTATATAGGAGAACTCTGTAGTAAATGTGTACCCTAAAATTTCATAATTAAGGAAATTTCTCATAATTTCTGATCATTAAGCAACAGTGCAACGCCCTTGATCCTGATATTTTCTCAAACTAGTATGTTATAGATAATTGGGGTTAGAAAATGGCCATAAAATATGTAGGCTGGCATAAATGTCCTATTTATAATATAGACTACCTTGCATAACTGCAGGGTCTCAGGTTGATTTTTTAGCTTTATAGTAATTAACATAGATAAAATAACTTACATGTCCTTGGTTAAGACCAAGAGCACTGTTAAATACTACAATGACAACAGCATGTGCTTAATTTCTCAGCATTCCCTTCAGAAGAAATCTCTAAGCCTTTTGTACTGTTAATTAGCAAAGCAATATTACTTTGCTGAACTGCAGTCACAATTCTCATTTAATAGTTTTCACTGTAAAGTCTACATAATTGCTTATCATTGCTCACACACGTGTGGGTGCAGCTGATACAGCACTGGCTGAAGGAGAGGCAGAAGATGCCCTCGGTGTGAGGAAGCCACTGAACCATGTTAAACAATTGTGGGAATAACTCTTATTTTCATGACTTTTGCACATGTAACTCTGAACCATGAAACTCTATTCAGATAGATTTGTCTGGTTTAATACACCAGCCCTGTAACTTCGTTAAGGTCAATTGCAGGAGACTTTTGCCTTTTCGTTTGCTGCCTCGGAGGGGTTGCTTTGGTTTTCATTTGTCTTTGTCAAGTTACAGCATTTTATCTTGTTTAACGTTAGCATCAGGAATGTCATATCTGGTGGATGGGTTTTTTCCTGAATGACATAAAATATATTACTTGCAGGTCTGAGATGTTAGTTGGAGTGGCAGAAGTATTGCTTTATTCAAGTTTTCTGGGATTCCAAAGCTTAAAAAATCAGTATGTTATATAGATGCTGAAAATAGAAGTTTAAGAAATTATGAAATCCTGAAAATGGCATTTCTGAGCCTTGCTAATAATATTGTAAATAGCAGAATATCATAAAATCAGTATAATTGAAAATGAAACACAAGGTTGGGAAGAGGGCAGATTTAATGGGGATTTACTCTTTAAATTCTTTATTTCCTTGACATTTGTTTGTAAGAAATACGTTAAGATCCTGCAATCAAGGACTGTTTTTCTTTGTTAGGGTTGGTATTCTGAATTTTTAGGTGTCCAGTGTAGATCATGTAGAGTATGTGGAAAAAGGGAACATCAGAATACTACAGCAGTGTGATTGTAGATCATGGAGTTCCCAGAGCCAGGTTTTCCAGGTGAATTTCCTACAGCAATCAGTCTTTTTGTATTGTACACTGTGCATATTAATTATTCTTGAATTCACATTGAAATTAGGCCTTTTTGCTAAAACCCTTAAAATCCATGAGTGAAATTAGTTTCAAAAGGAAACTCTGCAAATGGTGTCTGACCTGCTCTCTTCTTTCTTCATTTAATATTTATATTGTGTGTGCAATAAAAGCTTTGCAGTGCTTTCCAGGAACTTCAGCATCTGGCCTGCTTCCAGCATGTTTGTCGCTAGCCAATCTTCTGGAATAGCTGGTAATTATTTACCTGTATAAGTGATTAAACACATTCTCATTACAAGTGAAGCTTAGTAGGGTTTTTCCTTATGGTCCAGGACAACATATTCCTCATCAGTGTTCTTTAATAACTTATCTATTTCTCCTTCTCTTCCATTTCATTTCTCTTCAGGACATTTTCTGACTCTGCTGACCATGTTAATCTTCAATAGTGCCCAAGGGATTTTGCTGTCTGCTCCTTTGGCATAGTCCTAAATTAGCTCTGTTCACATTTGTTCAGGATATAGCACTGAACATACACTGTGGTATGGAATAGGACAATCTCTGCTCTCCTCTTGGATGATTAGTATTCCAAGATAGTCTTTCCTGTGACTGGTGATTTCAAATCAGAACATTTGTTGGCATGATATTAGTTTTTTCTTCCTTGCTACCAATCCACAGAACATTTTGTCAGCAAAGGCAGCAGTTTGACTCAGCTCGTCCTGCCCTGACAGATCGTTTGGTAGATAGAAGTGTTAGATTCCATTTTCCTCAGCAAAGCTCAAACTAAACAAATAATTCAATTCCCATATCGATGCTGGTCCCCTTACACATTTTATCCAGGCTGGGCAGATGTAACTTTTTTAAGATAGCTCAGTGGGGCTTTTTTGTTTGTTTTGGTTTTGCTTTTATTCCTCCCCAGTGCACTCTTGTGAACACCTCATTTGGGAGATAACGGTGGTTACTTATTATCACAGTTAAATTAACTACCAAACATAGTTTCTTCAGGCTTTCGTGGCATCATACTTTAGTCACACCTGCTGACTTCCCATCCTCAGCTCCTGGAGAAAACCTCTGGGCAGCCAAATATGCAAGGATGGACTTGCTCACTCACTGACTGCTTGGGGATTTATTGAGCTCCTATCACTGTAAGAAGTCAGATGGTGTTAAGATATTTCACCCATGGCTTTCTTTTGCCTACTGTTCCTCTTCTGTCTCATCCCACAAAGATTCAATGATGCAGTAAGTACCATGAGACTCTGCAGTATTGAATGGGCAAAAGAATGTTTATTTGCCTGTATGTCCAGAGTGTGACAGAATTTATTTTTTTCAGAGTGCAAACATCCGTATGTATGTTTCAGGATGATATGTTGCTACTTATGGTTAAAATGCTAAGTTGAAACGCAGGTTTCTCTCAGCATGTTCTCTTTTTCTGTGTGGAAGGGTGGAATGATCAGAACTAGAGAAACTACTGAAGGACTCCTTGTGACAGCAAGCAGCTTTTTAATGCAACAATGAGCACTTGTTTATTCAATGTTGCTTTCAACTCCAGTCTCTCATTCATAAAGGAAGAGAGAACAAAAACTAGAAAACAAAAATCTAATTAATCTAAGGGTATTGAATGCTTGTTAAAATTCACCTGTCCCAGAATGTCCATTTATCATGATTATGACTGAACAACCAAGCTAGGAAAGGTGCTGCTTCTTCATTTGATACAAAATCATGATTTATTACCCTCATTTTTTGTAATGGTTAAATCTAATGAACGTTTCTGCATGACAAATAATTTGTCTTCAGAGTAAAATTAGACATGTTATTCTTTCATGTAGAACATTACACAGCAATTCATGGGATACAGAAATCTTCTATCACTGAATTATTGCCAAGGTACTGGCTGCATATATAAACAACATGTGTGCATTAATGTTTTAATATTATATAGTCTCCTGTTTGTATAATTATGTAAATATTTTCATTTGACCTAATCAGTTTGCAAACTACATTTTCCTTCATGCTTATAAACTCCTTGTCATAGATCTGAAAAACACATATCTTGATGAATAATTGGCTTCTTTGTCCATTCATTGTACATACATATAGAAGTAACATGTTCAATTTTTATTTAGTGGGTTCTGTATTTAATAATGGTACTTCCTACCTGAACAGTGCAGCTACACTTTTCTTTCTTCTTTTTCTTTTTTTAGGGGGAGATATTTTAATATTACTGCTGCTCATTTGCTTCCAGACTGCTCTTTATAGAGATCCTCCTGAGTAATTTTACAGTACAGGCAGCTGCCAGGTTGGGGTCTTGATGCTGCTCCATGGATTTCATAAAGGATAATCATTCTTTAAATGTTCTAGTAGCAAAAAGATGATGTAAATTATTCTGTAGACTTCTGTGGAAATCTTCCTGCTTTATTATTCTAACACTGCTGTAGTACCATATGTTTCAACCTGCTTCTATGCTCTTTCAGTCATCAGAAAAACTTCAGGCAGACGGTGTTCTAATTAAACCTAAAAAACCTTAAAATTTGCTGTAAACTGAGCCAATGCTCTGATTGTGAGATTAGATTCTGCTAGAACTGGGGCTTACAGAAGACCTCGAGCTTCAAATGTTTGTACTCTGGCCTCTCCCCCTGTGCACAGTGATTTATTGTTAGCAGTAGCACTATACACTTCTGTGAGAGTAGAACCAGCAGTCCAGCCCAGGGTTCTGTTTTACTGAGTGCTGTGCCACAGAGGGGTTTCTAATCCCCTGAGAGGCTGCTCTAGGGTCTCTCTTAGTGGGCTTGGGGAGCAGAGTGCAGGAGTCAGAGCTGGTTCTGGATGAGGACAGGGACAGTGCTTTGGTGGTGCTCTGCCCGGTTCTGCTCTCCTGGTGATGGGAATGCTGGTGTGGGTGCCACGGGAGCTGGACCGGGTGACAGGGATTAGAAGGCACTGAGAGCCAGCCACTTCACCTCCCAGCCCAGCTGCTCTCACCTCCGACCTTTCCTTAGGGCATTGGCTCCCTGAGCCCCACAGGCTCAGCGATGCCCCTGGGAAACAGAGGAGTGCTCAGAGGATCAGCTGCTGCTGGGATCGGCCCTGGGCTTGTGCAAATGGAAAGGGTCTGTGCTGCATTCCTGTGCTGCAGGGCTCTTAGTTCCACGTGAGAAGCAAGATCTATGAAATGAAGCAGTTAACTTCACTGGGGAATAAAAAAAAATACTTTCTGTACTTTCAGTATTTTTCAGCATTTGGTATTATTTCATATATATATATATGTATTCAGTACTTAGTGAATTGATATAATTATTTTCCATGAGTCTCAGGTCAAGAGCTTAGAAATCCAGTGAAGGTGTAGTAATACTTTTTTGTTCTTTGAAGCTATGGAATTCATTTGGTTAACACATTTCACTCTTTGCAGTCAACAAGGTGGTGATTTTAAATGAAAGTTGGGAATGTTATGCCTCTATTTCATTGTTAGTGCTTGGTTGAAAGTCCCAATTATGGCAAGATTCATAATAAAACTTGATAACAAAACAGCAGCTGAAGTGAGAGGCTGGAAAGATAGATGAAAAGTAGGTAAAATAATTAGCTCTCTCACAGTTGATGTGGCAAAAAAAGCATCTCAGGATAACAAATAACTACTACTGAAAGCAATCCATTATGTGTGAGGAAAGGTAAGACAATTAGTAAGTCATAGTTGTTGCAGAATCCCTCACAGTTTGGATATAAACATGATTTTAGTGTCTGCATCTGTTACAGAGGGGTCTTTTCCTAGTGGAATGCACCAACTGCCCCCCAAGACTTTTTTTCCCCTTCTTTTTTTTTTTTCTCTTTTACTTCTTACCTAGTAGGTAACCTGGTGCTTCATCTTAATTACACTGTTTTGTTTCAGTCCTTTGGAGATACAAATGACTTTGTCAGACCAGGTGGTGATATCTGTATTAGCCTACTTTAAATCTCTGCTGTAGCAGAAAAAACCTGAACTGTTCCTTCCCTCTTGGCTTGTTACTGTGCATGTTTCAGCATGAATTGTTCTGTCCATTGAACATTCATATTTTATATCACAAAACATTATGACACAGGGACAGAGTACCCAGCCTTCCCCATCTGCTGTGGGGTAGATGCTGTTCCACATAAGTTAATTCCTTTTAGGATGGTAAAAAACATCCCAGGATAGGTTAAATGTCAGTATACTCTGTGTTACCTGAGAGAGGCTGAAATTTTGGGTTGTGTTTTTCCTCTCCAGTGCAGGGACCAGGAAGGGATAACAGCCAGTGCTTCTGAAAGCTGCTCTGTGCCTTCTGCAGGACGAGACAGAGCTCCGTGTTTGTTCCTGCCTGGGCTTCTCAGAAGGTGGAACCGTGGGGAGCTCAAAAGATCACTCAGGTGTAGTTGAAGAAACGAATGAGCTTTTGGAGGGGGTTGTTGGATTCAGTAGCTGAATATTCAGCTGTGTAAATTACAGGAAGATATTTAGTCCCAACTTCACAAACGATGAAGTGCAAGAAATCTGTCTGGGGTTATTATTGTCTGGGAGTTTTGCAGCATCTTTGAACTCTCTGTACTTTCTGGTAAATATGACACTGCCTACCACTGCTACCAGGATTGCTGTTTTCTAGGATGAGCTATTGTATTTTAAGGCAATTTAAAAAACCCAAACCCAGCCTTCCAGGTTTGAAAATAATAATTAATCATTCTGTTGTTTATTTTTTCTTAATGTTGGTTTTCTTATTAAACAGTGCCTCAGAAACAGGGCTTAAGCCTTGTTGCTCTCAGCAGTGATTTTTACCTGTGATATCTTACTGAAGATGTAGAAGGCACAGTATTAATAAGGGGAAGAACCTATACCTCGTGGCAGATCTTTGAGCAAACATGGTTTTGGAAGAGATTTGAAAGCCTCTATGTTCTCCCTGCAGCAATGGTCAAGTGTATGTACTTGGATTTTTTTGGCTTCAACCATTTGGATGAGTGGTTGGAGCATTAATTTTGCTTTTCAATCTTCATTCACTTCATTATCCCATAGGTCTAGAAGTTCCCTGTAGTGATCCTCCATCAGTGGTGATGGGAGTGTACACAATAGTACAGTTCTATATTTTCATGACTAAAGCTTTTCTTGCCTTTTTAGCTATAGATAATTTCTGCTTGTGTCCACAAAATCCACAGAGCAGTATACAATTGTATTTGAGATGTTTCAGTACTTACTGCATTTCCAGTCTTGAGTTAGCTCTGGTTGTATTTTCAGTATAAATCATTAGTAGTAAACGATGTTACACTGTGTAAAAGTAGGAAAATTCAGAATTCATGGTGTTCTAATTTGTCACAAATATCCCTAGGAGGACTCGACCACTTCTCTGATTATTGTTAACTGCCTGCCCTTCTAAAGAACACCTTGGCTTAGTGTCAGCTGTGGGAAATCTTCTGAGCAGACAGTGTGTGTTTTCTGAACAAAAAGGTGAAAATACTGCAAAATACATTTTGCAGATGCTCAGTGTAAGAGCTCATACTTGTGCATGTTGGAATTTTATTTCCAAGCTGTGGAGGTGAATGCCTGTTGGATTTGCCTGTGGGAGGAGAATTTTATAGTTTCTTAGATTTGTTATATAGACACCAGATTCAATTATGAACTCCGAAGATGGAAAGTCTATGTTTATTACAGAAACTGGAAGAGACAGTAAAACACAAGGTTTTGGGTTTGACTGTTGTTTGCCTCAACAGGGAAAAAAAATTAATTATATATTTCAGAAGATTGGACCAATAAATCATCACCTCCTAAACAGCTTCCCTGTTTTTTAACTGAACTGTTTATCAGAGTTGATAAAGCCTTTGGGACACGAGAAGGTCGCTTGCTTCTCTGTAAAATGCAGGGATGGTAAATAGTACTGAGAAGTGGTAATGTGCCTGTCTGTTTGCTGTCTGCTTTGGCTGGAGTCACAAAGGATGTGGAGTTCCCAATGGATTCTGGAGCACCTCCTGCTGCCTTGAAAGAAATCCCCTGTCTTGGCATTCTCCTTTCCTTTCACAGAGAGATCCTGTGTGTTTGCTATGCTTATGAGGACTTTCACATTTTAATTTGAACATTTTAGCACACTTTTATTTTAAATAGAAAGAAAAGTATCACTGGGATGGTGGAACAGATATTTCAAGCAAACAGTCCCTTAAGCATAGAACAGGCAATAGAAAGATTAGAAATTTCTCCAAAGCAAAGTAATCCCCAAGAATCCTCCTTGTTCCTTAAGAGCCCACCATATCAACTTAACAAAACGCTTCCTCCCTTAAGCAGGGTCTCGTTTCTCTGTTTTCAGGAGTTCAGATCCTCTTTCCCCCTCCCTTAGTGCCCCTTTGACTTTGAATAATGTTTGCAAACTTCGAAGGGGACAAAGTGTCACTTTTCAGAATTCTGACAGGATTCCTCAGTGGTCAGTCAGTAGAGCAATGCCCTAAAGGCAGGTCTCAAATTCCCAGATTTTGACTTGCATTCCCAGGGAACAAATTGAAGAAAATATACTAAATGTGCTGTGTATGTGCTCATGTAAATGAACAAACTCTTCTGAAAATAGTGGTGTGTCACAGGGGGAAAAAAATTAGATGATGGGAGAAAAATTAGGCTAAGCTGTGTTTTAAAACTGAAATACATATCTTGATACACGTCAGAAACCAGTCTTAACTTTTATGTGGCATTTTATCAGAACTCTGGATTTGGTGTTTGCATTATGCTACAGAGCTCCCTAGCTTGTAGAGGAATTTATCTAAGAGGATTTGGGACTTAGAATTCAGGCCTAAAGCAATGCTTGTCCATCAATAGACTGTGGGTATCTCTATACTTCTAGTTCTGCAGTTAATTAGCTGGGTTTTTTATAGGCTCAGGAGTTTTTGTGCTATTTTTATTGCTCTCTCTCCTTAAAAGTAATAAAATGTTGTAACAAAGCTTTAGAACTGGTAATGTTTTGATACATGGGGCAAAATTAGTATTTGGAACAGCAATACTAATTTATATTGTCCCTATTTGCTGAACACTCGGATTAAATTTTTGTCTCATAGTCATTTAATATGCTGAGTTTTAAGCATTCACAGCTTAATTCTCTCTTGTGCCCCTGAGGTTGCCAATGTTATATTTTTCTAAATTGAGTTCTGTATCTTTCTAGTTTAATGACAGTGGTTTTTGATCACTGATCTCATGCAATTTTATGGATTTCTTCCACTGATATTCTGTAAAATACTGCTTCTTTATTCATATTGAGGCTGCATACTTTACTTCCATAGATTCCTTTTCCTTTCTTTTCTGACACATATTTGGGCCCGTGGTACCACTGACTGAGCCCATGGCAGGAGTGACTTGGAAGGGTACAGGGAGCTCAGCTGCCCAGCTCAGCGCTTCAGTGAGGGGCAGCAATTTGTGTTGGTGGAGTTGTGCACTGCCAAAGGCCACTCCAAAAGTCTGTATTTGGTGTGAGTGAGAAGTCTTCGCTCCAGCACTAGGTTTAGGACAGTCACTGTCCAGGCTGAAATTCCAGCATTTCCAGCCCCTCAGGATGTAAAGGACTCTGCTGGGCAGACTGGCCCAAGCATTCCCTCAGCATGTTGGTAATCCTGGTGTTTGCTCTACATTTGTGATTTTCATACCCAACTACATTTTTTGAAGAGAGGTAGAATATTGAGGATGCTTTATAGAGACAGATTTTCTTCCTCTCCATTTTGTCCTCATTATCAACACTTCCTTGCTAATTATTGACAAATGCATTAAAATATCTTCATCCAAACCTGATACACAGCCACCAAAAATGAGACTCAAATGAAATTTCTCAAAATGGGGTGTAGTAAGCAAGGAAAACATCTTGTTAAAAATGTATATATTTATTTACTTGTTAGCCTTAGACACCGTAATGTAGGAGAGCTTTCATTTACTAAGCTTAGTTGCTTTGTCAATGCTGCTCCATTTACCTGAATTCTTCCTAGTGAAAAATGGATAACGGAACATTACACTTAAGCCTTATTATTTATCTGTGTATGAAAAGGGAAGGGGACAGTGTCCTAAATGCAAATACCGAAGACCTTGCCTCGAAGACAACTACTTTCTATTAAATGCATTGGATTCAAAGCAATAAATTAAAAGGCTTATTGAAATTCTAAGCATTATTTCCATTCTCATTTTACATTAATCTACAAAATGGACTCACTCTTGATAAAGCTCCAAGAAATTGTTAGTGATTCACTCTCTGCCTGGGTACACTGTTGCTATTGCCAGTGGTTTGGCTGTTTATTTTATTTTACTGCTCTGAGTTGAGTAGCATTGCTGAGGAACCCTTTCTTTTCATCCTCTCTCTCCCCTACTACTTCTTTTAGCTGCATCGATGGATGGAAACTAATTTTGTGATGGATGGAGCCTCAAAATGGGATCTCAGTTAAGACTCAGAACAGGGGGAGAACTGTGTTGGTGCTGCCTTTTGTGTTCTCTCCTCAGGCTGTTGGAGGTCAGAACAGTCAGACTCATGGGTTAAGGCAGGGTATTGTGCAGTTGGGTTGTAATACAAATATGCAGAGGAGATGGAAACATTAAGCTGCAAGATAAATGAATGTATTTGAGAAATTGAGAGTTGTTGTAGTAGGAATGCAATAGGGAACCATTAGTGAGTGAAACTCTTGTCAAATCAGCTTTGCTTCTGAGTCTCTGATAAACAGAAAGATCATGTTACCTGTTACAAGAGCAAATATTTACAGTTCTTTAGACTTCCTGATTGAAGTATAGACTAAAAATGCAGTGTACTATCAACACAGCAGTTCCTCACTTAAGACGGTCTCTGATAGTATTTTGCAACTCAGGATCTGTCCTGTTGCTGGAAATATGAAATTACTTTTTTCTCACTGTGTGTCACGTAGCACATTTGTCTGACTCAGTGCAGGTAGATCTAATGAAACACTCCTTGCAAATTAACCTATTTATTAACTGCTTCATAAATTGTAATATTAACCTGCACTTCACCTGTGCTGTAACAGGCTGAGAGAATGTTGCAGACTGGCAAAACTAAGGATCTTGCAGGTCCTTCTGCTGTTGTTACACCAAGAAGCTTTGGCTTCCATGTCTCTTCTAAGTTACTGAAGTGCCACTCAATGGTGCTATTTTCATGACTCATAAAGTGAGTAACAGCTGCAGCCTTTAGCAGCATATTAGCAGTTCATTCTGTGACCCTGGGTTCAATAATAGCTCTGCCCAGTGCATCAGTGAAAATAAAGCATTGAAAGAATGGCCATTATTAGCTGAGGTTTCCTCCTCCTAACCATCCTTCATGTGCAAACTTTCACCATCTTCTCTTTTCGTAAAGGGAATTGGCAAGGCTGGTACTCAGAATTGCTCAGTCCAAGTTTTGGAAGGTTCTCCCAAGATTAAATGAACTGCGTCAGGCTTACTTGGAAATTGGAGTTTTCCTTTTGCCAGGTAAAATTCAGTCCCAGGTCCTCCTCCTGTCAAGTGCAGTTAATGCAACAGAACATCTCCTGCTCTGTCTGTGTGAGGCTCCTCTTGTGCTCCAAGGGCAGATTTCCAGTGGATCCCAGCCAGGTCTCTGGCTTTTCATGGAAGACTTGCAAGTGTTCTGATACAAACATCTAATTGCCCTTCTTGGAGCTACAGCATCCTTACAATGATCAGCTGAGCAGATCAATATCTCCCTTCTAGAACTGACATGCCCAGTATTGGGTGGTTGAAATTTCCAAACGGTTAATTAAAGATATTGCTGAAATCTCATACAGTAGCTGAAAACAACTTTATACCCTCTGAGAAGCACTGGTAGACTAACCTGCTTATTTCAATAGGTTTTATGAATATGGTAACAGAAATTAAGCATGTGACTGTTGTGTTATAATGAGATTTGGGCTTTTTTTTTTTTCTCCAAAATATAGTGCCCTTGGGAGATAAAAAAAGGCATCTCTGGTGAATATTTTTTAATTTCCACAAAGATCCAGCTGTGAAGTTTGAGCATGATGAGATACAGTGAGGAGGAGCAGGCACTAACACCTTTCATGTGATTATGTCAAGATGGAAAACCTTGGTCAGAGAATATAAACCTTCATGCAATGTTGTTCTTTGATGGAGAGGAAATCCTCTTCTAAAAGGATTAATGGAAAACTTGTCTGGCATCTCTGCTGGATCTACTAAATGCTGAAGAAGAGAATATGGTTTGAAAGATCTGATTTGAAAGATCTTTATTCACACTATCCTATGCATAATCATTTGGAATAAAAAAAAGTGAGTGTTCCAGCATACCGAGTAACTGCCACTGGTGATGGATTGTGTTTGCAAGGTACCATTCTCCTGATGGGCACAAGAACCTTCCTTGGCTGGCAGCGATCACATTCCTCAGTGGCAATAATCCAGGGCTGTAGTTTCTTGCAGAGCTGAGGCTGCATTTGTGGAGCCATTTCACCTGGAAAGCAGGTGAAATGGAAACTTTCTTCCCTGATGGCATTTTATGGGAAAACATCAAGTTGCAGTATAGATGTATCGTCCTTCAGCTGTTTGACTTAGTAGAAATCAATGATAAGTTCATATCCTCAACTGGAAAAAATAAATCAATTAATAGCCAAAAAAGGGCAAAATCAATACAATGTATAAAACAGTGTCAGCCTAATTAAAATGTCCTGTGCACCTCAAAATTACTTAATGCCTAAAAGTACTGAATAGCAATTCCCAGTCTGCCAGAGGAGGAAAAAAAATAACAGTAAGAAAATGCAGGACCCCATCATTTGCAATGCCAAGTTTAAAAGGAGCTTCATTTTGGATTAGGAGCTGAGAACTTGTAACTACAATGAGCTTCAGAGGCTGCCTTTCCTCAAGTGTTCAGCCCAAATCCTACTGCCCTCGGAGCAGCTTTGAGGCTGTGTTTCCCTGAGCATGAAGTCTTCTTGAACAATTATCCTGATATATCAGTCTTGAGCAAGTTTTCCATTAATTTTGGTCAGCCTTCATTTCCAGGCTGCTGTTTCTCTTCCTTCAAAGCACACCTATTTAAATATTGTTCTTACAACGAAAACGTGTTTATATCTTGCCTTCCCCAGATATGTTCTAGAATTGCCCTGGGCAGTGCTGCAGTATTTGGAGCTGGCACTTCCTCACACCTCTTTGTTTTACTTGTGAGGAAGATACCTCTGGATTCTACCTCTATTCTTCTAACCCTTTATTTAGGCTTGTCTTGTTCATACTGATTAACTCTGGATGTTTTGTGGGAGAAGGGAAGAATAAGGTAGGAAATATGAAGAAAGGAAGCAAGCACTCATGTAGTGATTATCATTAGTATCCACTGTATTGTTCTGGTGGTAACAAATGAAACAATGCCATAAATGTAGCTGTGTTGTAGGGTATATTATTTTATTATTTGTTCTTTTTGTGTTCATTGTTGGTACAACTGTATGTCAAATTTTTTTTTCCATCTTCTGCCTGCTAAAGTAAACAGTAATACCAAATACACTGTGCATCAGCTTGGCTGTTCTACCTGGTTTAGATTTGATTTGTTTTTCCTGAAGTACAGTTATAATGATAACTTCAGGAAAAGACTAATGGAGGAGGTATCTCAGTGTATAAGTGACTTTTATCAGCATGGTGGTTCTTGTTTTGATAGAGCATCTTTCACACTCTTTTGTTTGCAGGAAGATAAGCAAATTGCTACAGTTTTCTCGCATGGACAAGAGCTCCATTTGGCAAGTTCTAACATAAGTGAGATTCCTAAAATCTAAAGATGGGAAGAGAGCTGTTACCAAATGAAATTTATCAAGGCTCAAAAAAGGAACTGAACGCGAGATGCAAAGTCATAACCCTGCCATAGTTTTAAAATGGGTGGGATTTGTTTTAAGTTCCTTTTAGGCTCTGCTCTAAGAACGATTTACTAAGAGAGGAAGTAATTAAATGCTACTTCATGGAAAGGTCGGCCTGGAGAGATTTCTTTATTCTGTGGTAACGTGAGAATTGGAAACCTTTCGATCTAAACAGCACTAATGCCGCTGCCGTACAGATATCAGTGTGAGGGGAGGTTCTGTGGAAAAGTTGTTCTGCCCAACCAAGTGTGCACTGATGGTTGAGGGCAGTCAGATGGAAGCGAAAAATACAATTTTAAATCCTTGCACCAAATCAGGGATCCCTGATAGTCAGAGGTGACAGAGCTGGCTGTTCTGGTCAGAGTACACTTCATTCCTTCCTATTCACCATGTTGCTGTCCTAGTTCACCAAAGAGTGACTTCAGATTGGTTGCCCCATAATGTACAATACATTGTTATTATTACAATAATTAATAATCAATATTGATCAAAGTAAATACTTGATACCAGAATATTGGTGTTATATCATCCTGTAGTATCTGTATTGAATTAACTGCTTTCTGATTATACAGACAACTGAATTTCATTTTAGGAGTCAAGATCCACTGAGTTAGCATATGATGCCAAGCCACTTAAATTAATCTGGATTATTTGGGTTTTTTGTCAGTGCTAACGTATCCAGCTGTGGGGAGTTTGTTTGCTTTAGTGTTTTATTTTAAGTATCACAAACCAAATAACCATGTCCAGCTACAGAAACTGCTTGGATTGAATCATAAGTGACTATTACTCTTCTAATCTTCAAATATTTGTTGATAAATGCCAACAAAGGACACACTTTAGGGCACTGTGAAAAACAAAAAACAAATAAACACAATAAAAATATGCAAGTAAAAATGAATGTCTCTCCTTTGGTCCTGCAGACTAAGAAGTCCACCTGGTCTGTAACTGGTAATAATTTAGACTATCCAGTTTTGGTAGGGTTTGGAGATTCTTTTTTGTTGTTTTGTTTGTTTTCTGAATGTGTCAGGGCTTTCACAAAATGGGACAGATGCACTCTCTGTGTTGACTGTTTGGAGGCTGTACCAAAAGGCTCATGTCTGCATGACAAGATCAGGGTATTGGTGCTCTGGATCAGCCATTTGATCCCAGAGTAACAAGGACAGTGATGGGAAGGCTTTCTTTGACAAGCCCTCTTTCATTGCCTTAGGTATGCAAAGAGGTGTGCAGGCTGTATGGATGATAGTTTCATTCTATTCTTATTAATGCTTCTCTAGCTCCTAAAGGCTCTTATTTTCCATATATTAAACATGTTTGCTTGTTTGATTTTTCTTTCTTTTATGAGAAACCTTTTTGTTACTTGATAAATGCACCAGTGTTGCTGTGTGGGGCCCTCTGCCCTCCCAGCCAAGCCCCACCTGCTTGGTCCAGTTTCCAGCCCAGCAAATGCAGCACTCCACAGCCTTTTCACCCATCTGGGAAATGGGTAAATGCACTCGTCCAGAAAGTGGCAGCACTGATCTTTACAAGATGTTGTGAGCTCCATCCAAAGCTGTAGCATGTGTGTTGTTTATTTTGTCTTCTAAAAACTTTAAATAGATTGTTGAGTTTCTGAAAATTATTGAGGTATTCCCTCTTTTTGATACTCATTGAGATGCATTAATCGCTGGTTTTTGGGGAACCCTATTTCCTGGTTAGTATGTTTACACATATTTCCCATTCACTTCCTTCAGGGATTACAGCTATATCAGTACAATTATGTACTTGCAGAAAAGCACAGAAAGTTTCAGTGGGCTTAGACATTCCTGTCAAGAGCAAGGCTCTGTTGTTTACGTACAGAAATTAGACTATTGACAGTGTTAATGGTGTTTAAAGTAGGCATTTAGAGATGCCACTGTTTGTGTATAAATGTTTTATAATTAATTGGAAGTACACTTGAGGAAAGCTAAGCTGATGGGATCATAACCATAAGGCTGGTTTGTTGTCCTGATTGGTACATTGTGTGTCTAATTGTTTGTTGATCTGGCGTGGCTCACAGATGCATTTAATGATTCCCACTTGGGTTGCCTTGGTTTGCATTGATCTTCCCAGACACATGGGAGCATGAGATGTGAAGGATGTGGTTTAATTAGGCTACAGCTTTATTAATGTAGCTCATCTGGGAGCTCTTCAGCAATAACTTATAAAATACAGGTCATGATGTCTTGAGTTGCTGCCAGCTGGCAGAAGTTTGCATTTGCCTCCCCAGGCTTTTGCTGGGCACCTGCTGCAACCCCATATGTGGGGATGAAAGTGCTTGAGGTGTCCTGGCGTGGCAGCAAGTGTTAGACTGTGACCTTAAACATCACTTTCCAGTTCTTTCTCAGTGTGGAACCAGGTCTCTCCTGATCAGTGATCTGCACTGTGCTGCTGATGGAGGGGCATCAGCTATTGATTAGTTTATTTGTCCTGCCCAAGGATTGCTAATAGTTAATAGCTTTTACAAAATATGTTCCTTGAGGGGACGGACCTTGCTCCCAAAGGGCTCAAATCAGACATGATTATGGTAAGTAGTCGCTGATTTTCATTGATGCTTTTCCTGTCCCTGATTTACAGATGTTCTGGTTTTGTACCCCTGTAAAGGGTTAAGTTCTCCACTGCAATATTTCAGATCAGTTTTGAGTTAGCATTATAGAAAGGGCCTGTGTCTCTCACCAGTATTTGTGTAAGAGCTCATACAGTATTTCCATCCACCTATCCAAATAATCCCTGCATCTGTCTGCTTTTCACTACTGGAAATTTTAAAAGGGATAGAACTGGCCCCAGTACAATCCCATTCTGTCATTCTTCTGTTCTGAACTGCAGTGAAATGAAATTAGAACTTGTGGTCTTCCCTACCCAGCCACACCTGGTGCTGATGCCACCTTGTGAGGAGTTCCTGTGCTCCAGGAGGAAAAGACCAGCAGAAGCAGGCATGTGGACAGCAAGTATTTACTTTTTCTGATGGAGATTAGTTTGAAACAATTGTGTTGTGGTTCTATCCATGCCTACTGGATTGCTTTGTTTGTTCCATTTTTTCCAATTGCAAAACACTGAACATTGCAGTGTAGCTGCATGTCCTTTCATTTTGCAGTTTTTTTTCCCCTTTGAAGAACATTAAAGAAGTTAAGATGCTTTCTGGTTGCCCTCTTTTTCTCCAGGACTCATCTGCTGTTGCTCAGGAGGGACACAGGGGTGTCAGGTCTTGGCTGTTCCCTCCCTGTTGTGAGCAGTTGCAGTGCAAAGCAGCATATAAATCTTTCTGTGCAGGGTTTTACTTGGTTTGATGGATATGACCCGTCCTGCAGCATTACCAGTGACAAAGTAATTCAGTTCCAGGAAGTATGACTGCTCTGATCACGAGGGAATGGCTTAAGCTGAAGGTTATAAGGTCCACACAGCATTGCAGGATGCAGAAGAGCCAGTGATTGCTGAGCAGTGCTGCCTGCTTCCCTGCCCTCGTGCCCTGCAGACATTCTTGTCATCCCAGCAAAGGGAATAGTGAAATCCTAGTCAGTTTTTCCTGTTAATCCAGATACAGCCTAAAGCCCTGCCTTTGAGGTAGTAGGAGTGTGGTTTAGGATCCATTTTCAACATGTGCCATGGTATTCTGTTTTTCTGGATGCAGAGCAGTTTGTACACACAATGTTTTTAATGTGCTGTTTTAAATTATTACATACTTCCACTGAATGTAGCAATTCCTCATTGTTCCATTACTTCTAGAAGGATGCTGTTGGTGACTTCTTAAATTATTTGTATTGAACTGTAAAGTATAAACTTGTATAGCTGGAAAAAAAAATTCTTAGATGGATTCTATGTTCAGTTCAGAGGCAGGTCTTCTTATGTGAGCATGGGAAGGGATTTGGATGAAAAGTACATGTGATATCTGGGTATATCTGTAAAGCATATGAAAGATTGTTCAAATAGATGGTTACTTCTTCATAAGCACAAAACCTTTGCCACTAATCCTTTTATTTTTACAATATCAAAAGCAACACACTTTGCTAGTTTTAGCATTTATGTGTTGTTATTATACAAATGTTTAGGAAAGCAAATTGGATTACCTAATCGTGAAGGGAGGTTAAAACCAGAGTCTCAATTCTTCTGCTATGCTTCCAAATGCTGTTGTCTCTGTAGCATTGGCTTGATAGAAGAATAATTTGCATGTTAACTTGTTTAGTGCAGTGATGCTGCTTGTTTTGTATGTATGGTTAATTAGGAATCTGGAGTCGTATGCAGCTAATGCCTTGTTTGTTCTCAGCTGGCCTGTGCTTGCATAAACTGTTAGAAAACGCTGCATGAGCACAATTCCTTTGGAATTAGGTTATAGTTAAATTGTAAATAATTTAGTCTTTTAGCCTTTTTGAGATAAAGATCTTCAGCTGTGAGTTTTCTGGCTGACAAGTCTCCCATTGGAAAGAGAGGGGTGAGTTCCTTTTCTGTGAGTAATTTAAAGTACAAATAAATAAATGCTATGAAAAAAATAACCATAAAGAAATTCTATACTGTTTTACTTTGGTTTTATTCTTTGGCTACTTGTATTCCTAAAAGGTTTAGCTTTGTAATAAATAGTAGTGAAGTTATGACTGCTGTTGTATATGTTTGCAATGTGTCTGGAATATTTCTGGAGTCATAATTATTTTTTCAGAGAGCACCAATCTTGTTACCCATTGTAAGGCAGCAGTGAGACATGATCTCTCACAAACAACTTTTTTGCTCTGTTGCAGTTTTCCCATTTAATGATTTAATAGTTTGGTGGACAGCTTGAAGCATTAAATAACTGTATTTTCCCTTTAGACCCCTTTGTTGCTCTGTGGCCTTTGGTAGCTTTGGTAGGTTTTAGGAGCATCTTCTACACGTGTAGACTGAGTAATTTCTAACTACAGCAGCCAGCTCCCAATGTCTTTGAATCTATTTTGCCTTGCTCTGGGAAACTGATTGATTTAATCTGAGGGAGAGGTGTGTGATCATTGTCCCAAGTAACTGTTGCAGTCTGTCAAGGACTTCCTTGATCAGACTTTTAACCCATTATCTGTAAAAGGCAAATAACTTTTGAATGATGGAAGTATCATTTCAATGGAAGCAATTCTGCCTTTCCCAGAAAGGGGAATGAGGAGCTAGAGAGAAAGTAGAGCCTGACTCCTCTCAGAGATGTGCAGTAAAAGGACAAGAGACAAAAGACACACGTTTCAGTGAGGGAAGTTTCAAGGAGATGTCAGTAAAAAGTTCCTCACACGGAGTGTGGTCAGACATAGTCTGTGGCCTTGGAGGATGTACAGCGTCCTGCAACCTTGGGGGACTGGGCAAGGCCCTTATCTGTTCCTGATGTCAAATTTAGCCCTCCTAAAAGGGACCTCTTGTGTTCCCTTTGCGCTGAAATTGAGATTCTTAGCCAAGTCAGAAGAGGCAGACTCCCCTCTGTCATTAACACGAAGAATAAATCCTGCACAGAGAACCTCGGTGTAGGGTGGAGCTGGGATCAGCCCCGTCTGTGCTGGGTCCAGTGTTCCCTCCTGCCTTGGAGCTGCTGGGAGACCTCAGGGGAGAGGGCTGGATAACTCTGGTTTATTTTGAAACACCGATTCTGTCTCCTCTCAGCCAATGTATGTGACGCTGGTGCATAATTGTAACGCCCAGACACGAGCAGTCTCCTCTCTCATTTTGCACTGATGCCTGAGAACTATTAACAGACCTTCCATCTGATCTTTGATTCAATAAGATAATCTAGAAGGCAATTGTGAGGCACAAATAAAACATCTCACGATTAACCTGTATTGTACAACCCTGCAGACATCTGACTGCAGTTGTTCACTTCAGTCTTTGCAAAGATAAGATTTTCAGCTGGAAGCACTGATGTCCTATCTAGAGATCTGCTTTGACATGGAATGGAAAAAAATGTAGATTTTTTTTCCTCTTAGCTGGCTTTGTGGTTTGTTTGTTTGGTTTTTTTAGTTGAAATGGAAATTTTGTTGTCAGAGAGCCTGAAGCGTATGAATTCTCAAGTCTTATTCCTAATAGAAGTATTACATAGTGAGGAATAATTTTGAATAGTGGGATTTTTCCAAAGTACCTGAAGAAAAATTTTAGACTATTAGCCTTTTAGATTTCTGGAATACCCCCCCTAAAAGTGCACTAAAAATACCCTTTTTGCATCTCCATTAAATTCCTAGTAAGTACGTGCTTTTCTTGGTGATCTTCTAATGCAAAAATAGTCTTCAGACTTAGCAAACATAAATGAATGAAAATATACTGTACCCAGAAGTTTATAAGCACTATGAAGTATTTAACATATGTCTGTGAACGTTCCTGTTAAAATGATGAGTTTTTATTGATCATCTTGATGTTGAAGGAGACACTTGTGCATCATAAATATTGGAAATACTTGTATGCTGGAAACATAATGCAGATTTTTGCCATTGGACATGTACATATAGAAACCTGCTCTTATTAGGCCCCTCTGAGCAAGCAGTGAGGCTCAGTGCAGGCACATTTTTGTGCATGGAACAGATGAAAGAATCCAGACCCAGATTTTCAGCTGCCTGGAGACCAAGGACAAAAGGCTCATCATTACCTTAAATCTAAAGCAGTAACAAAAATAGAACAAATTGGTTCAGAGGATAGGGAGAGATGTATGTCTGGCTAAGGGATGGAGTGGAGGGAGTTACAGAGGGACCCATGAGAACACACTTAAAATAAGCTTGGGAAAAGAACCGACATTATTTGGTCTGCAGCTGTACATTCTACATGACTGAGCAATTAACCATCATTCACTGACTTTTACAGATTTGAAGTAAAGCAGGATATATTTTTATCTAAAAAGTACTAAGAGAGTTGACAGGAGCAGCAGCCTGACTCTGTGTGTAAGCATATTCTAGGGAAATCCATTTTTCAGAAAATGGAAGCGATTGTCTTAGCTTAGCATAATTGAGCTGTTAACATACAGCTCAATTATGGTTTTTATGCCCATAATCTAATCCAAAATTTAGGTTTACGTACAAAGGATTTGACCAATCTGCAACAATATTTTGGTCATGTTGTAGCAAAATATTCTCTGATAAGTTAGTCTTGACTTGTTGGTGCTGAAAAGCTAGGCTGCAACTTTACCTACAAAATCATTCCCTTGTTTAGAATTTCAGCTTCTTCAGAGTCCCAGATGCTGTTTAATGAGGCTGAAACCAAAGTTCAGCTCTGCATTGAAAGTCAAACGTTTGTCTTTAAAGATGGAAGTGGCAATATCTGGGGATTTATTCAAGCCTAACCTGCCTGAAAACTCTTGAGTCTCTTCAGAGATGTGACCACAGTAAGACAATTGTGCAAGACAGGCAATGAAAGAAGATGAATACTAAATAAACCTAAGATGTTCCAGAGTTACAGTAACGTTTTACAGTTATAGTTTGCATTTCCCTGTTACAGGGCTCAGAAAGCCATACAGTTATATTAAACGATACGAGTTTTCTCTTTTGGAAGGATTTGTAGGAGGAAATTCTTCAATTATTAAAATTGGCTCAGAAGATTTAGTCCAAGATTTATTTAGTAATTAAATGTGGCAACTTGGATTCAAATTTCAAATCTCATCTGTAGAGAGTTATCATAACATACAGTAAAAAGCTCTTTAAAATTTATAGCTGAAGATGTTATTTTTGCCATCCATATAATATTTCACAATTTCACCCCTTCATTCGGGGTGCTTTTGTTTATAGCAAGGTCTCTGAATGGCAAATATTTATTGTAATGCACTAACTTTATTTTAATAATAGTGAAAATCCAAAAGCTCTTGTCTTCTCCCCAGAGACTGGGTTTCTTTCTACTGTAGATGTGTTTTTTCTTGAATGATAAAACAGTTGAAACCTTTTCAAAGTATCAAATTGGCACCTGGACCAAGAGAGGAGTGGAAACTGGTGCAGGTACTCTTCTTGTAAGTTGAAATTCAGCAGCAATTCCAGCTGGCTGTGCAAACAGTTGACACCTTAATTTCTGAGCCTGTTTTCTACTTCTGAAAGAGATTGTGTGTGGGAAGATGTGATGGTTTACCTTACTACTTGCTGTAAAATTTAAGATTTTTTCAGAGAGCTGTCATCGACCTCACAAAAGATATTTTATCAGGAAGAATTAAATATAAATAGCTCTAAGGAAATAAGTAACGTTTTTGTTGTCAAATTAGTTTTATTCATTTAATATTCAGTATTTACAACAATGATTTAAAACAGCCGAACTGATTTGGGGCCCTGAGACTTGAATCTTTTTAAATGTTCATCTGTCAGACTGTTGTATTATCCTGAGACTTATTTCCAAAGCAATGTGCTGGAATACTTTCTTTGCAGTGACTGGATGTGTGCTCTATATGTTCATTCTAACAGCACCATTAGCCTAAACTTAGACACCACACTGCACTTACCTCCTTTGCAAATGCAGCCTTAAGAACTGAATATTTTCTGTTGTCTCCATTCTTTAATGGAATGCAATGGATCTGGAGTCACTTGGGGTTTGATGAGTGCTAGCAGCAGACACATGTGTGAAACTCCACAGCAGATTAACCATCATCTTTAATTTGAACTACCTCGAAGTTTGTGCGTAAATGAATATAGAGCAGACAAATGATGTCATTTAATGCAAGTCACTTCTGTGGTTTCCTAAGCTACCAAAGAGCAGGAAAACTTGTTTCAGGGAAAAGAAAGCCCCGGGGCAGTAATGAGATTAAAAGCTATGATTGATCAGCTCTGTGCTGTGGCTGGCTGGGCTGGAAGATGCTGCTCTGTGCAGTGGCTCTCTGGGATCTGGCCATGGGAGCGCTGAAGGCTGCTCTGTTCTGGGGGCTCAGTTTGCTTCAGTGCTTTGGGTTATTGCAACCCAAAATAATCTTACACAGATTCTTCTGCCTTTACATGCTGTGACAAGAATTTTGGTTCTGAAATTGCTGTGACATGCTGATGAGCAGAGGACAGTCCTACAGGACTTGAATACACATCATGCCTTAATGTGGAGGAGAGAGAGTGGGTTCAGTGTCATTCAAGAGTTTCTGCACAGAAAGGTTCATTTCTAAAGGATTCAGAAAAGATGAAAAAGGTTGGAGCTGTTTTTAAATGATCAGTACATATTCTTTTTCTAATGTTTCTCTAAACACAGCAGGGAGCAGTGCCATCCTATTAGCCTCAGACATTCCAGAGAAACTGTTTTACAGCACTACCTGGCTGCCTGGACTGTGACTGTAAAACAGAGGTAAAAACATTTTATATTGTGCTCAGTGAATACTAAGCCTTAATCCTGTGTGAGGGTGAAGCAATTTTTGCAAATACTTAAATGCAGAAGAAATTAAAAGGTTAAGTGTCTATTCATTCTAGTTTTACAAGGCTTTAGTTTTGTTGACTCCTTTAATATGTGCTGGGGATATATAATGTTTCTGGGCCCAGAATGTGATGCTGTTTCATACAAGCTGGAGTTGAGAAACCCTGTGGTTTTTGTATGTTAGTGCTTCCGTTTCCCCTGTGGTTTCCTTATATCACACAAAAATTCTGGTTGCCTGACATTTTATGTCGGGATGAAAAAGATAAAAAAGGTCTGAATACTTGTCTTGCTTAGTGCTAAGTCTGTGTTTGTTCAGTTTGTTTCTTGAGAAACTTGAGGTCTCATTTGCATGCCATGAATTAGGAGGAAATTGAAATGCTGGAATAATAGAAACTAGTGGAAAAATGATGATGCAAACTGTGCTGTTTGGAGATTCTGAGCCAGCATGATGTGAGAGCACAAGCAATCTGGAGTCCAAATGGACAGAATTCAGGGGACAGCCACAAAAATTACCACAAGTCTGGAAAAGTAATTGACAAATAAACATTGACAGTCACAGTTGTGTCCCCTCAGTTTGCTCTTTGAGATTGCCCAGAGAAGGGATTCTGTCCCCCTTCTTTTGACAGGGGAGATAATGTTGGCTTAACTTTGTTATGCTGGGAAATACTCCCTGAGATGGAGCGGGGCCCTGGCCTGTCTGGGGGGTTGTCTCAGGGATGCAGCAGACCTGCTCCCTGCCTTCTGGGCATCCACATTCCAAACAGGTGGGTGAAACCTGTGAGGGGCTGGGAAAGGGCTGCCAGGGGCGGTGGGCATGGAAAGAGGAGAGTGCAGAGCTGCTGATGGCAGGGTGGGTACCTCAGCAGGGCCACTGTGGTCCTTCTGCCTGGGTATTCCATGGGGAAGAAGGTACAGGTGGGAAAAATCACCAGAGAGCCCTTGATCAACTGACTGGCGCTTTCAGCTCCTGGGGAAATAAGAAAAAGATGCAAAGCTTTTAATGATTGATATCTGAGATTTCAATTGAAGGCCATTACTTGGCCTCAGTCTTTAGATAATACTGCAGTCGTAGTGCACTTTGAAAAAAACCCTAAAATACAACAATGCCTCAATTTTCAACTCAGTCTTTTGTTTGGTTGGGTAATCTTATTTCTTTTAAGTTCCCTACAGTGTGGAACTCTAGAATCTGAGTAAAAAATTTACTGTGTTGGTAATAGTACAGTGTAAAAGTTTCTCCAATGTGCCTTTCACTGGAGTCAACTTTTAAAGCCTCAGCCTGCTCTTTCTGATTTTGCACAATGCAATTCACTTTATAGGGTAGTTTAGAGTTTTATTTTTTGAAAGGATATTTTGGTTTTTTCTTGCACACTTCTCACAGGCAGTAAATTGATGCTATTGCCTAATATACTGGATGCAGGAAAGAGATTGGGGGTTAGAAAACCTGATAAATTAAAATATGTGAGAATACTGTAACCTGTGAAAGATGGTAACAGCAACGAAAGTTGATGTTTGTGTCAGAAACGGTAGCACAGAAGTATAATATTGTACTGTGGCTTCTATTCTTGTCCATCGTGTCTGTGTTGAAAAATCATGTAAGAATTCATCGACTTGCTTTCTGTCAGCTTGACTTGTTCCTTTTTGACCTGAGCTGTGTGGCTGAGATTGTAGTACTTGAATTACAGCCTCAAAGACTGCAGGTTCAATAATAGTCATTTTCTGAAGTGCTTTAGAAAAACATTCCATATTGTTCATATAGCTTAATTGTTGTAAACTTGTGTAGTTCAAAGCTATTTTTTGTTTTCTCTGAAGAAAGTTCAAAATGTGGTGTGGGGTTTGTGGGGATGGTGTTGATTACCTTGGAACATGGAAACAAACCCAATGCTAACATATTCCTTTTTAAGTGTAGTTGTGCACGTGCTAAAACGCTTTGGATAGTAAATTTTTAATTTATATTTATTATAAATCAAGGATTTGAGAAAGCATTTACCCAATTCTTCCTATCCTTCTACCAAGAGAAATGAAATTAAAATGTCCAAGAGAAAAAAAAAAAAAAACTTGAAAAAAAATTTCAGAAAGGTGCTTAATTATTGCAGCCCAAACATCTTCGATTTTTGAGTTGGGACTATCAAACATCCCCTTAGCAGTGACAATGTGCTGGGGGTTTTTTGTTGGGTTTTATTGTTTAGGACAAATAAAACAATTGTTTTATCCCGACGGTTTTGCCCCAAAGTTCTTTCAGAGATGAAAAATTGATTCCATATGAACTTACAGAGGACTGGAAAAAACCAAAAGTGAGGTTTCTGTAGCAGGTAGTCAGGCAGTTTCTGTGTGAGTGTGATTAGTATGAAGATATTCATATGCCTTCGGTGGTTATTTTGTTTACTGTCTTTGTCAAGTGAATGTGATTTGTTCAGTAGTTCACCACACCACTGATGCAGGGTGATGGGAGGTGTGTGAGGCTGCATTAGACCTTTTATCAGGAGAGAAAAGAATCAGCATGCAGGGAATAAATAGCAACAAATTCATGGCAGCATCCAGACAGCTGCAGTTGTGCTTCTGGATTTCTCCAGATGTGAGAGAGTACTGTAACCAGCATTCTCATTCATAATTAGTCATGTAAGTACAAATTATTTACAATAACTATCTGCTGTAAAACCTATTATAATTATTGCCAAAAATGGAACAAATGTTTCGGAAAACAAAGCTCTGAACTGGAACCAAAGCTAGCCCAAATATCTCGTGTCAGATTTTGATTTTGCTTACATCAGCAAGAGAAAGTCCAGTAGAGTTGATAAAGTCAGTAATTCTTGTCTAATATCAGGAATTAGTTATGCACACATAGCTGATAAATTATTTTATTCTTGATTTTAAGCCAGTCATTGATATGGAAACAGTTGAGTTTTGCTTATCATTTAGGCAAATGGTTCTTAAGGGAAAAATTAGAACATTCAAAGAATTCTCCAACAAAGTGCTCAACTTCCCCAAGATCTTGGAAACTGTAACTGAATGTTCCCCTCACCTGTTGGGAACTATTGGCTCTATTTCTGTGACTGTTGGCAACTGCCAGTATTAGTTTTTATTTCTGAGTCTTCTGAACTCTGATTTTTTTTTGCATTTTGTTGGTCTCCTCTTCACAGAGCCTTCAACACTGATTGACACAAGGTTCTTGTTGTGGGGCAGACTGTCCTTAGTAGCTCTTCCACAGAAAACTGAGGAGGCCACAAGCAAATCAACCTCCTTATCTGTGTATGCTTTAATGAAAAACCCAAACAGAACAAATGAACAAACAAAAACCCAAAAACCAATCAGTTTTACCCTGTCCTGGTGAATGTCCCTTGCTGGTGGTGCCTATTAAATTCTGTTTGCCTCAATGTTAGCTTCCAGCTTTAGAAAACTTAATGTGCAAGAATATCAGAATCTTTCAGCTACTTACAAGTAACATGATTTTTCTAGATTCCTGTCTTACCAAGATACAGTGATCTGGGAGAAAGTCAGAATTTTCTTGTTTTGAATTTGGTTCCTTGATTATATTTTGCCAATTTGCATGCATACAAACATATAAATTTAGGTGCAAAGTACCTGACATGTTCCAGAGACCACAGAAATCTCCAAGACTCGATCTCTTTGAGTTGCTAATACAGATAGAAGGTTAGGTTCTTATTTTGTTTATTTGTTTTATTCTTATGGGCTCTTCAGTATCAGAGACCCATTCCAAAATGAAATGTGTAGGATTGATGCTTAAGGTATTTTAGGTTTTGTTTTTTCATGCTTTCCAGTTTTTAACTTTTTCTCTTTTGAAGCCTAACAGGCATCCTTAAAAAACCTACTGAAGTTTCTATGAGCAACTGGGTTATTTCACTGAGGATGATTTCTTGTAGGGTTTAATTGCTGCAGAATCTTAGGCAGACTTCCTGATTAAACTCTCATCATATTTGATATCAGAGCTTCCTGCGTCACATATCTGCTTTGTCAGGTCTGAGTAGGCTCATCTAAGCTTCTCTGGCAACAGGCAAACGAACAGAGAAATGCAGTTTAAGACAGAAATCTGGAGCAAATTGCACCTACAAGCCTGAGTTCAGCTGAGGGATGAATTGTTTCCTGACTAATTTCCCAGAAATCATGTAATACAAGGCTGGAAGAGGCCTAAAGTACTTATCTCTCCTGAGGTCGTGACCTGGCGTCATCTTTAACAGGTACTCACCTAATGTCTTCCTAAATCCTCCCAGCTCGGGAAGCTCCCAGCCCATCTATTCACTGCCCCTGCAGCTCCCTCATGCAGAACTGGATTCCTTTGCTCCTCACAGAAGTGGCCTTAGAAAACAGTCCTCTTCCCTTTTCTGCAGCAATCCTTTCTGTATTTGAAGTGTAATACTCATCTCCTCTGCTCCTCCCTGTGTCCAGCTCTTCTGCTTTTTCCTTCTGACTCCTGTTTTCAGCCTGCTCATCTTACTGCTCTCTTCTGGATTTTTTTTTTTTCTGGTTGGGTCCCATGTTTTTATTCTTCTTCCAGAAACTGAACTTTGAGTTGTCTGGCTCCCTTTTTTTGTTGAGGATCACATGTACAGGTAGTTGAAAACAGTGAGAGGGCTGTTTCTGACTCCTTGAGCTATTTGTGTTGTGCAAATTCTGACAGTGAGTGCAAAGGGATTAATTGGTTACTAATTTGAAATTCCTTAAGTTTGTGTTTGTGCTGTTGGTTTGGTTTGTTTGGATTTCTGTTTGTTTGGAGTTTTTTGTTAATTTTTGTTTTGTTTTGTATTTAATAATAAAATTGTCTGTATTTATGTGTCAGATGCTAAATTGTGCAAAACCAAGAGGTAAAATATGGAGTGCTTTTAGTTAACAAGACAACCCTTTTTCAAATTATTTATTCTTCAAACCACACTGCAGAATTTTATGATAAAACTTCCAACATAAACTCCATGACATGAAAGTCTAATTATTTTGTATTGTAACTAAAAATTCCTCAGAGTAGCACTTTTGTTACAATGCCAAATACCTGATAGGGACACAAAAAACCAGTGGAAAAGCTTTTCAGATATTGCCTCACAGGTCTAGTGAGCTCAGAACACAGTGTCTAGGCAAAGCCATATTCTGCTTCCAGTGCAGGCTGCGGCTGAAATTTATGGGTGCATTATGCAGAACTTAGGATAGAATTGTGGGAAATTATCTATTTCCATTAACAACATTGAATTTACTCAGTGCCATTAAATTGGTGCCTTTCCTTTGGAGTAATGCTCAGTAGAACTTTAGCTGTCTCTGCTGCTTCTTGGAGAGGTTCTGTGGGAAGAAACTTACTGTGGGTTAGTTGGGTTACAAGGAAATGTGTTGACTGATGTCATTTACGTGTACCAATACTTATTGGAAACCAAAAAGTGCACAAATATTGCTTGAAATGGTGCACAGCAGAGAGGCAGTCTTTTGGCAGTGATACAATGAGATATTAACAGGAATTATTGTACCTGAGGCATGGGAATTTATGGCATCCCTTTGTACAGGCAATCTAAATGTTAATTGGTAACTATAACAGTTTTCATCTTTTATCTTGAAGCTTAGCATTAGCTATGTTGTCTTCCCTTGCTTTGCAGTTTTAGTTGCTTTGGTTTATGATGAAATATCTTGGATGTGAAGTTCCATAATATTTTGGTCTCTTAAACCACAAAAGCAATAAACTTGTCAAATTATCCACTAAACCCAATGCAAACACAGCATAACATTATCCATCATTTGTAACACCTGGAGATAGCCATTTGCCCAAAGCTTCCAGAGGTACTTACTAATTTTAAGATCCAAACCAAATGCCATGAGTCTGAAACCTTTTGGATATTTTCCCTTCACATCTTCCTCTCTTAATTGTTCTTTGTTCCCTTCAAGTTGTCTCTACAGGACAGAGTTGCAGCCCTGCAAGGCTGATGCAGCCTCTGAGACTCCCATGTTGCAGAGGCAGGGGCTGGCCCCAGAGGAGCACTTAGGGCCATTCTGTGGGACATCACAGAAAGCTACAGTCAGCCCCAGAGCCTGAGCTGGTGCAAGGTTGTGCAGGGGAAGACAGGAGAATAAAAGAATTGTGGGGAAGAACAGGGCAAGGATGTCAACGCTGACAAGTCAGTTAGCGATAGAGAAAATCTTCCAAGGGCATTTTTTTTTCAAATCCCACATTAACAAATATGTCAGGTTGTGTTTCCCATCTAATAGGATGCTGCAGTATTTGAGATATGAAATGAGAGTATCATAAACATTTTGCTAATAAAAATAGAAGAGAGAGACTCTCTCAGAGGTGGTGTTTTAGACGTTAGACATAGTAGAGATGTGAGGGTCTGGAAAATTGCTTGTGTCAGAGGCTGGAATGTCAGGCAGGTGATAATCTTGGGAGCCCAAGAATCTGGGGAATATAATAAGATAGTAGAGATCAGCAACCATATTTGGGCTCAGCAATAATGTATACTGAATGAAGAGGAAAATGTGCTGGTTAAATTTGGGATGAGGAGGGTGTGAGATTGGGAGGGACTGTAGGAACACATATAGAAGTAGAAGCTTGTTCTCTAAAGTTCCTTTAGGAAGAAATTGGAGGTGAAGTCAGAAAGTCCTTAAAGTCTAAATGAAGATTTCAACAACCCCTTTATGCCCATTCTCTTTCATTACTGCAGAACTGTTACCAACCCTCAAGTGTCATTCCAGAGTTGATAACCATGGCACAGCAGTGACAGACCTGCTCTGCCTTTGCTGATTTTTTTTGGCTTTGTGATGTTGTTTTGTTTGTTTGTTTATTGATTTCCTATATGACAGTGTTTGAATGTTTCTCTCTTAGAGAAAACTGAAGCTGTTTGTGTCAATCCCCACACTTCATTCTGGCAAGTCCCTCAGGGATGTTCTCACACAAATGGTGCTGTGTACAGGCAGCAGCTCCTGTCCCCAGGACTGGGCCAGGTGTGTGTGTGCAGCAGCAGGGGTATCTCCATGACTGGAAGTAATCCGATTTCACTGCCTGACTTGTCAGCAGCTGGAGTGGAGTCTAAAAACTCTGCATCTCCAGACTCAAGCTGCTGCTGCCTGGTGTTAAAACATAAGTGACTTATTGCCAATCTAGCTCGTAGACAGGAGCAAAGTGCCAAACTACTTTTCACAGGGGTTTTCTTAAGTGTTACCTCTCTATCTTTTTTGCTTGCTGTAAGAGGAGGAAGCTAATTCTGCCTGTGTGCATATCACTTTAGATTTTCTTCTCCTTGTCTTTCAATGTCTTCTGTTAGCCCATGAGCTGCCCAGACACCCTGTCCTCCATAAACTGCAGCAAAATGGCCTATGAAAGGCTAGAAATGGCAACAGATAACCTGAAAAAAAAAGTGGAATCTTAAAATTAATTGTATTTAGGTATTTCTTTTTAAATTAGCATGTCTGATAACAAAGCCAAGATGTCTTAGCATTGGTTTATGTTCATGCAAGAAGTATAATGTTGATTGAATATTTTTGACAGAGGACAAGCAGCAGCAGGAAAATGTTTAGGGTGAGTTTATGTTTTGCAGTCTGCTTTCCTTTTCATTTGAAGTTACCTATCCTGGCATTTCTTTTCATTTTCAGAGAAGAGAAAAAGGCAGACCTGGGGATGATTTATCAACTCAGTTCTGTCTTTTTTTTAAACGTAGGCCATTGAACTGAAGAAAACTGCCTCCTAGGGAAAGCTCCTCTTTACCAGCTAACAGCCCAGCAGGGCCAGTGCTGGTGTCCAGCTCCCATCACGTTATTGCCTGGGTGCTGTCCCTGCTGGGGGCTGCAATGAGAGCTCAGCGTTGGAGAGCCAGTACAGAAACTGGCAGTGTCTGCTGCAGGGAGCACTGGCAGGCTTCTGTTGGCACATTCTGGGATACCCCCTCGCTTGGGAGTGGCCCAGGGTTTTTGAAGAGCAGTGCTCTGCAGTGGATGCCATCTCCCTGGGAGAAGCCTGTTTCTTAGACATAATAAAATTCATTCTATCTCAAGTAACAAAACCAGAGGAAAACCCCATCAGTATGCCAGCTTTTATGATTTTTGATTTTAAACAGTGCACTGACAAGTTATAGGCATGTGACTCCTGTAATACTAATATAGAAATTTTTTTTCCTTCTCTCTCAGTTTCAGTCCTGAGAGCTCTGTGTGAGCCAGGTGGGTGGCTGGATACAGTCTGAGGATAACTGTGTTTCCTTGAGTGACTATTTCAATAACCACGTCTGTATATGGATGTCAACAGACAGAGGAGGCAGGTGGCTGATTAGAATTAATTACTTGAGGACCCTGAATCTGTCATGTTTAAGTTCCTGTCACTGAAACAAAAAAAAAACATAAGCCAGAGCCTAAAGTGGTATTACTTAGTTCCAATTGCATCCTGAATCTGGACTCAGAATCAAAGCTGTTACAGCTGTTTTCCCTCTTCCAAGGAGCTCCACAAAATCTTCTTTGGTTTATCAGTTACTAGCATCCTTGAAACTTGTCACTAGATTTTTTTTTTAATAAGTATCATCTTTTTCCAGTTTATATTTTGTGAAAACCAGATTGAGAGTTTCCAGAACTAAGTTAGTGGAAGACTTTCCCTGATTTGAAGCAAAGAGGCTCTAAACACATTGTTGGTAGAGAAGGTGAAGAATTTCTTGTAGGGCCATGGATGGGTCAGTTTTGATTGCTGGATTTGGGAAAGGGGTGAAGATGAACAGGGTCAGGACGTGGGAGGATAGGAAGGGGAAAGAAGAAGGTCTCTGACTTCTGAAGTTTAATCCTAGATTTGGGAAATCAATGCACTTGTAGGTCCTGACAAGTCAGCAATTTCTAAAGCAAAAACATTTAGGAAAATCCAATATAGTTCAGCATAAATTCTTTATCCTCTAACTTTTTTGGTTTGTTTTAATACTACTCAAATTTGTACAAAAGTGGGATCTTTTGTTTCTTTGTAGTTCAGTTAATCCTCAGCATAATATTTATGCCATTTGTGTTTGTTAAGTGGTTGCTGTGTAAAGTAGCATATTGAATAAGGTTGTAGCTTCAGAAGGAATATAGGGACTCAAAAAAATCTAAACACGACCCTAATTTTTATGTAAATGTTTGTATTAATCAAAATAGAAGAAAGGAATGGGGAGAATGAGGACTTCAATTTTTTTTTCCTTTTCGAACAATGAAGGTGTTTCTATTGAGGTTTTTTTGTTGTTGTTCTTGAAGCTGTGAAGATGAGTGAATGTAACTTGTATTCTCATTATATGCACAGACAGAAGTTTTGGGTTGCTTTCTACCTGCTTAAATCAAATTTTCTTCTTTTCTCTTGTTATGCAAATAGCAATGGGGAAAGCATTTAGCCTGCAATAAGCACTGTGTAAGCATCTTGACTTCAGTCCCAGAGCACTCTTTATAGATAAAATGTACAAAATGAGGAGTAGTATTACATGCTGGAGTGTATCAAACATAGTCAAGTAATAATGCTTCAAATTGAATTAAGTCACTGATGTTTTGATATTAAGTAATTTTTGTATGACTGGTAACCTTGTTCAGTGCCCTTCCTTTTCTTTCTGCATGACATTTTGCAAATAAAACTTTAGAGATCTAATTATACAGCAGTTATAATAAAATACCAGTCTCCATGCAGTTTTTTCTCTGAGCTTTATTCAGAAGCCACTCCATGAAAAGTATCAAATCCCTAAGAAAGGCAAATCCTTCCAAGCATAGGTTACACTTGTGAACTCTCAACTGTGTTGGTGGTTTTGAGGCCAGTAAAACTTATGTAGGAGAAATTTTAAAAAGAAAACAAAAATAAATTGATTTTGAAAGGCAATTACATTTTTGCTAAATCAACTTTCCACAAACATCTTTTGAACTTGGCATTTATAATAGAAAAAAATATATTTTTAATCATTTGCTTAAAATTGCATTCTTAAACATAATTATGAAATTATAATAATTTCACAATACACAAGAAAATGGGTCATCTTATATTAAACACTCAAGGTGTTTGATACTTACCTGCTTTTATCTTGTTCAGATTCACATTGAAAACAGATGTTGAACTTCATAAAGAAATTTAAAAATCCAAGGTTCAATAACTTATCAATACTTCTTGTGTTGGGTTACTGTTAGAGGAGAGACTTATCAGAGACTTCTTGCAAAACTTGAAATGATGAGTACAATAACCTCTGTAACTTTCATTTTTCAGACATGCTCTGATAATTCTGGTTTTTACTTATTTTTTCCCCAGGAAAACCATACCTGCAGCAGGTTGGATGCATTCTCTGTGCTCCCCTGGTGTGTGCATCCCCCTGTGCACACCTGAGATCGCTTTCAGGAGCTGCACAAGGACCTGTGGTCCTTTTAGAAGTTAGAGGAACTCAGTCAAGGCCTCTTAGCTCCTGCTTATTTGTGAAACATCTGCCCAGAACAGATGTATAGAAATATGGCTGAAAAAAGGGGTGGGAAAAGTATACAAAAGGTTCTCTAAAGATATGGAGAAGAAATACTTCAAAAAGATACCATAATGCAGAACTCAGTGTTTGGGTTTTTTTTCTTTTTTGGGGGAATGTAAGAGAAGTCAGTTCTTCTATATGTTGTCAAGCTGCATAAAAATAGATTTTAAAGTATATTTGACCTGGCTCACAAGTTGCAGTGTTCGTGTAGGCCTCTAAATTGCAGAAGTAATCTTTGAACTGCCTTCAGATGTTCTGAGTGATGTGGGTCAGAGAGGCAGACATGGTATCTACAGGGAAATTTTTGTCTACTTTTCAGAGGCCAAACCAGGGCCTGAAAACACTTAAGACACAAAAGTATTGTCAAACTGGAGCAGAATCTGTCATTTTGCTTGGGAGCTTGCTTTATTTAAAAGACTGGAGGAATGACAATTTCTATTTTTGAGCTTTAGCCTTGTGCAATTTCAAACAGCAGCATTATCAGCCCCTCGAAAAGTGTGGGTGTAACAGGAATGGTGACAGCCCTGAACTGGCACTGCCGAGCTCGTGGCAGGAGCGTGGCAGCGTGTGGGGCTGGCAGCTCTGAGGCCACCACGGGAGCGTGGCAGCGTGTGGGGCTGGCAGCTCTCAGGCCACCACACTGCACCTGGCAGGGCAGCCCGAGCTGCAGGAGCATCCCGGCTGCCAGCCACAGCCCTCCTCGCAGGAGAAGGCTGGGATGCCCTGTCTCTGTGGTATGGGGACGGAGAGAAAAGCAAGACACAAAGTGCGAGTCCGGGGAAAAAGAAAAGCCATCTTTATTAATTAATCTATCCTTTTACAAGGTGGTTCGCAAAGATGGCAGGAGGCCGTTGGTCCTCTGACCAGCCACCCCTCGGCATGACTGGCCGAGACTCTACAACATCTATTTTAAAATATTTTCCAAAGGAACTATAACAAACTTAGAAAACAAGCTGCAGGTGTTAGATGGAGAACTTGTCTACAAAGACCATCTCACTGTTTCTCGTGGCTTGCATGAGAAAGACAGAGTTCTCACAGAATACTGCAGGTAGCTGGGACATTTCTCTGCTAAGGCTTTTCAGCACCCACAATGCCCAAAGATAACTGCAGGCAGACTAATGGGGACGTTCTCTGAGCTGCAGCACAGGGCTTTGCTCTTCAGTGAGCCAACAGCTTGTCAAAACTGGAAACTGAAATAAAGCACTGTGAATAAACAGCTGGGATACCTTGTGCCCTGCTGCAGCAAAAAGCTGCAGGATCCAGGGGTGCAGGGGGGAGTTCTCAGCCTTTTGTTTCCTGGCCCTGTAGAGAGAACTTAGGGAGGCATCAAGGCCACTCTGTTCTGCTGCCCCAAACATTGAGGCAGCTGTAGTTTGCTTACAGAAGTGACTGAATGCTGGGGTTTGCTGCACAAAGCTGCCTTAAATATCTGTGGGAAAACAAAAGGCAGAGTTTAAATGTTCTGCCCATCTCATCTGTCTGGTGACACACAACTCCAGTGAGAAGTGAGTGGGGACCTCTGTGCATCAGGCACAGGGAAGCTGCCAGACATTCAGCTAATGGAGCTGGGCAGTGTTTTAGCAGCATATAATGAATCTCTTAACCATGTGAGCAGCAGCCTCAGCAGAGGTGATCCTTCCAGGGAAGAGTGATGTGTTTCAAGAATTGTGTCATAGGAAATGATTACTGTTTCCTAATTACCCTACTCTCGTGCAAGATTTGCAAGAAGGTCTTCAACACTAGCAGTGGTGAATATTACTAGTACTATACTCTTTTTTCCCCTTTTATTTTCTGCTTATTACTTTAAAAAGTTCATTAACACCATATTTTTCCTTTCATATTTGAGACAGGATTAGCCATTGCTTAGGCAGTCCAGAAAAAAACTGTATATGTCAGGAAAGATATTTCATATACAAATACACTATTTTTTTCCTCTTCAGCACTTGTGCACCTACATGCATAGTCATTGAAGTGAAAATTGTTAAAATAAAAAAGTGGAACAGGTCATATCATCATACTGAGGCTTTTTGAAGAAGGTCTGTTCTTACATAAGGCACGTACTTGACCTCTCTTGTGCCTCTTAAGTCCCACAAATACGAGAAGAAAGAGCAAAACCTTTTGTTTTACTGCTTCAACAAAATAATGGTCTACGTGAGCATCTTTGTAATGTGGGAGAAGTCATCTTTACAATAGTTTTATTTCATCTTAACATTGCATACAAAAGAAGTATATGCCTGGTGTGTGGTTACTCATTAGTTCATGATTTAAACATATATTCCGTAATGATATCCTTTGGGGATCCAACAGGTTTCAGCCTGTTTCCTTTTCAAAATTCTGTGTATTCCTTGAGATTCTCTGAATCACTGTTGAGCTTCTTTTGGCACTTGCATATAAACCATGATCCCAGTAGTAAGTTGTGCTCATCATATTCTCTTTAGAACTTATTCCTGCCCCAGGAAATGTGATTAACCAGAAGAGGTCGGGTAACTGACCCTGCTGATGCCGTTTAGCTACAAGGAGGCTGTCCTTTACATTTTGCAGTCACACAGGGTCTAGCGTCAGCCTTTGCATTTAGTTTGTTACTCATTATCAGTAATTCCTTGTTGTCACAAAGAAATATCTGTGCTTTAGGAGTTTGGCACTATATAGCTTATTTTAATGATGTTATTAAACCTATCTTGGTTTCATCTGCATCTGGCAATTCCTTTTTCTACTACGTATTAGGAAAACATTCTTAGTCAATTTATTATTGATATTAATTTTTAATGTTCTCTGTAATATGTGCTGGGTAATGTTATGAACTGTTTCTGTGACCTCAAGAATTACTTAGAGGGATGCTTCAGCAATACCCTGCTGTTTGCAGGTGGGCTCCTGGTCTGGTTCTGCCCCCGAGCCCCGCTCAGCCGCAGCCTGTGCTACACCCTGGGAGTTGCTCAGGGTGGAGTGGTGAGCTGTCACTGCCGGGCTCTGCTGTCACTGCCGGGCTCTGCTGTCACTGCCGGGCTGGACTCGGTCCGACAGACACACCGGGAGCAGTGATGAGCACTTTAACACCTCAGGTGTGTGGAGTTAAGGAGAAGGAGGCAAAACACACTAAAAGGAGGTCACGGCATTGGATTCAGAAAGGGCTTTGAGTGTAAGGGAAAACAAGGTCCATGTTTGCACTGAAATTTGATGAAAAATTAATTTCTGTTTTTCAGTTTCCTTCAGTGAGTAAACGTATCCCAGAGATGGTTAGTGGTGGTTTCCTGTAGGGTGAATAAATGCAGTAGTCCATGTGCTCTCAGAGCAGGCTTCTGTTTGTCAATCTGTGTGTTCAAGGCTGTAATCTTTAAAAGTGGGGAATGTACTGGTTTTTCTGCATTCATTACAATACTCTCAGTTCCAAATCCTGTATCACTTTTTTTTCATTGATGTGTTATTCTTTCTATTTAATTTTGACACGATGAAGTGACTGAGGGGCTACATGAAAGCCCATATCTTTTCCAGTTGCTCAAAAAATAAGAGAATTAGCTGTTGACTATTTCTTTTTGTGTACAGAGCCCTTTAATTCCATTAAGAATGCATAATTATGGAAGTAAAATGGCCCAGCCAGTGAATCCTGGTTGTAGATAAAAATAGATCAAGCAGATAGCTCTTTTGATGTGTTCAAACAGCAGGACCTGCTCCAGTAAGGCTTCCTTCCAAACCATAGGGCCTGAGCTTTGTCACAGGTCTCAAGACATAGGGGGCCCAGCTTCCAAAAGTCCAGCTTTTTCCTTTTAATAAACAAATCTGCATTAATAAGGACCTCCAACAGAGTGCTCAGAGATCCATGACTCTGCTAATGTGTTGTGAAAATGAAGTAAACTCTTCTAAATAGAATACAGGTGTTCATCCAGAGTGCTGTCAGACTCAGTTATTGAGGGATAATGGACTTCCCAATGAAAATGACAGTGGCACAAGGACCACGCTTCCATTTTTATTCCAGCCATCATGCAAAGGCCAATGGCTGCAATCAGTTTAAATGGCTATTGGGGCTGCTGAGATTTTCCAGGGCCAGAGTCCATCAGTGCAATAAATGTCACGTCTTTGTTAATAAATATCAAATGCTTCTTATGTAACCCTGAAAAATGGTTCAATTCGCCAATGAAAATTTGAATTTGCATCAGGTATAACCAGGATGAACCATGTTTGATCCCCTGAAAAGGAAAGCATGACTTAATAGCCTGCATTCCCCATACTAGTGAGGATCCCTTGCATGAGGAGGAGATGTTGGATCAGGTTTGATGTAAGGGAAGGAAAGAATCCATACACTGCATAAACATCTCCTAATGAACCACACAGATGACAGCAGTAAAACAGGATCCATTATCCATGCACCAGGCACAGGGAACAGTGCAAGTGTAGCACGTGTATTGCCAACACACACAGATGAAAGGATGCCTAGCAACAAGCCAAAAATGCCTAATGTTTGCCAGCAGTCCTTAATCAGCACCGTGGATGTGATTGACCATTCAATAGGGAGTTAATTTCTCTTTGATCATCAAAAAAGTCTTACAAACAGCATGATAAAGGCCATTTTAAGGCCGCTGGCATTCAGAGAAAGGGACTAAAATAGGACACAAGTCTACCTCTTTCTCCTATCTAAAAGATGAAGAATGTGAAATTTTGAGACCCATGTGCACCTTGCATGTGCTTATGTTCAAGATATACCAGTACCTCCATCTCTGCAGGTGTTGCATTCTCTCTTCCTTTTGAGTTGGCTCTAAAATAATTTCAGAAATGACACCCTTCTATGCCATCTTCCTCATTTTTCCTCAGCTCCTACCTTAAGAACTTGAAATAACAGTAAGATTGGTAAAAAGAGTTGAAAACTGTTCTTTCTGGTGCTTCCTGATATATATTATGTCTCATTTTGACTCCATGAAAATTAATACCGTGTGTAACTTTATTGGTAGCTATAAAAGGAATCACACGAGTTAAATACAACAAACATGGACCATTAAGAGGTTATAATGTCTGGTAGGCCCATGGTGCAGTACATCTAAGCAAAATTGCTGCTCCTATCTTGTGCACTGAAAAATGTTTTAATGATTATCTGTAGTGTAATTCAGGGTTGGTTTTTTTCCCCCTCTTCTTGTTGCCTTTGTAGTTGGACAAGTCATTAAATAAAAGAAAAAATGGTCAACATAATGGCTTCAGAGATGGGCAAAACTACTGTGTTGTTAACTACTTGTGTAAAAAAGAAATCATGCTGATAAAGTAAACTTGAAGTTTCTTTCTTGCTGACTCCCTCTGAGCTGTATTTTTTTTCATTCTTATTTTAGATTAGCCTAAAGATGGCTGTGATTAAAAATGCTTTAAAGTTAATTGCACAGAATGCATATGATTCATAAATATACACTTACCCCTTCAAACTAGGTTCACTTGCCATATGCCTGCTGGTTTATAGTTGAAGTGCTATTTCCTGCACTGAATTTCTCTGTGTTTGGTGACCTCAGGAGACCGTTAAAATGCTTCTAAAATTCACTTATTTGTGATCAAGTGAAGGGGAAGTCATTCAAAAGTAAATTTTGCAAGGTAGAATTTGTCTTTATAAGATGAATTTTATTCTTTATATAAATTGTTTCATTCATACACTGCAGAATAGGTTTTTATAAAATGAATTTAAGAGTTGGTTTATTTACACAGATAAGACAATATCTAAAGATATAGAAATTGACAAAATAGTAGCGATATAGTGCAAATGTACAGATGTTGCAGTATAATTATAAAGGAAAATCTATAGAAAAATTAAGGTGATATATTTCTTTATTATTATTGTGCAGCCTTGGAGGTATTTTAATGCTCTTTGTTTCCTAGGATAAAAATGACTGCTTGATGTGCTAGAAGCTAAATCTATGGAAAATATTCACTCTGTATAAAATTACTGTGGGTTGTGTGTTTCAGAGGGGCTTGGCCAGCTTGGTGATGCTCTGCATCTGGTGGTGGGGACCATGAAAGTCTGAATTTATAGTATTTATAGTCTGCTTTTTAAACTTGAAGGATTTTCTGTGCACCATATATCTTTTTATGGCATGGAATACCTTGGAGGAGTATCTGGCTCCACGGTTCACTTCTGGATGTTTAATAACAGCAAACAATAAAATTTATTTAGTGATGGTGAAACAGAGGAACAGAAATTCCTGAGAGGGCTGAGTTCTGATACATTTACTCAGCTGAAGTTGCAGGAAATAAGTAGAAATGAAATATGAGTAAAAATATTATGGGTAAACAAACATGCAAATTGTTTCAGTCTTTGAATCTCTGACTTTGGGCTATTGAGAGAGCTTCAGATCCCTAAAGATCTTAGATTTCAGAAGAAAATAGATTAGCAAGGTGCAATTGTTACGAATAGTTTTTATGGAAACAAACCCAGCACTGTCTCCCAGTCATTTTTCTGGAACAATTCATATTTGGTCCTTGAGCTGTTGGAAATTCTCACGAGAGATGTGCACATGGCTCAGCACAGAGCTGTGTTGGATGTTCCTGACACACCCGGGGGCAGAACTCCCCAGTGCTGCTGGCAGAAGCAGCATTCCTGCTGCAGGCTGTGCACAGCCCCGCTCTCGGGGGGGCTCCACGTGCACTCCAGATTTCTGCCCTTTGCACACACCCAGATTAGCTTAAAAATTTGCATTTTATTCCTTATTTGATAGCTGATATTTATAACTTGATAGGCTTTCTGTGTGTCACTTATAACCCAGCTCAGTTCAGAAATATTTATTGTGACGGTCAGGAAGTGAATTTTTATGTGAAAATTCTCCCATGGAGAGTAATTGAATTGTGGTCATCCAAAAAGCAAGAATTCTGTCAAGTAACAAGGTTTGTAATAAGATTTGGGATCTTTGAACTGCAACAAGTAGGGCATTTGAAAAGATTTCATGAAAAGTGAGGAATATTGTGAAAGAGTTAGTAACTGTGAGGTAGAGATGATGAATGTTGGATAATTTACATATTGTGGGACCAGAGACTGATGGGGTGACATGGATTTAGTGGCTGGACACTTACCCAGGATCTGGAACATCTGAACTGGTATCCTTGCTTCATATTTCTTGTCTAGCAATTCCCTTCCTGAGCTTGCAATTGATTTCTGAAAACAGCTTCTTCCTGAGGATGAGAAGTTGCTGTGATAAAGCTCTGGTGTTGCTAACAGCATTTTGTAATTGAGGAAAAAGTATTTAATTGCATCAGCTCTGATGTGAACACAGGGAAATCTTTTAGGGAAAAAAAAACCCACAAACAATCAAAAGTCTTTCAGCAGTTAGTCCAAGCAGGAAACTGGAGATCTGAATGAGTCTCAGCTTTCAAAGAAGTTGTTGTGTGAGGCTTTCAAGTATTTTACTGATGGCTTTCTGTCCTATGTTACCTGTGTAATTTGAGGCCTTTATTCTCTGTGGATTCTGGTCAAGAATTTTCATAAAATTTGTCTATGAACTATCATGCAGATAAATGTGAATGCATAGTTATAGTTTTAGTTTTGAAATAACATTAAAAAATTAAGGATTAGGAAAACAAAAGAGCATGTATATACAGAAAAATAGACCTCCTAAAACCTGTCTTATCCTAGGCAATAAAACACTCTTACCTAGGGCTGCTGGAAGGAGTGAGGAAATTAGAGCATTTTTTATTATCACTTTATGTATCCTGTTCAAAGATAAAATTGCTGATGAGTGTCAGTTCTGAATAATTAATGAAATACACATTTCCCTTAATGTTTGCACTGTCTCCTCTATAGCAAAAATTATGGGGATGCCAAAAATATGGTTTGCTATATTTGTGTTGAGCAACATAATTTCAATTGTCATTGGTGCTGCCCTGGTCATCAGGATCGGTTTGGAAGGTGCATCTCAAACCTTCTTTCTTGCAGCAGTGGGTCTAAATTTGGACTTGATTTGCAGGGTTGTGTGCAAGGGCTCTGACACTGCTACCCAGGCAAGATTTGGTGGTGGTGTCATTTATTATAAATTTTTTAAATTTTTTAAAATCTGCCAAGGTGTAATTGCTAGGAAGCCAAAAGCAAGCACACTCATAATCTTTGATTTTTCATATCTGGGCTGGGGAGAAAGGCCGAATATCTAAATGGGGATTAAAAAAATCTATTGCGGAAAAAGTAAATTCTCCAATTCCATGTCAAAGGATGGAAAGGGAGGGCTGGTGCCTCAACCCCTGGCTCATGAGCAGCTCTGCTGGGGAGGGATCCCTTTGCCAGGGCAGCCAGGCCACCTGCCCGAGAGCCTGGAAGGAATCGGGTCAGGACAGCCATGCTCCTGGTGCTGCTTCCCATAATTTCTCTGTAGAGAATTGTTTTACTCAAATCATTGTTACAGGCACAGATGAATGGGAAATCTAAAGGAAATTAATGTGTCCAATCTGTGGTTGCTGATTTCACCCAGCTGAACTGAAGCACTGTTGGTTCTCCATTGCCTCTGTTTCACTGGAGATGAGTATGGACAGTCAGCTGAAAGAGGAGATACTCCAAATCATGCTGAGGGTTAATCTCTTACAACCCAAAGAAATTTCCTAAGCTGACCCTCATCTGTGCTTTTGGAAATAAAGGAGTCATTTGGCCAATGCTCTCTCCATTTGCAATTAAGCATGCTGGCAGCTCTCCAGTGGGAGATCTGTAGGCAGGAATATTTAGCAGCACAGAGGATATCATTTCCATACCCTGACCCAAGCTGTTGCCAGATGGAGTAGAGGGCTGTGGAGTGAAAGTAAATCTACAAATGTTTTTGTGAGCAAAGGAAACCACTTCTGATTTTGGGTGGGAGTGTGGTACTGAGATAAGGAAAGAAACACAGATTTCTTCATTATTTTTGGGTGTTTCCTACCCTTTTGTTTTCATTCATCGTTTGTTTTCATCTTATCTTGAAAAAGAGACTACAAAACTTCTTGTAAACTGTATTATCATTCACTTTGTGCCAAACTCTGAGGTGACATGCAGCAGTACTGCTGCTTCATGCCAGCAGCTGGGAGGGCTGCTCTGAGCCCAGAAGTGGGGGAAGACTTGGGGGAAATTGCAGCTCTTGACAGATTTTGTTGGAAATTCTGCCAGGCTCTGGTCCCAGTAGTGCTGCTGGGGAGAGGGGCTGCCAGAGTGGCACAAGCAGTCCACTGCTGCCCTCGTTCCTTGCTGTCCCTCTCATGCCAAGGTCCAGCATGGCCCTCGTTCCACTGTGCTGGTTCGTGGTCCTGGAGGTGCAAAGGTGGCTTATGACCCAGCTTTTCCATTCTCCCACAAATGAACCTCATGCCATGGTTGGAATGTGCACAGCTGACATTTAGCTTTGATTAGGTATGTTTTGTAATATTTTGGAGCCTGGATTTGATGGCATAGGTTTTGAAAGTAAAGAAGACTTCAAAATAAGGAGACCTCAGCATTCGGCTGCTCGCGCCATGGTGAGGGGAGGGGAGGGGAGGGTGGCCTTGGTTTATACAGACTGCAGCAACAAACTTTATGGGCGTTTCTCTAAGAAATTGGTTTTGTTTCTAAAACTAAAATACATTTAGACAGATCTTGGTTGCAGAAAGATTACTACATTTCAGTTTGTAGTGATTATTTTTTAAAACTAATTAAAGTAATCATCCACTCAGGGATTTTTGGGGATGCTTAAGAATTTTCTCGTTTGAGCAGACTTTTCCTTGTCCAGTTTTAAAAGAATCATTCCTTCTAACTACCATATAAAACTGTTTTTAAAGCTGTAAGTTAGAGAACATAGTATACATTGCCTTCTTACTACAAGTTTCATCTGTTCATTTGTAGTTTTGTAAGGTCACCAGGCCTTGATCTTGTTTCTGCTAAGCACTGTCTCCTTGCAATAATGAGTGTCTTGCTGTAAGAGGATTTCAGCTGGACAGATGTACCTTAATGTCTTGCAGCAGGATTTACTGTTTTATAAGACTGATTCTGGATTATTGTGTTCATGGTTGGAATGTGGCAAATACTCAGGTTAAAGGAGCAGTGCTTGTGGCAAGGAAACCTGGACCTATACAAATGCAGAGATCCTTTTACTACAAAGGAAATAATTTAATTTAGTTCCACTCTATAATTAACTCTGATACTCAAACTAGCCTATGCTGTACTTCAGAAATAACAAATTTCCAGCGGGCTGGCTGAATCCTATTGTGCAGGAGCATAACTTCAATATAGTTCTAATTAGGTGTTGTATTTGAAACTCTTAGTAGTTGTTTAAGTTTCTGAAATTACCACTGTGCAAGTGGCCTTCCAGTAAACATTGTGGAGAAAAATCATTTTGGCAAGGTGAAAGCTCCTATCCATGATTTCCATACACAGTTTTATGAACAAGCCATCTGTTGGCTCGAGGGGGTTTTTGGAAGGCAGTAAGGCAGTTTTGGTTGCCCAAGATCCTGTAGTGGAGAAACTCTGCCTGGAAGGATTCATGTGCCCCTCAGGGCAGGCCTGGGGGATGCTCATGTCCCTGCTCTGTCCTGCAGGACATGGCAGTCAATAAAGTCTGGTAAAGAGTGGTGATTACATTTTTAGAATTCTTGTCTATAAATTAGTTTAGCCACATAGAGAATTATAAACCTCTTAGTGTTACAGAGAGCAAATATTCAAAAACTTTATAGAAACAGGCTTATTCCTTATTCTTTTGGGGGTTTCACATGTTGGCTAATAGAATGTATTTCACTACCATCAAATCTTGTTGCCTGAAGTTTTCTATTATGGCTTTTTTATTGCTTTTAACTTGGTAGAATCATCCTAGTTGGGATTGAGCCCTACAGGATGTAGCTGCTCTTTAGTAGCTTCCTCAGTGTCTCATTCACACCTTTAGTTGTTATAGCTCAGCCTTTCTTTGGCAATTTTTTCATTGCTGTCACTGTTGTGCATCTCTTGGAACAGCTGCCTTTTGCTTTAACACTCAACATTTCAGCAAAATGATGCTTTTGTTGGAAAATTAAGCACAGAGAGTGTGGGAAAAATCCCAACCAATTCGTAATTCTCTGTTTCAGCGGCAGACTTCCAACTTGTGTTAATGCCTACCTTCCTATTCCCTATCCCATATATCTGGGGGAGCGTTGAAGTTTATTTTTTTGAGTACCAGCTTGACACTTTTACATGGGAAGAAGTTGAAACTGGAGTTGAATGTTGGAGTTGAGTGTAATCCTTTTGTTCTTGCTTCTTAAAGGCTCCTTCCTAACGTTCTGTAACGTTCTTATGCTTTTGCAAATGTGCTTGTCTGAAGTACTGCTGCAAATTAATTTCCTTATCTAATTCTTTTTTATTTCCTTCTGAATGCTGTTGGGGAATAAAATCAAATGTATACAATGTGCACCAAATGGGATTGCCTCTTCCTTTAAGGTCTAGTTATTGTAGACATTTGCTCTTGCTGCGCAGAAAAATAATGTTAACAGCTGCTTAATCTAGTTAGAAATGCATCTTGCTGTGTATTAAAAATTATTTCCACTTATCTTTTCTAGTGGTATAATTTGTAAAATCACATTTAAAAAAAACTGAAACAGCATAAATGTAACCTTGTTCAATCTTTTTATGTGTTACATACAGAGGGTGAACATTTAAAAGGCCTTTGAGCATATGACAATTAAAATAGACACCTAAGAAATATCAACCTCCTAGGCACTAGAGTACTCCTAGAAATCTTGCCCAAAGGGCTTATAGCAGTGCTAGATTATTTCAATTAAGAAAAAAAAAAAAAAAGTAAATCATTCTGCTTCTTTTCAAATGGGATTTGCTATTTCTGGAAACTATTAAATGTTCAGATCGAGGACCCACCCTTTATAAATTAATGCAGCACAGAAGAGTAATTAAATTTGGTAATCTCATTAAAGCTTTTAATGGAATTGATCATTTCAGAGAGTTTTTCTGGTTATTGGGATTTCTGAACAAAAGAGTCACTATTGGATTATTACTGCTCTTTTCCAGTAGCAGTTTGTTTTCAGCTGCCAGGCAAGACAGTCATTCTGGGACCTTGATTTGTTTCTGCTGAGGATGGGACCAGCATGCAATTCCCCCAGGAGATGAGAAGCTCAGTTGTAGTGTTCTCCTCTAGACTGTTAGCCACTAGTTACATAATTTTTTTCTAAAGCTGATTACAAACTTAGATCTATTCCAAAAATGCTTGTTCATTAAAGCAAAGAGAGCAGTCAATTTTTACTTTTTGTAAATATATTTAGTAACATGCAAATTATTTGTTCAAATCTACCTGATTTGATTCTTCATAAAGAATGCCTTCAAAGTTTCAGGAGTATATGGTTACTGTGAAATAAATAACTATTCCCTTTCTTTTCATTTAGAAACTGTTAAAGTTGTACTATTGCAATATAATGAAACTGTAGTGTATCTATTAAATTGCTTTGCAGGGCTGTACTTATTTTTACAGAACTTTGCTCATTGTTTTCCAATTTAAAATAAAACAATGTAAAAAGGCAAGACTAATCCTGAGCAATTATATTTATTGTAGAAGTAAGTCCTACAATGGGAATGCATATATTTTCATTATTTGTGTATGCATATATATTTAAACCTATTGCCTTGTTTTGATGGCCTCCTTCTCCATGATATTTGTGTCTTTTCCTCAGTCTTTTCCAGCCTGAGAAATTCCACTAATTAATCTCTCTCTACATGTCCTTCTGCACCTTTCCTGCTCAGTGATATCTGTTACTGAGATAATGTGTCCAGATGTGAGAGACAAGAACAGCATTGACTGTCAGAGGGGAATGTTGATGGTAGGTGTAAAGGAAGTGAGAATAGAGTATAAGTCCTTGCTTTAGGAGGTAGAAAGAAGGTTTGTGGACATGTGGCCAATTTTCCTGCCATCCATACACTTTTGGTTAATCTACAGGTCAGGATCAGGAGTGCACAGTAAGATTGCTTTCTGCACTGGAGTGGAGCAGTGGAGCAGGTTAGTGCAATAGCACAGCAGGGAGAACCACTGTTTCCATGCCTAGAACAGCCCTGCTTTTCAACTGTAGACAAATAATCCTGGGCCATGCTGTCAGTACATCCCTGCCCTCACCTCCATCCTCATCCCAGCTGGAGTGGTGGGGCAGGAGCTGCTCCTCTGCAGGCAGTAATGCCACTACAGACACAGACTAAAGTCTGTTCTCAGGTCTTAATTCTGTCCCAGCCTCTCTTGACAGAGCAGATAGAATGGTGGACTATGTGGAATTACAGCAGTTTTCAACAATATTACTTTTTTTCTAGAGAAATGTACTGTGAAAACTTTTATTGACATAAAATGACAATTAATGTCAGGCAAAAGTTTTTCATTTGTTCCTTACATTTCACATGCATCTCCAGAAATAAATGTTGTGGGGTTGATTCAGACCTCTGTGAATGTTTGCTGTCATAGACACCATTTATTTTACTTTCACTGCTGAAAGATTTATTGTAAGAAATGTTTTTGAAAAGATTGATAAACCCCATTTCAGAACCACTTAAAGGGGACTCGGGCAGCTGATTTGCAGGTACCAACTTCCAGGCTGCTTTATAAAATAAAGGAGTGAGGAAAACCAAAGCAGTAAGGACAGAAGGCTCCTGCAGCTTTTCAGCTGTTTCTGTGCTGTGATGGGCAATCCTCTCAAGCCTCATGGAGGAGACAATCAGATGCCAATGCAAATCCTGACTCTACCTTTTATGTCCAGTGGCTGAGGCAGAGGAGAAAGCTCAGCTCCTGCCCTTTGGAGACTGCTCAGCGCGCAAAGCAAAGGAGCAGCTGTGGGCACTCGTTTGCCTCCTGTTAAAACACAGTCTGTGAGATGCATCGTGGTGATACCTGCTGGGCTCCCTCGGGAAGAGCTGATGGTCCCTTGCTGATGGAAGATTCACTGCAGTCAGTGATAGCAAGGGGAAGAGATGCCTCTGACTCTCCAGGAGAGTTGTCACTGAACTTGCCCAGGTAAATCCACAGCACTGGGTCTGAACACTTCCTTGCAGAGAGAGAGTCAGTCTTAATATCATGGGCATCTGTTTAATCACTTCTCTACTATCTCAAAATTCTCAGTCAACTATTTTCAATATCATGACCATGATTAAAGTGCTAAAATACTCCAGGAGCTACTAAAATGACATTAAACTTAATCTTAGCTTTGCTAATTATCAGTCTTATTCCTATGAATGAAGAATATATTAGACTTTGTGTTAATCTCTTTTATCAGGCAATACCAGGTACTAAAATGAAAAAGGAAAATAATCCCAAATTGACAATAAATGAAGCAAAACAGGAGACGAGTTCTTGCAAGGTTTCCCCTGACAGCTGATTTTCATGTGAGTCTGGTGACTTCACAGTATTGAAACATGGAAGCAAGGAAAGTCCACTGATGAGAATTAGGACTCAGTCTCTTATTCTTTGACCCCCAACAATGCCTCTCAAGGTTTGAAAACAAACCAGTGAGAGACTCCAAGTCAGAAAATACAATTTAATAGGAAGAGAGGAAAAAAAAAGGTAAAAGTAAATGCAATACTACAAAAAAACCACTGACAAAATCAGAATACAACCTGACACCCTTGTCGGGCAGGGTGTTGGTAGGAGTCGGAATGAAGTGGTACTGTGGAAAGCAGTGATGCTGGGTCTGGTCTCGGAATGTCCAGTGATGGCTGTGTAGCTCTCGTCCTCTGGGAATGCAGTGGAAAAGGCTCCTTGTGGTGTTTGAAATCTCAGCTTATATCCAGGATGGAATGCTTGGTTCCTCCCTCTGGGCGGAGCATCTCACAATGGGATGATGTAATTTTGTCAGTCATGTGGCAAGGCCTTGATGGGCCATTAACAGAATATTGTCTGGAACGGGTTATCTATGAGTCATGTGGCAAAGCCCATTAACAGGAGATAGTCCGGAGGGAGGAGGCAACAACACCACCCACCTGGTGTCAACAGCTCATGTAGATGGTGATAGAATACACTGCAACCCAGGACAATGCCCAAGGAATAGGGTTTCCGTGTGCCTTAGGAAATACATAATTCTATCAATAATTCCTTTAAGTGAAACAATTTTTTTAATTTCTGGCTTCAGACTGTGTTAAAACAGCTCCACTTTCTTGAGGAATGCTGTGGTATAACTACAGTTTATCATCTTACAACAGAATTTCCTTACATGTAAAGCATTCAAAAATTACTCTAGAGTACTCTGACTCTAATGAAGACTTATGTCTGTTATGAAAGGCTTACCAATGTAAAAGTTTGCCAACTAAAGGCTGGGCACTTGGGAAATCAGATAATGGACTTCATTAAGTTTTCTGAGAGGGTCAACCCAAAATATTTATTGTTTGAGGTACCACCACCTCCTCCTACAAATAGATCCCTCTGCTCTGGACTCTTGAGCTGCAGGGTGTGCCTTGCCAGCAATATGAGAACAGGCTGAGGGAATGGTTTAGGTGAAGGTGTCTGTAAACATTTTCATGTATAAGGGATGGTTCCTTTAGTGGCAGTATAACATAATACCTGTGAGACAATTTACTGAGAGAGTATTTACAAGAGCATGTGGTGATAGGACAAGGCAGGGAAATGACTTCAAACTGAGAGAGTAGGTTTAGGTTAGAGAAAAGGAAGAAATTCTCGTCTGTGAGGGTGGGGATATCCTGGCACAGGGTGCCCAGAGAAGCTGTGGCTGCCCCATCCCTGGAAGTGCTCAAGGCCAGGCTGCAGAGAGCTCTGAGTAACCTGGTCTAATGGAAGGGGTCCCTGCCCCTGAGAGAGAGATTGGAAATAACTGATCTTTCAGATCCCTTCCAATCAAAGCCATTCTATGATTATATGACTGCCTACAAAAAGCTACAGGATTGTGCACTGACCGGTTACATGTTTGGCTATTCATGCTGTGGAAGTGCATCCCATTTGCCTCCTGAATTGCTTTTGGGATGCTTTGTGGACTTCTGCAAGAGAAGAGGAGTCCTACAGGGGTGCAAATGGGGTTTCCACACTGGGAAGCACGATGTCATCATTTGTGATTGATCATGCAGTATGCTTGTGTCTGAGAAAGGACTGTGGTGTGCTGGGAGCAGCCTCTAGATGAGCTGCCCATAGCTCTGTGCATTACTTGGTTACAGTATTTAGCTGATTTCAAGTCCAGTTTAAAATGCAAAGAGGACAGAAACCACTCCTCAATAGCATTAATTAATGAATCCGTCTGGTCACTCTGTCAGTCTGCCCCAAATGCCTCATGTAACACACAGGCACAGACCAGCAGACTCTGGCACATGGGGTTTTACATCAGTGCAATTTATGCTCTACCCAGGGCCTCAACTAATTGCATTAACTCTAATGTAAGGTATTTTCAGATGCTTTTGGACACAGTTGTAATGTATTGCATACATGAGCATATGATTTGAGTGAAGTATTTTCCAGATGAGTTTGATTTGCCTACTTAAAACTGAGTTTAGCTGAATTTCCCTGGACTCCTAGTGTTTGAGCATGGAGTCTGAGCTTTGGGAGGGAATTTTGTCTCACTGAAATGAAGTTGTCTGTTCAAGGTATTTGACAAAATTAAGACCTTCCTTAATTCTTGAGGTTCTGTTTCCAGCGCTGTAATTCTGAAGGTGGTATTTAACACCAAAAATCTTTACATGGAATGGGGAGCAGGTGATTCTTCCTTAATACACTGCTGTAGTGAGGACATTTCCAGCAGCAGAGAGCACCTGCTCCTCCTGCTAAGGAGTATGTGCATGTTTGTGTAGCTGGGTCTGTGCACCCTCTGATCATCACCGTGTCATCCTTGTTCTCAAAAACAACATGCTGATCTTGAGTCAGACTGTGGGGACCTGTAAAAGTCACACATTTTTCAGGACAAATTAGGATTTGTTACACTTAACAGCTTTTGTGTGTGTGTGTTGATTAAATAGCACATTGTTTTTATGACAAAATCTCTTTGCATATAGCTTAGAGTGGAAACTTGACATTGTGGCTTTAACGGTGCCAAAATAAATGTCTGGTAAATTAGCACAAATAAATGTTCTTGTGGTTTACTGTCTATGGGGAAAATTAGTTTTCACTTGAAAATGTTGGAGCTAGCAAATTGGGAATATTAATTTATCCCTACTCATGCTCACAGGCTTTTTATTCTCAGGTGTTTAGCATTTGTGAGTGTTTAAGATCCCTTGTGATTAAAATGCCAGTCCTGCTTGGCCTCATCATAATTATGAGTGAGAGTGTCCCCAGTCAGACCTCGTGTGGGTATTTGAAACCAGGCTGGAGCAGATGCAACTTTGGCTTGCAGGAGGTGGCTCTGGGTCCCTCCTGGTCACACGTCTGGTTTTTCAGAGTCCCCACGGCCCGTGGGTCAGGGAGGATCCCTTTGGGATGCCCTGGATCTGGGCTGCAGAGAGCTGTGTGATCTCCCCTGCACCTGGGGCGTGCTGTCACTGCTGATACAAACCAGCTTTGCCCTGGGCTGTCACCTCCTTTCTGACCCCACACCTAAGGAATGCTACCAAAGTCAGCAGTACTGCCTCAAGAGCTCATGTGAAAACTAAGGCAAGAGCATCAAACCTCTAGGCCAGAAAGCACTTTATACATTCACAGCTAGAAATCATAAAGCTCAGGTCACACCGTTACTGATTTTGTCCGAAGCTAAAAGAAAGAAATAAATCTTGGAAGAGGCTCTTAAGGATTAATTTTGAGAAAGGTCAGCTCCTCAACATTTTCTGGATTCCAGAAGTACTTGTTCATTCCGTTGCAATGCTGTTGGCAGTTTAAAATATGGGTTTGGACTTGATGGGGATGGGGGTAATCTATTAATCAGCACTTCATCATCTACAACTGCTTATCTTCTCTTTTCAGTAATTTCTCTTTTTAGTTGGACATCAGCATTGTCTACGTACTTCATATCATCCATCAGGAGGAATGAATGAAGTACACAGCAATATATCAGTTTGACTAAGCTCAATAAAGCAAAAGAGAAGCAGAAAATTATTGCAATAATCTTAAATCTTTAATGATAGTGGAGTTAAATATATATCATTTTCTTTACTCATTACTGTAGTGATAAAGCCCTGCTCTAGTACATAGTCCTAATTTGACATAGAAAGTTTCTTCTTATTCTATTAGGTAAAAACTTACCCCTCCCCTCCCCGCTTCCCCTTTTTTTTTTAAACTTTTGGGACAAATGGTGTCTGAACTGTTTAATACCACAGTTCCAATAGATCTTGCCCAGTATTTCTTCTGGACTTGGTGTAAAAAATTAACTGAGCTTTTGAAGGAATTAACTTCACTCCAACTGTGCCTCTTTCCTGTGGGTTTGACAACCAAAAAAAAATGTATGTTAAGTTTTCAATGAGAGAGATTCAGCTGTTCCAAAGAATGAATGGCACTCATTTTTGTCTTGGTTAAAAATACTTGCAGATGTTTCATTAATAAACTGTAGTGTCCTCCTATGAGAAGAGATTAAATTTGATGGGAATGCAGGAAATGTTCTTGCTGCTATTTGCATGAAAGTTTTCCCAGCTTTGGCAGAACTACAGGATGCACGAGGCTTACTGGACTTGGCTGACAAATGTTCTGAGGATTCTGTGGCTGCCTGGCGAGCTCTGCCCCAGGGCTGCAGGGAATGGGCTGAGCTCCCCCAGCACATCTGCCCCGGCACTAGGGGTGGGATCAGACTGGACCTGAAAGCAAAACCAGAGATGTTCATCCTGTCCTTGCTGACATCAGACTAGGGGAAATCAGGGAAGACGGGAGATGGAGGAGAGAAGGATGAAGGTGATGTGAGAATGGCAGTCGGGTGAGGCTGGAGAGGACCAGAGCTGACAGCTGTGACAGCAGAAGTGAAGACACTGCTGCAAGGCCCTGTGGAGGATGAGGTGAATGGAGGAGGGCTGTGAACAAGAGCTGGTGTTAGGGGTGTCTGCTCCACCAGAACTGGGGTAAAACCACAGGTTTCTCTGCTGTCAGTGTTAATGGGTTCCCAGGAAATTTACAGGGATTTTTCTCATATCCCTTTGCTTGCTTTATATAATGCTGTGTATTGAACTCCACTTATTAAACTTTGAGATGAGCATTAATATAAGGCTGAATTAACAAATGTTAGAGGGAACTGAAAGAACAGATTCAGATTAATTTATTGTTTTCTTCCATTCCTTTTAGTCTAGGACATCTCTGCAAAGAAATTATATCAAGGTTAAGGTTCTGAGACTTGACTTTGCAAGTTCAGAATTGTTGAAATTACCTGCACAATGATGGATGGGACTACAGAGCAGCAGCACAGTAGTGTTTTGGCAGCCCATTTGCCAAATCTTGCAAGAGGACTGACTCAGAACACACACTGCCTCAATCAGAGAGAAACTTTCCAAGTTAAGAGTAATCCATGCAATGAAAAACAAGCTCTTTTGGTGCAGAGGATATAATATGAAGTCATTGCTTTTAATTAAACTGTTCTGAGTGAGACTGAACTTTGCAACTTCAAAGCATGTGTAATTGATGGGTTTATTGCTTCATACATATCTCCACAGTCCCAAGAATTCTGGTCACGTTTTAGGTAAGTGGTGGTCATGAAAGCAATTTATGGATTAACATGGATTAAAGGGAGGTTCTTTCAAAGGAGTATTTCAGCAGTAAGAATGATAGGCCTAAATGGCACTTGTAAAGTTTCTAAAAACTGCACTTGCTGCTGTGGACTAGACTTATAATCAAAGCTCTGATTTAAGTTTTCCTTAATAACTTTATGTTATAACTTTTCCTTTCTGTGCCCTCTAAATTACTTTGTCTATTCTAGATAAATGGATCTCATCAAGAGTGAAAAGGACATCTTTTGTGAAGCATCAAATCTTTCTTGCTGGAATCTAGATTTATTAACTTCACATTATGAAGTTAATAAATGTTGTCCCTCTCTCCCTTCAGAGGCCTTTAAGGAGAGAATGGACTGAACACTTACGAGGTTTAGGACATCTACGTGTAATGAGTCCTTAAACATGAATTGCATCTTTATCCTTAAGGGCTGACACCTTATGTTTGGGAAAAGCACCTTCTAAAGAGTTTGCTGTTGGTGGTGGTTTTGTTCTTTTTTGTTATTTGAAGAAATCCATTTGGGGCCTTCTAATCTGTTCTCTCAGACATTCTGTGTGTAGTAAGATGTTCAATTCCTTGCCTCAGGCTCCAAATGGAGAATTAATGAAATGAATAGTTTTAAAGCACCAGTCTAAACATAATTATAGAAGAATGTGTTACTGAGATTGCAACTTGGAGTTGTGCAGGATCTCACAGGTATCATTCCCCAGGGTGTCATTCTCCCAGCAGTGGGAAAGGATGCAGAGCAATCCAGCAGCCCAGACTGTGTGAGTAGGACAGGTACACACCAGATAGACAGAAGAATGGCAGAAACACTGATGAACAGATTTCAGAGGCAGTATCATCCCTTTGTGCTCCTGAAGATGCCTCAGGAAAAACTGGGTGATCTTTTTAGGTGGTGGAGATGTCTGCTCATGACAACAAGTCTAGAAAAGACAAGCTTTCGATTATTATCTGTTGTTATTCAACCTGTAGAACACTCTTCCTTACATATGCAAGCTATTCTCAAGCATAGCTGATTTTTGTTTAGAACATTTAGGATACACTACAGACATTTGAACCCAAGAATGAGATTTGTTCCTCACAAATATATAAGTATCTATATGAAAAAAAAACCTCAAAAAATCTGGAAATATTAACATTCTATTTGTTAAAGAGGTACAATTTCAACTAAAGCAACATACCTTTGATTTGCATTAATTGGAACATTTTTTTTTTCCTCTGTGACCATTCTTTTGAAGGAACCCAATCAAAATACTTGTGACTTTGCCTGAAAGCTATAGTTAGCACTAATTTACCTAAAAGTATGTAACGAAGAATATTTTATCCAGCTGTAAGTATGTGATGATGAATTAGTGGGAATATATAGCCATTTGTTATGCTGATATAGCAGCTCATAGCTGTAATAATCCTGGATCACTTCACTCTTCTCTGTGAATTAGGCAATATTAATATCCATTTTTGTCAATGGAGATTGAAAGAGCAAGAGAGCTCTTACCATCTGCTCTTAATGGAGGCTTAACCTCCCATCTCTCTCCACCCATGCAGATAAACTTCTTAGGAAACTTTAGGGGTACTTTATTTTTAAAGTTCACCTATCTCCTAGGACCACATTGTCACAAGTTTGAACTTTTGAACAGAATACCTTTGTTTTAGATCACACCTAGAGGAAAGGCAGAACAAGTGTGCTACAAGGTCTCCCAGATAATTTCCATAATTTCAGCCTAAGGGAATCATAGAATCACAGAATGGCTTTGATTGGAGGGGACCTTAAAGGTCATCTCATTCCACCCTCCCTGCCATGGCAGGGACACCTTCCACTGTCCCAGGTCACTCAGAGCCCTGTCCAGCCTGGCCTTGGACACTGCCAGGGGTGGGGCAGCCACAGCTTCTCTGGGAACCTGTGCCAGGGCCCCCCTGTCCTGCCAGGGAAGAATTTCTTCCTAACACCTAATCTAAATCTGCTTTCTGTCACCCTGAAACCATTCAAATCTAATTCAGTGACTCTGTGGCTGAAACACCTGGCAGATGAAGCAGTATGTGTGGGGCTTTGCTGTGGGCATGCCTGTATGAAGATTTACCTGTTTGTGCTCCTGTGCCTGGTTACCCAAGCTGTAAAACCTGAACTTCAATGATTTGCCTGGAGTTACCTGACAACTCTACTGTGGAACAAATAATTTAAGTTGGTATCTCCAAAGTTAGTACGTCCCCGTTCGCTGTCGGTGCACCGTAGGAGCTGTCTGAGGCACTCGGTTGGTGCTTTGACTCTGCTGAGCTCCCCAGGAGCTGTTTGCAGTGGGAGCACTTCCAGCCCCGTGCCTCTTACCAGGCACTTTGCAGAAGAATTTCGGAGCGGAGGAGCAGCGGGAGAGCTGCAGCTGTGCCGCTCCCAGCCCCGCTGCCAGGCACTGCCAGGCACTTTCCTCTCCAGCTCTCAGGCCTTACGGACTGGGGAGAGGAACTGGGGAGAAATTTTTTCCCCTTCTTGGTTCTCCATATCCTTTTATGCATATGGAAAAGTATTTATTTACATGAAAAAAACCCACCCCTATCTGCCAGAGGTAATCTCTCCATCAGCGATTCTTTTTTCTCTCTTTAATTTTGTTATTTGAATCCATTTTCTGATAGCATTGTCTTATATTTATATTAAGAGAACTCCTCATCTTACCACGATGCCTGTGCTCAGGTCAAACCTACCAAGTTTTTACAGGTGCTTTTCTTTCATTTCTGATATTATTGTTAATGCACTTTTATTAAGCGATCTGTAGAGCTCACAACATACTATTTCACAACAAATTCCTAATCTTCTCCATAAAACTCACTCTGTGCATGTTTATCTTCTGGTAATTCAAACTTACTTTCCTTTTCCAACTGTCTGCTTTTTGAATTACCATAATCTTGATTCAAATCTAGCTGGTTATCAGCTGACACAAACAGGTTTATTAAAGTGTCTTATTCTCTCTGTCTGACAGATCTCATATTTAGTAATGCATTTTACTTCTACCTTATTGACCAAAAATTCCTTTTGAATCACTCATATTTTTCTTCTAGTTTTCAGACCTTGTTGTTAAAATGATTTAACAGTTCATTTTACATAATACTATTTGCAACCAGAATCTCTTATGTTCTAATTTAGTTATAGGGAATACCCCAAATTCCCTTCTAAACCAATCAGTATTTTTTGAGTAATAAATAGGTTTGTCAGTGTTGTAAATGCATTTTCCCTCTCCTGAAGACTTGCAGAACTTTGCTATGAAATTTTCTACTTGCTTTTAAGTATCAAGAAAACATCTACACTTTTTAAAACACACATTTTAGACCTGTGACTTCCCAATCCCCATCAAGTATTTTGAGAGGCAACTGCTGTATAATATCTGAAATATCTACATCATCTACGACATCTATCTTTTATACATACAAGCTGATAAACAAAGCCAGAAATGGATCTCACCTGGGCAAAGCTAGAGATAAGTAGCAATTCTTCTGTAGCCATAGTGAACTATGCATTTTTGTTCCTCCTTCCCCGTGGAGCCTGCTTTTGCTTATTGTACTTATCTATATATTTATGTAAGCATGTATTGGTCAAATTGGCAGAAAGTGTTAATTTCTGTACATGTGTTTATACAGATAGGTACAAGTCTTCTTGTGTGCTACAATACAGAAAATTAGGGTTAAATAACCTATACTGAGTGTTGTTTCAGTAAAGGTTTTGATTTTTTTTTTAATGTGAATTATGCCCTGGTGTCGTCAAATCACAAAATATGATATCCTTGTTGTTAGCCTAAGTAGATTTTCAACAAGAAACTTAAGGGTCTGATGTCAGTGTAACTCTGGTGCTGTGTTGTACAGTTGCTGGCATGATGAGGGATCTGGAGAAATGTGCCTTCTACTTAACACCTCGTAGTGATAAACAGTTTCCATTCTCTGTCTTAGGCATCTGCAGGCTTTGGCTGACTCCACAGGGCTCACTTGAGACATCCATTAGATGTGGTAATTTGTGTTTCTTTTCATGCCCTCTCAGTTGATGTAGATTGGTATGGCTGACAAAACACCAATAGATCAGAATGTCTTACCCTAAAAGAGCCTCAGGTTGGGTGCTCTAATGTCACCCAGGGCTTAAGGAAGGGTTCTGGGGAGTGGTTGTGGTTGCTCTCTATAAATGGACCAAATGGAAGGTAGAAATGTTGAGTTAAGGGGCTGCATTGCACCAGCATTGAAATAAACTTTTTACAAATTAATTTAATTCAGGAATTATAAGGTCACTAAACACTGGAGTGGGGAGGTTCTGGAGCAACTTTCCATTTAGAATAGTGGGGACAAGAAACCAAATTACTTGTAAGATGGAACTTGCTCATTTATGAAGTGTTTGTATTATGTGGTTGCCTGTGATAGCAGGGAATTGTGTTTGATGATCCAGGAGGTCCCTTCCAGTCTTACTTTCTCTGCATATGGAATGAAAATAAATAAAGCTTCTTGTGTGCTTCACTGGGTGCAAAATCCTTTCTGTAATAACCCTAGGAACCTAGGTGGAAATAATTAGTAGTATTGCCAGTTATAATCTGAAGATGCATAAAGCTGAAGTGACTGAAGGAGCGATGTGCAGAATCTTTTGCTCTCTGCATTTGGGTGGCTAAATTGTCTATGATGCACTTCCTTGAAAGGGCAGTTGCTATTAAAGTAATTTGCTTTATGTCCTTTGCTTGCATTTACAACAGCACATCTCCTATGGAACCATGTGTTCCCTCCTCTATTGTGCTGTATCTCTGTGCATTTCTAGCTATCCATCCCATGCTTCTATGCTGTATATTTAAATAATTGGCACTAGAAGTTGCTGGCACTTACTTAATATCCAGAATTAAGTTGTACAACATTTCCTTCTCTACTAAGAAAGCACTTACTCCCTGCTCTTGCAGCAGCCAGTGGTTCCCAAGTGACCTTCTGATCCTCCATTCCCAGATCATCCCGAGGTTACTGGGGCTGCTGCCTGGATTTCTGACCAGATCAGGCCAAACAAAGCAACACTGCTGGAAATCCAAACATGCTCTACAAGGCATCATCAAAATACTAACCATAAATCACAGGTCTGTATGCTGTGCTGCAAATCCTATGATTAAGTGTGTCAAAAAGCAACTATTAGGCTTCCAACTTGGGATAAAATAATCACAGGAAAATAGGTGCATCTGTCAAGTTGTTAAAAGATAATGCTGAAATATGCAGCAATCTGCTCAGCAATAAGGCTGTCAAAGATGGTAAATAGTCTAGAAAATGGGAAAATAGACAATTTTTACATTAGTGCTTGTGAAAATAACTTGTATTTGACTTTGCATTTTAATATTTGCATGTTTAACCAACACTGGAAGGTTAGAGCCAAAAAAAAAGAAAAAAGAAATATAAAACATAAACAAAGGGTGGAAAAAAACACAAAAAACCCAGTCCTAAATCCCTGCTGTATGACCTTGCAGAAGAAAAATACAAAGCAATGGCTTGTATTAAGAAAAAGAAATTTACTTAGGCAAATTCAGTTGTTGTTTAAACAATCTTTAAGGTTCATTTACAGTACAAAATCCTAATGGCCCTAGAGACTTGAAAAGAAGGAAGGAAAAGTCTCAGTTTATTTCTGCAAAATTGCAAAGTCACCTTTTCCATTATCAGTTGCTAGAAGTCTCCCCAGCGCACTCAGTGACCTAAAGATAGTTAAAATACTTGTGATGGTAAAGGGTCACTGGCCACAGCATATTTGCACAATTCCATACTCAAACTGTGAACAATTGCAAACACAAACCCTGCATGTTCCATTTTCTAGGATCATGAGGTACTCCGCTGGAAAAACGATGTCTCTGCTTTTGGGATTGCTGATAATTCATCAGTCTCACAAATGAACATTAATGGGGCAGCATTGCTTGGAGTGCAAGAAGGTGTTTTCAATCCACTGCAGATATTCACATCCCTCAAGATTTTAGACATATGGCTTGAATAGGAAGGAACTTATTGTCCCCTTTAACTCCTCAAAGATCATTAAAAAGCAATGCACTTAGCTGTGCTGTGCTGTCACTGTGCAGAGCAGAGGAAATGCAAGCCTTTAAGATGTGATGTAGGCGTAGCTGGTTGTGCTTCCTTGAGTTAAGTTTTGTTTCTGCTGAGCTGAGCTTTGTCAAGCTGAAGTAGGCTTGGCTGCTGCTATGGGATGAATTTGAGACTTTGTCAGCAGAAATAATTGAGCTTCTTTTCTCAAGCAGATTACATTTTTAATTGTTGGCTGGAAAGCTCTCACACTTCTGTATTTCAGACCAGACATTTTGTCTACAGGGTTGTTCTGTCGATGGGGATGAGTCTTTGTTTTTATTCTCTTGAGAATCCAGCTAAATCTAGTCATTTTACTGAATTTTATTTGAATTGCATGTGCTTCATTAGAGGCTGAACAGGCTTTTAAGTGAGAAGACATCACTTTTCGTGGACCTGTCCTGGCTCAGGGACACGTTCAGATGCACAGCTGCTCCGTGGTCCCTAAAGTGAGCAACGCTGCACTGCTGTGGTGCTGCTGCTGGGGCACTGAGGTAGGGTAACTCCCAGACCAAATATGCATCAAGGTTGGAGCTCAGGACAGAGCTGGGCAGAGGGTGCTGGAAGCTGAGCTAAGGAGTGCTTTGGTGAGGAGTGACGTAGAGTGGCTGCAGGAAGACTGTAGGCAAGGGAGTGCCTGTGGGTTTCATCAAGGAAGGTCCACGAACACTGGTGTGTGTGCATGGGGTAGCAGCAACTCCGGGATCAGAGTACTTAGGACTCCTGTCTCTGAGAATTATCCAACCCATGATATTCCCAGGGTAGCAAAAAAGGATGCATTCATAGAATTATGCAGGCACAGTGCTGTGATGTCTTGAAGAAGCCAAATTAAGCTTAAATGGACTTGACTTTGCAAACTGAATAATCTTTTACAGCACTGTTTTGCATGCAAGAGAGATATGTAAGCCTAGTTTTAGCTGGATTTCTGGGTGGTTCAGTGCAGATGATTTATTGAAACAGTGCTCCTTCATCTCCACTGCATCAGAATTCACTGCTCCCTCCAGTGAGCCCCCAGCCAGTGCAGTTTGTCCTTCTGCCTCTTACCAGCCACAGTGTGATCCAAGCTGGTATCCCTGCTGTAAATATGTTTTATGTGCTAGGTGTGGTTGTAATGTGAGCTCCTGAATTTCTTTCTGTGTATTTGTGGCAAAGAGCTCTGCTGGTGTATGGCATTCTTAGTCTGTGGCAGATGTCCACCTATGTACCCTCTACAGATGCTGTTGACAGCTTAGCAACTGATGTAGTCTAAAGATAATTAAATATTAAGTCTTGAATAGGCTCTAGTATCCTATCAGTAATTGAACCACCATAATATATTTGCCAGTGTTTACTGCTGTGTGCTAAGCCAGATGCATTTCATCATTTTGATCCTTTTCACACAGCTTTTCTCCCATAATGCAGCTTCCTGGAAGCAGTTGTGTTAAGTAGCAGTGCTACATACTCTCCATCTGGCTTTGCCATAAGAACAAGCTACATGCAGAAAATACATCTCTGTTCTGAACATAAGGGAGAGCAGTTGCAGAGACATTCCATAGTCACCTATTGGAAAAAAGTCTGTCCGGGGTATTCATAATTCCTTTCAGGTTTCATGACTACTACTTGTACCCTCTCTCCTTTAATTATCTAATGTGTTTCCTGTCCCTGACTCTTTTCCCTTGGATACTCTATGTAGCTGTATTTATTGTCGCAGGATTGTATGATCCTGCATGATTTCCTGAAGCTGTTCCACACTAAAACCTGTGGGTTTGGTTTTGCCAGAACCATACAAATTTCGCAATGTTTCAATATTAGGGGCCCACTTAAGTTGCTCCCATGATTGCCTTGCTGGGGAAAAGGGCCGAGGAGAAGGCCTTTTGGAATTTCTAGCTCTGTCTCTTGCTCTGGTAATGATAAAGAACTGTGCCTCTGGATTTGTCTGGATGGTAGCATGGAACTGAGGGCAGTAGGAGCAGCAGGAGCACCAGCAACTTGTTCCTTGGCCACTTGTAGGGAAGATGGACCCTACAGGTTCCTCAGACTTCTCAGGGATCACCTCAGCACACTCTCTAGCACTCAAACACAAGGTGTGACCTGCTGTATTCAAGTTCATGCAGCACACCAATAACCACGTGGAGGGAGTAATTTTGATTTCCTTGCTGGTAGCACCATGGCCCTGCATTATGGCTGTGGTGGTCTTTGACCAGCTGTGTCTCAAACATGAAGTGAACTTGCCTTGCTGCACCTGACAGTCCAGTCTCTTGCTACGAGTGTGCTCAGCAAAGCAGTCTCTTTCAGGAGAAAAAGAAATGACAACCAAAGACGTAAAAGCAGGCTGCATGACAGAGAGCTAGATATAACATATCAGCTTAAGTCTGGGTTTTTTTTCTTTTTCATTCTTTGCCATTTTTGCCTTAAGGGGCAGAGCTCAGTTCTGCTGGTTCTTTGCCCCATCCACTAGACAGCAGTGTCCAACAGTGTGTATACATTATTCACTATAAATTGAAAAGTTATTCTAATTAGACAGTGCTGTAATCCTCCTGCTGCTTTGGATCAGATGTCTTCTAGTGTAAACAAAAACCTATCAGACTTGAAGAAGTGGGTCAGATCAAGAGACATCACAGTGCATTATAGCCTAATCCAGTGGAATTGGTTCTGAAACAGTGGTTCTTGGTGGGGGAAGGGGACACCGGGCTGCAGCCTACACTCTAAAAAGGTCACTGTATTGGAAGAGTGTAAAAATTGTTTGTTGGTGTCGTGTTTTTTATTTTAGGGCATGTGCTGCATTTACACAAGGAACTCCATGTCTTTCGTGTGCTTTGCCTGTCAGTACTGCACAAAAAAATTGAGTGAAATATCCTTTCAAAAGTCCATTTGCAGAGCAATGAAATGAAACCATCTTAATCTAACAGTATGTAAAAGTGTATAAATTTGGCAGTGACATATGGATGTATAATTGTACAGCTTATGTACTGCATTAATGAGGTATAAAAGTTGTCTCAGAAATGCAGCTATGCAGTGCCTTTCATTCCACAAATCCATCAGAACAGCATATCAGTGAAAGCATATTCTTTCCACAGTGTTTGGAAGACATTTGTTAAGCATTAGCAGCAGTTGTCACACGGTTCAGAGAGTCACTGCGAGGCCTGAGAGTGCTGCATGTGCCCTACTTGGACTTACTCTGACTGAGCTGTTAGCTGGTACAGCTTAATATTCCTGTCAAGTGTCAGACTCCTGGGCTGAAAGGACCATAAGGATGTGGGGTGCAGCCTTTGCTATCTCTGCACTTCTGGTTTGGAAGGAATTTGAAGGGGGTGCTGGAACAGGCATGAGCACAGGGAAGCCCAAAGCACCCAAAGAGATACAGAAGTGTAGGGGTTTTGTTCTGCTGGAGGTGAGAACTGCGGGGAGAGTGAGCCGTAGCCTCCAGGCTGTTTGCACAGCTCAGCTCTGCAGTGAGGGATCCTCTGCACACTCTGTGTGTGGCTGCTCTCGGTGCCCCGGGCATGGGAGACACTGAACAACCCAGGGCTGGGCAGAGATGCATTCTTCTGTAGACAGCTGGGATTCAGAGCTGAGGGACACCAGCCACATAGACCTTGAAGATTTACAGAGGTAACCTGGGGGCGTGCAGAGCTCTCACTGAAGCTCAGAACTGTGGATAGATGAGCACACCAGTAAGAAAAACTCAGAGCTGTAAGAAGTTTGAAAATAAACTTTGCATCTTGCCTGAGTAGTTTATTTAAAAAAGCCAAACAAAACCAAAAGCAAACAAAAATGAAACCAAACAAAAAAAGCTACAAAAACATAAACAAAAAAACTCCACCAGATACTCCCCACCTCCTTGTTGCATTTCTTATTAAGTAACTTCAGCCAAATTTTATTTGTACGGTTGTTAATGGCTTACCTAAATGCAGTGGCTTTTCAAAGCTGATCAGGGTTTTATTTTGCACTTTATCAGAGTGAAGTAGGTAATCTGAGCCTTTTCATCTCTGGGTACTCATCTGTGCTGAAGAGAGATCTGTTAATTATAGCCTTCCCTCAACATGGATTTTCTTTTTCTCTGTGTATGTGAGTGGAATCAGTATTTTAACAAAGCAACCAAGTTCGTGTTAAGTGCTCTGTGGCAGCACTGGATTTGCAGACACAGAATGCAAACCTGTTGCTTTTTGCACTGGGGAGGAAGGCTCTGTCTCTTCTGTGGATGAGAGTTGACTAGAAGAGGAAAGAGCAGTTTCACACCTGATCTGCCAGTGTTCTAAGTCCTGTATGAAGCTGAGAAACCTGGCACTGTTTTTTCAAGCTACATATTGAGAGAATGGATTTCAGAGGTTATGTCAGCCCAGGATATCAGTATGGTTAAATATGTTGTATGTAAGTCTATGTGTTGTCTTTGTGGCCTGCGAGAAATGTACGAGTAATAAGAGAATTGAGGGATGCCATAAATAACCCCATTTTCAAATGGGTCCTGAGTAAATCTTTAGTTCAAATTCATATATAGGAGCATATCACTCCATTGTCAGAATCAACATTATCTGTCTTTTAAGCAGGCAATGATTATCACAGTTATAAAGATGTCCCTATCATTAAAAATCTCAAAAAAAACCAGTGGTGATCAAACTAGAGGGACAAAAAGAAGTTTATCTTTCCACAAATAAAAGCAAAACTATAGAAAAGATTTCTAAGCATCTGCTCAAGATAATGGGAGACTTGGAAAGGAGGTTGAAGTGATAGAACAAGCAGGTGAAAAGTAATGCATGGATGATCCTACAATTGCCTATAAGATTTAAAAGTTTATCACTATAATAAGCTTTCCACAATGGACTAACAAAAACCAGCTTGAGAACTTTACTAATGTAATTTGAGAAAGTGATTGAAACATTGTAAAACTCTGTTATAACAACATGGAGTTTAGATTAATGAGTTAACTATCTTTTGCACATTTTCAGATAGTGTACTTAAACCAAATGGTATTAAAAATGCAGATTTTATGAGTAATCCCAGTAACAGTGCACGTTACTAGGTGGTATTATGGTATTGTATATAAATAGATGTATTTTCCCTTCCAGTACAGTTTCTTCAAATGCTGAGATTCATTTATACATTTCTTGGTTTATTTATTGTAATTTTACCCTTTTGCCAACTTGCTTGAAATCTCTTACAGTAAGTGCCTGGCCATATTTCTTAGTTTTTAATTTCAGTAAAATGATTCCATTGTTTGTGTCAAGAGGATTTAAGAAAATCATATTCCACTGCTCATTTTTTCCCTTACAGCTGGATTACTGAGAGAAGTCATCACCTTCAGGCAAAAAGTTTACACAGTGTTTTCTCAAACAGTAGGGTCATGTCTTTTGGCTTGAAAATTCAAATTAATTGAATTTCAGATTTAACACTGAGAATGGCAGGTGTCCAATACATGAGAGTAACACATGGAGCCAGTCTCAAACACTGAGGCACCTCAGTGATGAATTGTGGTTTCATCTTTTTCAGATAATCAGATCATGGTCAGTTAGCAATAGCATTAATTCTTGCCACCTCAAAATCTATTTGCTTAAATACGGTATACAATATATGATGTATATTGTAATAAAATACAACCTGTATAATCATGAGCAGCCTGCCATAGTGGGACTAGAAGATCTCCACAACCCCAGCCTTTCCTTGATTTTATATTTGCAACATGCTTACTGTGATTTGGGTAGACTGGGACTTTCCATGCCAATTTGCATCCTAAAGTGCATTTTTATGACAAAGTTTCAAGTCCCAGTAAGAGGTTTGTAGTGGAAGGGCTGACAAAACCTTTCCCACAGTGGTACAAATGTGTCACTATTATATATAGCAAGAACATGGAATTAGATCTAGAATTAGGGATTGATCTATAAGTCCTGCATGACAAAGAATTAGGAATGCTTTGTAATTAGCAATTATCAGTAGGAGTCTCCTACAATTTTCTACATCATATAGCCCTTTAATATCTGCTTTGAATTTCCTCTTAAATTAGAAGAACATTTCATATAGAACATCTGTTTTGTAATGTGTTTGATCTCATTTTCTTATGCTTTCAAAATGTATGAAAAGAACCAGCTGCACCTACTTTGATTTTTGTGATTCTAGGATTGCATTTTATTATTTGTACAGGGATGAATTTTGCTTTTGGAGAGAATGTCCTCTATGTAGTGTATCTGCTATTTCAAACTCTAATTTTTGAACTTAGATGCTTTTTTGGGGCTTTATTTTTTTCTTTTTTTTTTTTCTCTTTAATATCACACTTGCTGGGGTTTGGAAGCAGGAAACTATTTCAGAGACAGATGTTCAGACCTGGTGAATGTTTTCCCCTTCCCCTCCCACTTGGGAAGTGCGGCTGCATTTGGAGAGTAGGGGGGAAAGATGCTGTTGTTCCTCCATATTTCATCTTGGAGGCGGTTTCATTTCTGCACTGAGAAAGTGATTTGAGGTTGCCTGAGTGTTATTGAATGCACCTAATTCTGCAAGTTGCAGTGCACTCACTTCCCATTAATTTTATCACCAGTTGGGACCACTCGGGACTTTGAAGCCAAATTATGCAAAGCCTGTTGGGAACCCTTCTGGAGGAGGGAAGGTCTGTAAGGCATCCAACCTGTTTATTCTCCTTAACTCAGTGAGAGGCAAGTGGTCAGAACAGGGAGCTGGAAACGGACTGAACAGAAAAGGAAAGGCTCCTTGATTTAGGATTGGAAAAACAAACGTGTCATTCTTGTAGACACCTGAGAATTTAGTCTTCAAAGAAAAACATCTGCCAGTGAAAACAAGATTAACTTGCTGCTTGTGGTTTTTTTTTTTTAATAGAAGACTCTATTGATAGTCAAGTCTAGAAAAGTCAAAGAAGGTTTTTAGGAAGACAAGTAACTAAGGAAGACAATTTATTTGTGATTTGCAGTTGGGAAAAGGAGGCTCCACTCTGTGCCTTGGCTTTGGGCTGTAGCTGCCAGGCCTGGCTGCTCCCCCTGCCACGCACAGACAGGAGGGAGTTAAACCAAACCTGCTCCTGCTGGAGCTGGTCTGGGACCAGGAATCTGGTAAAACCTGTGCCCATCAGTCCAAAAAGAACTTTCTGGTTATAGGGCTTCTTAACACTCTACTCCTTGATGTTGTATTGTTATTAATAGTTCACCTCCTGGTGCCACCACCCCATTTCCTGCATAACCAGCTTTCTTCCAAATATATGTACTTAGAGTGAGTGTCACTTTACTTTTGCTGTTCAGGTTGGCAATTAAGCAACACTCTTGGAAGCAGATGTGTCTGTGTGTGGGAATGTATTTATATACATATATCACATATCTGTTCTCACCATGAAATATATATTTTGACATGACAGACAAAACACACACTTGCCTCTTTAATTTTTTAATTAAATACATGTATATTTGCAAACTATGTTTGAATATTTCCTATTTGTGTTGGGTCCCCCTTCATCACTGTCAGTGTTGAATAATGTATTTCCTCATGAAATCAATCTATTTAGGTTGATTTTTTTCATTTATGTATTTATGTCTGATGAGGAACACTTGCCTATGTATTTTTATTGATCACAGGCTGAAAATGGAACAGTGATTTTTAAATCTGTTTTATGTTTTAATTGTGTGTAATCTATGAAGTCTGCTGTATTAAAAATAAACAAAGCAGCTTAGCAGGCAAATAAGGATAAGATTCTGTGGTAACTGCTAAATTAATCTCAAAATGCATCTTTTTTCTGATGAGGTTTGTAGGTAAAAGAAATGCCACTGCCAGTGCATCATGTTTCATTGGCTGAGGCAGTAAGTGGGGAAATTCTGATAGAAGCTGAAGGGACTTTTTTTTTTTTTTTTTTTTGCCTCGTGATTAGTATAGAAAAACACCTTTAATTCTCTTTGCAGCAATCTGCTCTTAAATTTTAATGCCAGGTATTGTAACAATGTGTTATGTTTGTTCAGGAATATTTATCAGTTTATTTAAGCTGAACTGTGCTTTCTAGATGATGTCCTAAAGAATAATCTGTGATATCCCAGCAGCTTCATGTGAGTGCAGCATTGTACAGCAGGGCAGAGCTGCAGAATGGAAACCAGCTGGGCAATAGAGCTCCTCTCCAGACTTTCAGGTTTTCTGTAGTGCATCTCAGCAGTGACTGAGCATTTAGTGCTCTCTAGATTTTCTGAGTTCTTATAAGCATATCTGATAAATTACCCACCATATAAATGCGTGAAAATTTGCAGTATCTCTGCAAATGACAAGAATATTAGAAGTGACAGATAATTTATTTTGTATGGTCGTTAGCTGGACATGAAGTCACTATGAGCAATAACCAGAGCAGTTTCTTGTCTCTGACAGTGAAATACTGGCTTTAAACCTCATCAGGCTTCAAGGTTTCTGCCTACAATGCTCTCTAAAAAGTAATTGTTAAATATTCTGTGGGACCTCTGGCAGCTGTGCCGGTCAGACATAAAGCTGAGTTTTCTTTTATTCTCCACCAATAGCTGAACTGTGTGTGATTGTGGGGAAGGGGGCTGAACAATTCCGGGTGCTGGATTCCATGTGAAGAAAGCCGTGCCCACCTGGGTGCCCCGAGAGCAACGAGTGGCTGGTGCTGCTGGAGTGCTGAGGGGAGATTCCCAGTGGGAGATTCCCCTGACACTCACTGCTTCCTCTGGGCCCAGGTACAGCCCCTGTCCCACTCCTGCTCCCGTATGCTGCGGGCCTCTGGAGGTGACGGGGAAGGTTTTGCAGGCTGGTGGTGTGTGCTCGTTTCAGAAGCCCCTTTAAGCTGTCACTGGGCTGAAGCATTTTGAGTCCTTGTCAGTTCTCTCATTGTTTGCTGAGCTTGGAACCTGCTTCCCCACCTTTAAAGGTCCTTTGGATGCTCTTGGAGAGCTAGCACGCCTGCTAGAGCAGTGCTGAGCTACTATTGATGAGACAAAGTGAGATGCCCATGTAACTGACACATAAGAAAACAGAAGCAAAGTGCAGAAGCCCACTTGGGAATGGATGCTGGTTTGCTTTTTGTTAGAGATTGATAGTTCCCTTCTACTTAACTTAACAATTAAAATATAAGTTACTGTCAAATATAATAGTGTCAATTACTTCTTTGCAAATAGAAATTGAATTCTCTCTGGGGCAGTGAGAAACTTTGTTCTCTAAAGTCCAGCAAAGCTTGCACTTTTGGGGCTGTATAAGCCTGGAGGAAAAACAATGTCATTCAGAAGTCAATTCTGCTCACCCATTAGGAAAGCACATTCACACTAATGGCTCTACAGTCAATCAGTGACAAAGACCAACAGGAAAACTTACTTGTTTCACTGTTCATTGATCTTGCAATTTGATCAATATTATTTTGAATGAATCTTTTTTTACTTCATCTGTAACATCTCTTTTTACAGCCAGACTGAGTGTGCACCATAAAACTGTGCTGCAAATACTGCTAAAAGAAGCAGCCGTGTCTTTTACAGGTCGAAGTCCACAGTAGAGCCCCAGCTTCATTCAGCCACATGGTTTTATCTGCTGTCAAATGAGCTCCTATTATTCTGTGGTACCCTGAGGGAGTAATAATTGTGATCTCTTTGCTGACTCTGAGATGTTGCTGTTCTCTCTAGCAGAATTTCTCACCATGTACCACAGCTTTCTGTTTGCTTCCAAAGTGTTAGGGAAGCTTTCAGGCATTGAAAATTTGCTGTTGTGTTCAGAGTTTAAAAAACAGATGAATGACTCTGAATTGAACTTGTATCTGTTACGGGTGGTCTGTGCCTGTGGTTTTGGGGTCCATACCCAGTGCTCCCAGGGTGGGACCAGAGGCAGAGAGCTCCCTGCAGACCCTCTGCAGTCTGTGCAGCGGATGGTTTGATTTCCTGGGCTCACCTCTGCGTGTAGGGCTCATTCAGCTGCCAAGAGTCCATGGGATCTTCATGTATGCAATTTGATTGCTTCTGTGAAGAAAATCTTCTTCCAGTGTTTCATTTCCTCTCTTCTTTTCACCACTGCAGCTAAACACAAGCTAGATTTCCAAGGAGAAGGTAAGAATTTTAAATGAAAATACCTATAATTCTGTGAGTCAATTGTGGTTCCATCCAAAGAGGGAATAAAGTGTAATATAAGGAGCACAGTGGAGATCAGAGGCTTGTAGCAGAGCAGTTTACTTATTTTCAGTCACTCTTGCGTTTCATTGGATACGTGACTTCCTGTAAGCTGTGCATTACCCAACAACAAAAGTGTTTCTGCCCCGGGGAGGAAATTTGTGGATCTCTTAGGCTGAGGTTTCAACTGAGAAGGAGTGCCAGAGATGACCAGGTAATCTAGTTCAGATCTTACTCTTCTGCTATAATGAAATGTTTTGTAAGGTGTTTGGGATGTGTCAAATCAAGTACAATATAGAGGAAACCATGTCTAGAAGACACCCTTTAACAATATGAAAAGTGATTGACTAATTGATGCCTTAAGCAGCTGAGAAAGTGGCACAGGGAGAAGGTGACTGTTATAGCACAGGTGTTAGTAGAGGCAACAAAACACGTCTGGATGTTGGCATGAACAGTTTTGTAACATTTTTCAACAAAGATGAATTATGTTTTTGCAATACTGGGATCCAGAAACGTCCACAAGCCACATACTCTGAAAGCAGAGAGGAGAATTGCTATTAGTTGTAAGCAGAATACAAAACTGAAGCAATCTGTGTAAAAAGTGGTTAATACAGTTCTAACTGGGAAAAACAAACAAACAAACAAACAAACAAAAAAACCCCCAAACAACGAAACCAACAAATTTGTGAGATTTCTGCTGCAAAAAGAGTAAGAGAATGATACGGTCTGGGTCAAGTTGGATGGGAAATTGTCTGGATTCCACTATTCTGGTCCAGAATTTTTCACTGACCTGCTGCATGGTTTTCAGGTCTGTAAAATGATGTAGAATTGATGCTTTTCTTCTGACAGGCTAAGATTCTTACCCTAGTAAATTAATCAGTGTCATATGCTTAATAATAAGCATAAGTAACTTCTCACTCCTACGTGTAAATAACTTATCGGAGATATCAGTAGGTTGTATCTTCTAAAATGTGTCGATTCCTTCCTTGGGTCATGGACAAAATGTTCAGCATCTTACCAATTGACCCATAGCAGAACTAACTTCTAAATTCAGATGCTATAAATAGCAGAATTATGGAAAATTCTGGGAGAATTAAACCCCATCATTAGAATAATTCTTGTGTGCTACTCTTCATTAGCTACAGACCCTCATCAGAAGGGCCATTTTTTATCTAACACAGGTTGTGATGTATCTGCATTTTATAAAAGTTATCAGTGGGTTTTCAACAGACATGTCATGAAATTTTTTATTTTCTCAGTCTCCTAGCGATGCAATTCCATTATAAACTGTAGGTATTATGAATAGAAAGTAATTTATTTGAAGAGCATTTAATAGAATAAATGGTAGAAGTATATTTGTAGTTCATCTAACTGCTACCATGGAAGAAAAGGTAGAGCCAAAAGTGCAATTTTTTTAATGTATAAATTTTTTTTACACATAGGTTATATTTACTTTTTTAATCACAAAGGAGAGTGAAAGCAAGCTTTGCCACAGACAAGATGTTCAACCATTTATAGACTTGCATTGTCAGCACACTCTGTTTTGCAGTCAATTGTTACTTGTCTCCTACACTTGAAAACAGAGGCTTGGTGTTCTTTCCTCCTCTTTTCTTCCCAATCTGCACAGCTAATTGCACATATTAATACAGTGGTATCTGAAAATATATCTTAAAAATGATAGTATGAAATTTAAGAAAAAAGTAAGTGTCCCTAACACGTCAATAAAATTAAACTACATCCTTCCCCTTCTAGCTTTTCTTAAGCTCAGGATTTCCTGTGTTCTTTCAGCAGTGCTTTTAATGGGCTTTGAGCTCATCATGTTACTGCGTTGGGGATAATCTCCATATGGTGAAGGTCCTGCCAGCCCTACCGGAAGGGCATTGCTATTCCTCAGTAGCTTGGAGATTTTGATCAGAATAGTGGGCAATGAATTTTGGAAATTACAAACATAATCAAGTCCCTGTTTCCAAAATGATGAACTTTTTCACAATTAAGGGCATTGCTGGCAGTGTATCATCATTTTTGAAGCTATTTTCAGAGCATGTACTCTCTTTGTCAAAATGAGTCCTTCTGGGGATAATGTATTAAATGAGGGTGAAAATGGTACCTGCAGCGTGAGCGTGCTGGAATTAAATTCATAACATGTTACCACAATTGTAAAGATATTGCTGAAGAAGTTTTTATCATTTTGTATTTGAGGAGTATTTAAAAAAGTATAATTGAAGCAACAACCGTGGCATGATTTTAGGAATGTGTGAGAACCAAAGGTCTGATTTCATTCATCCGAGAGGATTCTACCCAAATCCCTGAAGGCCTAATGAATTAATGTCTGCCCAAATCATGTTATAATGAGCCATAAATTATTTATAATGTTTTTTGTGGAGGGGAAACCTCTTTGAACTTCAGGGACTTGTACCAGTATTTAGAAAACTTGCTTTTTTTAAATTGATACTTGGAATGGTTACAGTGCTCCCCACAGTTATCTTTGGTTTCATTCATTTGTTCCACAGTGTCAACTTGTTGATATTAGTGAGCTATTCCTAGTCTGACTGTTAAATATCTGTAGCATGTTCCTAAAATTTTACTCCTGTGATGACAAAGGCAGTCTTGGCATGAGCCAAAGCTCTTGAAATCACCAGGGAAGTTCCCACTGCTGTTATTGGGCAATGCCTCCTTTACGTGGTTTTTAGTGACTCCTTTCAACAGAGCTGTTGGCTGAACTGAAGTCATCCCTCAGAAGGAAAGGAGGAGAGCCAGGCTGGCACTGCACACCAAATGCAGCTGGGAGATGCTCAGAGTTAGAACCCAGCGAGACCAGAGTGGCTGCAAACTCTGTATTTTCTGTCACCCTGTCAGGTGGGAGGGAGGTGGCACCTGGTGTCCAAAACCACCCCTATTCCAAAGATTTCAGACAGGGCAAGGGAAAAAGAAAAAGCACCACCCAAAAAAGAGGTGGTAAAGTGCTGCTCTGTACTCACACAATCATGTGCTTAATTTTGCACTGACAAGCAGCTCCATGTGGGCTGGAGGGCTGACATGGGTGAAGGGCTCACCCTGGCCTGACTGTGCAGTGGGTCCAGACTGGCCTCCCTAAGCCCCGCCTTGAAAACGCTGTAGCATAAATACTGTGTAGTTCTCAGGATAAACCCCCAGATTTTAGAGTTTTACTGTAGTTTCATGCTGTTTATTTTAATCAATAAAGGTGAACAGTATTATGACACTCTACAGGCACATATTTTTTCAGCATGTAGAATGTCTTCCTATAATGTTGATACATGAAGACACATTTCTTTGGCAGGAAGTGAAAATCGTGGCTAAAAAGAGTACTTCAGAACACCTACTGAATGATCAGAAATCTCCCTTACACCACTCTTCTTAACAGAGCTGTAATTTTACAATCTATGATATTAAAATGGAGTTTGGAAAATACAGTATTTCTATGTGGAATGTCAGAATGGTAAAATAAAAATGCTATGCTGAGAACCAAGAATTATCTCAGCCTTCTCAGTCTGGATCCAACTAAATCTATCAAGGTAAGTGACAGGTGATTTATACTAACAAGGAATTGTCTGAGAGGAAAAGAGAACTGAAAGAGAATTGAATTGAGATAGACATGAGTGAGGAGAACAAGACACTTGAATTTCTCAGATGTGTCTAAGCATGTCATTGTATAGACAAGAGCTAAGGGAGCAAAAAGAAATCACCAATCAAGCACAGAGGCAACTCCCAAACAGAAAGCAGAGAAAAACCAAAAACCAAAAACTCTGGAGAAACTAATTTACGTATTCTGGACAAAACTAGATAATGAGGAATGTACCTTAACACCAATTTATTCCACTGACAGCCTTAAAATGTCACCAGTGTATTTACTGAAAGCATTTATCACCACACCTTTAAATGACAGCTGAGAGAGGCAGAGCTGGGCCGCCCTGGCAGCTGGCGCGAGGGGAGCGCGGCGCGCAGGGGAGGCTGCAGCGGCCTGCGGGCCCCAGGCCCGTCCCTCGAGCTGCCGGCCCCACTGCAGCCAAGCAGCCCAGCAGCGCTCAGCTCAGTCAGGCTGGCATCTCCCTCTCCCTGCTTCTTGCCCTGTGCCACCCTTGGGGGGTTGGCAATGCTTACAGCGCGCACGGGCCGGAGCACAGAACCTTTCTGAGGGAAAAGGCCAAGATTGTGATATGGTTTTTTATTTTTAACTTCTGCTGTTGGAAAAGGAGGCCTTGTTCCAGGAAGGAGCCTGCTGAGCCAGTGGTTCAGGTCACCATAAAGCCCCTGGAGCTTTTCAGGCCAGGCCTGTTGTGGGCTCAAGGGGGTCCCTGCAGGGGGATGAGGAGCAGAGCAAAGGGAGGAGCCCTCGGAGGCAAACACGGAGCTCCTGCGCCCCATCCGCTTGGGCAGCAAGACAAGGGGCTGTGCAACCCCAGCAGGAAATGCCATGGGGTGGGGGCACAGCTGTGTGGAGAAGGCCACCAGGCCGCCCGTCCCCTGGCAGTGGGGACGTGCCACTGCCCCCAGCACCCAACAGCAGAGTGGGTTAAAAGGAAAAGAGAGTTGCTGGTCCCTGGGTGAGCTGCGGGGCTCTCAGCTGAACCCCGCGGGTGTCAGGGCCTTCAGGCATGTGTTTGTCAACCTGAAAGGCATCGGGAAGGGGGGTTTAACAATGAGATTTGCTTAGGTTTTCACATTTCCATTTTATGAAAGGCAATGAGTATTCTTCTTCTTGAGAGGTTAAATATAAAAGCTTGTCTCTGGTGCAGCTGCCATTATTCTGTTGCAGTGTACCTTTCTCTTTTTTGAAGTGAAAAAAATCATTACTTCAGACCAACTGTTCCTTTTCTCCTTCTTTATAATTTTTAAAATAATCTTTGAAATTCTAGAAGAAAAAGCTGGGAAGAAGTGTCAGAGCTGAACAGATCCAGTTCCTACACTTTGGTTCCAGCTTGCATAATTAGATCTTCTAAACTTAATTAAATCTTCTTTTAGTGCTGTTCAGACCTGTCTACTGCTTTCCATTTGGTTATATAATAAACCTGTATATTTGTTTAATTACATCAGCTACGTTGGTTGGCTGAGCTGAAATCAGGTTGCTTACTTGAAGACACAGCATTTGAAAGAGAGAGAGCGCATTTATTCTCATTTTCTTCACTGCATGCTTTGATGTGTGTAGTGCTCACCTGTGACTGTCTGTTCATTGTTTCTAAGTAATTATTGCAATTTAAGATCCATTTAATTATAACTTGTTACATTTATTTTATTAATAAGTCAAAAGAGTATATATTTCTCCAGTCAGTACAATGAATTCTTTTTATGGTAACAAGGGAAATTCTCTTTTCAGTAATGATGGCTACATTCTGGTAATTTACGTAGCCTAATTGGAATATTTCTTGTCGCAGTCCTTAAAAATAACTTTTTGGGTGCATTGCCAGTGCATTCCAGTGCCTGTTACTCATACAATTTGTCATATTGATACCGCTCTTCTGTGACTCTATGAGTATTAAAAATTCTGACTGCCATTGTATAGATCCTGTTAAATGTTAAAGCCACCTGGGGACGTCTCAATCGATTAGCCTCGTGCAAACATTAGATGCAGAACAATAGCAGTGAATTCCATCTTCAGCTTATGCTGTAACTGCTAATGCTCTAGTCCTTATGGAAACTTTCTGAATTTTTAAAAAAGTTTAAGGTGATTATAAGGAAAGCTGACAGGTTTAGGTCTAGAAGTTGGTGCAAGTATCTATTTAACATTGATACTTAGGAAGTCTGTCTAAGAAATAGCAGTAGTATGCAATTTGTACCTTTCTGCATTGCTCACTGTAGCAGGGTATGTTTTGCAAGTTGAAAAGGAAAGAGAAATCCATTTGCTGCCTGGGTAGTTCCATTTTATGTTTACATGTAGTTTACAGTGAGAGAAATGTGGTTTTCTTCCCTCTGGAAGAGCTAACTCTCATATCCATTTGCAGCCTGTATGTTATCTGCTGAAGCTGGGAGACAGTAAATACTGCCTATAAAGTGTAGTTTCTATGCTGAACTATAATAAATACTCAGACTCTGATATCTTCCAAGGATTCCGATGGTGAGCAGCTTAACTGAAGCACAGCAAGCAGCAGCTTGCTTCACACTCAGTTTCCCAACAGATTGTTTTCTTTTGAGGCTAATAATTTATCAGGGGGAGCATCTTCCCAATTCTCACCCAGAGGAGCTGGCAGTGGTGTGTGGGCAGAGACAGATGGAGTCAGCTTGTGGCTGCCAGGGTGGGCAGCGGAGGGGACACCACGGGCACGGGGCAGCCGGGAGAGCAGGAGAGGCAGGTGCTTCCTTGCACTGCCTGTCCCACCCCTGCCATGGGTGTCCCCGGACAAAGGGGTCCTGCATGTGCACAGCTGCTCCATGTTTGGCTTCATGTGATCATTCCTGATGAACGTTTTTGGGGCTTGGTTTGTTCATTTTTGAGAGATCTCACTGAAAGCATTTCTTTGCTCCAGGTATCCTGTAGTCACTGATGATCTTTATGCAGTTTTCCATCAGAGGACACTGACTGAGACACATAAATGTCCCTTTATAGACAATAGGTCTTTTCCCCAGTACATTGTGTTTATCAGTGTGCCACAAAGTCTGGACTAGCAGTGGAAGTGGAGCCCACTCTGTCCCAGGGTGCTCCTTCAGACCCCTCGTGGATCTGCCACTGGCAGGTCCTTGGGGGCAGGAGAGGTTCAGCGGGAGCACAGAGCGTTCAGCATTCCCACTCCCTGCCTGCGCCGTTGTGTTCCCTCAGCTCTGCTGAGCCTGGCTTTGCTTCTGCCCGGAACCGGACGGGAGGGCCAAACCGAAAAATTACATTTTCAGACGTGGCTGTTTAAAGGCACTTTGTATAGATTTTGCTCTAAGCACATGGAGCAAAACCAAGCAGCTTTGAGTGGAACATAAAAATATCAAGAGCAGAGAGTTTCTGTGCCCTTGACCTGCTCACTGGAAGACTAACTCTTTTATTAGCCTTTGCTAGTCTTTTTTCCCCTTCCCCTTTTCCCTTAATTTCAGCCAAAAGTATCATCCACTTCCAACCAAGAACAGTGTGGAAAATCCCATAAATGACTGCTCCATCTGTGGCTGCCCGTGCTGGTCCCTGGGCTGAGAAGCCCCCTGGGGTGGAGGCAGTGGTGGAGGAGGTTTGCTGCCAGGACAGAAGGGATGTGCCAGCGCCAAACCTGAAAAGCCCCTCAAAAAGCAGCATCTGCTGGAGTGGCCATGAGTTACTTTTCTTCAGTGTAGAAAGTTGCTTGCCATGACTGCAGCCCTGTTTCATTAAGAAGGGGCCCTACAGTACCTGTGCTTGCCCTGGCTCTGCCACTGTGACCAAATTAGAGAATGTAGCTGGAAATTGCAGACCCAAATAATGTGCAGAGATCAAAGAGATGCCCCTATATAATTGCATATCATTGCTATCAAAACGTTGGATCATAGTGATACTAAAAGAATTTGAATCAGCTTGTAACTATTTTCTAGTCTTATCTAATATTGTCTGCTGGAGAAAATACAAGGAAGCTCTGATAACACACACGTACATGTAGCTTGAGCAAAGATCAAGGTAACTGCTGAGTGTTTGGCTGGCAATTATTCACGCCTTAGGACACCATTTTCTTGAAAATACACACAAGGGAGAAATGAAAAATAACCATAATAAATTATTAATTTTAAGGAAATTAATATGCTAGCCGCAAAAATAATCACTCTGAAATGCAAATATTGTTAGAATAGTTTAGCTGGTTAGATATGTTATAATTAAAACTATTAATGGAAGTACAGGTTGTCATAAAAGTTAGCTTTGGATACACAGCTTCTACTTTAATTCTACATGAATTAGGTAAATACAAATTGTGTTATTTCCTACAAACATTTTAGGCTCTAATTTTATTTTGATTTTGACCTGAATGCTTTTTCTGTTTATATTTGTAGTTCTCCAAGGTATAACTAGTGTTTCATCTGCTATACAAACACACAATTTGCTTATTGCTGAGAAGGAAGCCTTTAAATATTTAACAAAATCATGTTATGCTTGCAGAAACAGAACAGAAAAAGTTTTGTAAATCAAAATGCTGAATAATGTGTTTTTAAGGAATGTGTGATGAATTATAACTTCTCACATGTATGTGCTTTGAGTATAATTGTGCTTTGGACTTCATTTATGCTACAGACTCTAGGTAAATCGAATCACTTTATTATTTTAATTTTCCCCTTTCTCAACTACTTCTCTGTGTTTAACATGCTTGCCATTAAAAACTTGCATTTCAAAAACATCCAGGCAGTTATCTTTGAGACAGATTTTAAAACAAAAATACTTACTTAGAAAAAGTTAATGGTGTTTCTAATCACTGTGATCGATTGCAATATTGAATGTTGGAAATTCAGTGTTTGAAAGATAAAGTTAACTGGTTGGGATTGGACTGACCTCAGATGGGGGATGCCAGTGGGTATCCCGGGGTGGCTCCTCTAGTTCCTGGAGGAACTCTGTGCCACTGGACATAGAGCAGGTGCAGCCTTCAAATGCACCAGCTTGTGATCCTTGCCTCAACAGAGACAGCAGCAAGACCTTTTTCACATAAATTAGATACTTTTGAAACCTTGTTTGCATAGTTGGAAGATAAAGAAGCTGTTGTTGGGTGGTAGTTTTATAGATTGTTATCATCTGTGTAACAAACCTGCTGATGATAATTAACTTGACCAGTAGTGTTTGGGTAAAGAGTGTTTACTCACCTTTATTTGTTTGAAATCTGACTATTACAACAGGAAACCAGTAAAATGTGTTTCGAGTCCTGGGCTCTTCATTTTCAGACATATCAAAGTAAAAATGCAAATACCACAAAACTAAAGCCAGAAGAGGGAAGTTTTTCACAGCAGTGCTCTCAGAACTTGATCTTCTGGCATTTCACCTGTAGATCTATCTAATTTCTTGGCACAGGACTTGTTAGGGGTTCTGGGTGGTTGGTGTATCATTTGTTACCATGGAAATCACAGTCACCTAAAGGGCTCCTAGAGCACCTGGAGAGCTTTTGGAGTTGGGTGGATTGACAATTAATCTGACTGAAAACAAAATAAATATTTCTTTTATTGCATAAGAAAGAGTCCATATGTTTATAAACCTTCAGTTTAGCACAAGGAACCTTATTGAGTAATTTCTGTGTTAAAATTCTGTGTGCTTTGATAATGATGCTCATCCAAGCCACTGTTTCTCCAGCTGTGGGGTGTCCCACTTCTTGAAGACTACAGAAGAATGCCAAAGGAACTGGAAAAGAGCAGAAAAAGCTTTAAGTGTTCAAAATATTCTACCAACTATCTCAGAGTTTTCAGGCAGATGGAAACAGAGCCAAAAGCAGGGTTGCATTTTCAGTAAGTCTGAAAATTACTGATGGAAGGAATTCTTAAGTAGCTCCTTTCCTCTTCATATTCAGATTGTTAAACAAGGGTGTTTGAACTTCTTTCTGTGCATGGAAAAACACAGAGGGAATCTGATGGATATTTCTATTTTAATTTGAAAGACTATAGTATATCAGGGGAACATGTGGGAAAGAAATATTATGAAAGTGTGTAATCTGTTTTAAGCTAACCTACCGTAGTACGTGAAAATGAGTGGAAAAATAATCGTGGCAGTCTCTGAATCACTTTAACACCAACATTGACTCTCTTGTTTTGAAATTGCATATTCTGCCTCATCCACATTCTCCTTCCTTGTCTGTAGCTGTAATGAATGCCTGGGTAATACCTATTGATGCAGATAATGGTACTGCCATTTTTACCTTTCAGTAATGTTCCCTTTCAAGCTGTGTGTCTGTGTTGATCCTTTGCTTTGCCAAAATTCTTTCCTGTGGTATAGTTAATACAGGAGATGCCAAAAACTTGCCATTTTGCCTGTGTTCCATTTACCTGGCCTTATTCCATTTTGTTCATGCAGGTAAATGATTCTGTGAATTGCTGGGGGTGCAGGGGACAACTGATGTTAGTGAAATGCAAAATTTAGCCTTCCTTGGATTTGTTTTGAATTACTGTTTTTCATTTTAATTACATTTGTGACAGACTTCTAGTTAAAATGAATATTCTTTTTTCTTATTTTGTGACGAGCTCAGTAATTGCTTTTCTGGGTTTTTACTTTGGGAAGTCCTGTGTTTGGGTTTCTTTTCTCTCACTGCCTCCTTCATGTGATTCTGGAGCTCCTGGCTCCATCAGTGATAAATTTCTGCCTAGGATGGGTTTTTGTCTGTCACTTCTGGCTCATTCATTGTCTTTTGAATTGGGAATAGGGGACACAAAAAGCGAACTTCTTCGGGTGTCTGAGAAGACAGAAATCTGCATTTTTGTACAGTTTTAAAAAATGCGGGGGTGGAGGGGCAGGAGAGAGGGATTACTCTGGAAAGCCTCACAGATTATACATCTGCCCCTGTAATTCAAACTGGGACTTAACACAAAACTAGTGAAGTTGATTGAGTAACTTAATAGTGGCAGAATAATCTCCCTTCTTCAGTGGAATGTGTCTTGGAAACCCTCCCTCACTAACCACCCCCTCCTCTTCAAATGTTTGAATGCTGCTTAGTGTACTTGCCAAATATAAAATTAAACACCTGCATGGTTGTTATGCACAGCTGTATCCATCTGCTGAGCATGCCACTTGCCATTTGCTTTGATTAAGAGCAGGTTAAGAGACTTTAATTAAATGAAGTGTGTAATACAGTGAAGCATCCACCTCTGCAGCCTCTTGCCTTGATTATATGTTTCTCTGATTTTCTCCTTGATAAAGACAAGGTATTGACTTCAGAAGGGATACAATTTAATGATAACAATAGATAGTGATTTTTCAGTTTAAATATAGAGCATGCTGAGGCTGAAACCTTGCCTGGGATTCTGTGAAGCAATGGTTCTTTCTGAAAGGTGTGGAATGGAGCTGGCAAACTTCTTTTGAGAGGCTGACCCTGTTTGCTGGTCCTACTGCCATCATGTTGCATAGTCATATAGTGCTGCCCCTATAGATAAAGACAATACTTTTCCTGAAACTCTGATTATCTGTGATTAGGATAGGGAATATATTAGGAATTATTCCATGGAAAAGCACATAAACCAAGAAAATATTTCACAGAACTCTGCCATAAGGTGCACATTTCCCTTTGGTTGCAAGACAGTATTGCAGAGTTACAGCTCTAAATGGCTCTTGAGGGCACTGAGGAGAATGACCCCAGTCCAATCCCAAATAAACATCAGAGCACCCAATCAGAATATGCTCCTGAGTCACAAACTTCCTTCCTTCTAATTGCTGTGACTCAGTAGATTTGCATCTTAATGAGAATTAGCTATATTGAAGTCAACAGTGATGAAATGCATGCAATAATTCCTGTGTACATTCAATACAGATATTCTGGTGTAGCACCTTTAGCCTGACAGCAGCCGTGGTCTGTAGTTTGCAGTAAGAGGAGCCATCAATGACACATTTAAACAAAGACAAAACATATCCTATGTGTGCATGTGATTATGAAATCAGAGGGGGATGTGGGGGCATATAGTCTAGCTGGCTGTTAACAGCCTGAATTTTACAAACAAATGAAAAGAGAATGACAAATTAGTGACATTAATCTTCAAGTGATTCTGTTTGGTTCTCGGTGGTCATTTTTCTTGAAGGGAAGCCCAGAGGACCTCTCTGGAGTGAAACTGTGGAACTTATAAGCAACTATTACTACACACTTCTGTTATTCAGAAAAATGTAAAATAAATGATTCTGGATTGCACCAGAAAATTGCTGCAAAGTAGTCATGGGTGAAATTAAGCTTCAGTTGTTGTTTTGCTTGTTTGGGAAATATTAGGGAACATCTGTAGCTAGAAGGTACGTCCAGAGTGATTTTCTGGCTTTTTCAGTGCTCTTCATCCCATTTCTAAAGGCAATAAAGTGGAATAAAGAACTTCAGAAGGGCATTTAAACAGAAAAAGGCTGAACCTTTGCATTGAGACTCTGCTCAGAAAAAAAGGTACAACATATTAATAGAACAAACCTTACCAGGATTGGAGAGAAAAGACAGACTTTCTTTTCAGTTGAATGGCAGTCAGTTTTTCAATTAATGTCATGTTAAGAGAATATGTAACTTTAGATCTGAAATGTATTTATTTTTACCTCTTTGTCTTACAACATTTACTTTCTAACTTAGCTTGAGTGTCTTCTGAATCTTTTTGCTTCTTTACCCCACATTTTGATATACAGGCCTAGCAGACATAAGCTACAAGAGAAAGCAGGAAAGAGCAGGTTTCAAAAGAATCCGCCTCTAGAACACAGGCAATTTGTTGAGGCCTCTAGCATTTTTATATCTATTAAAATTTTATCTAACCACATCTTGTCCAGAAGTCTGAGAGTGATTTTGGGGATATGAGAGATTACTTTGTTCAAATCTGCAATGAGCATTATAAAGAATGTCAAAATTTTGTTATAAGCATTATCTGTGGAGGTTGTAAATGAGCCTTTCCTAGGTAAATCTTGATATCTTCCTAGAGTTTCAAACTGCAGTAAGGCTGTAATAAATGCTGTCTTTCTGACCTTCTCAGCTTATTGAAATAGTACTTTCCTGAATGCATAATGTTTTTAACATTGATTGGCATTTAGGAAAGTGTGGCTTTGTCAAGACTCAAAAAAAAATCTTATCTCATGGCAAAAAGGAGTGAGGAGGGGTTTTTCTCACTAATTATTTATGCCTTGGGATAGCTGCTGAGACAACAGATGGGTTCATGTGTCCATGCTGCACAACACAAAACAGGGTAAGGACCATGTTTCACCTCAGGTATCTCTTTCCTTATAAACACAGGGAATACGTGAGTATTCCCAGATCTCATTCTGACCAGAAGTTTTATCTCAGACATGAAAATATTTCTATGCAAGATGACCCAGATTCACGGCCTTGTAAGGATGTGGTTTCAATAAATCTGCCTTTTCCAGTGAAAGGAAGCATTTTGGCACAATCTTCTGTGCTGGTGTTGGTAACAATTCAGTTGTGCTCGAGAGGAGCCAGAGGAACTGGGCAGGTTCCCACTGCTGAGCAGCAAATTCAGTGCCACATTGTGTGTTCAGCAGGGGCCCCTCTGGATACACTCCCACTACCTGGCCAGAGGGTTGTTTGGTGCAGCAGGAGGCCTCTATGCATGATTCCCTGGCTGGAAATATGCAACAAGGGTCCAAAATCCGGTGGGAGCATTTCGGGTTGCTGTTTGCCAGGTTCTCGGTCACCTTCCTGAAAGGAAAAGCTGATCTCTAAGTGGTGACTCAGTCCCCAGCCTGAGGACACTCCTTACACCTGTGGTTCCTTTCAGAAAGGACATCAGATCTTCTTCACGGCAGATGTGGATGGACCTCGTCACTGTTTAGCACTTGTTGCACACTTCAGCTTCCTCAATAATGTGGAGAAAAACTTCCACTGCCAATGACTACAACTATCAACAAAACAATTTATCAAAAAATGACGTCAGGATATCAATCAAGATGACAAGTTTTACAAAACTGACCTTTGTAAGCCAGAGAGAACAGGGTGAAAGTCACTTTGCATTCTGAATAATACCCATAAAGTGCAGTGCAGGTACTGCAGCCACTTTAGCAGTGTGGGCACAAATGATCTGTGGTGTGATTTAGATAATAACAAGAAAAGTGTCGGTTCTCTCTATCCGGCCCTAAAGCTCTATAGGCTGACCTCAGAACTGAGATTTAAAAAGAATCTGTAATGTTAGCACCTAATAATGTTGTGATATTACTGTGTTCTTTGAAATCCCATTGGAAGTTTATAGCACTTTATAGTGATTTCATATTGATTTAGCATCAAAGATTATCAAAATGTAATTATTGGAAAAACCCAAAGGTTATGTCCTTTCAGTGAGCCGGAGTCTGAACTTGCTGCTTTTTTTCACTCCCATCCAGTTGCAAAATCCTGCCTCAGAATTTTGCTGTTTTCAAAGCTTTCAAAAACAGCGTTAATGATCCAGTTTAGGGAGGAAATCAGTCTAGAATTTATCATAAGGTGCCGATAGGAACCTGCCTAGCTAGGACCAGCACTAGCAAGTTAATTAGACTGTGCCCAAGGCTGGGACAACTGATGAGGTGAAACTGCAGGCTGCAGCTGGGAGTTTATGCAATTCATCATCAGTTAACACAGCTGTACTGAGCTGCAGACAGAATCTCTCCGTGGTCCAGAGCTCTGCTTGGCTGACTGACTTGGGCTGACTTGAACCTGTGGTTGCTGGAAGGAGCAGTTCAGTGAAGACGAGCTCCAGGAGAATCTTTAGTGTTTAGCCCACTCCTTGTACCTCCTATACTATTTCCCAACAGATCCTTTCTACCTCAAATCAATTTTATTTCAATTGATAGCCTACTGTCCAAAAAATAACTCATTTACCTGGTTCTCTGAGTCTCGCTGCGGTTTGCCAAAATTATTTTGAAATTTGGTTTTTTTCTGGCAAGTCTGTGAATAGAAAAAGCAGGCAGACTTAACAGCATCTATGTCCTCTAGCAAAACAAAAGTGCACATCTTCAGTATAGGAGGAGGAGAAGAAAGGGGGAATGTGGGGCAGCAATTGGACTGAAACTGTTATTCCAAGTACTTTTTCCCTTAGTACCATGGTTCAGAGAATCATCTGAGGCTCTCTAAGCCATCTTCTGCTTGTATTCTGAGATCTGCAGGTCAGTAATTGTCTGATACATACATCTGGCTTGCTGTGAGCAGTCTTAATTCTGTTTAAAGTGTTAGCTGTCTCTGATAATAAGTTATTATACAGGCCACCAAAGAACTGACATCTCTTGTAAATGAACACAGCAGGAATGCAGCAAACACCATCAGTGGTGTCCTGGATAGGAGAGGAGAACAAAATTCAGTGATTTATTTCTCTGTGACAGTTTCACTGCCTTTGTTCTTTAAGGCTTCTGTCGTTCCTGCTCCATTTGGGGAGATGTAGTCCCGTTAACTCCAGGCCAAACTGATGATGTTTCACTTGCATCCACTGTAACTGTATCTCTAGATCTGTGGAGAGTTTTCTTTTCCTTATGGGCTTTTTTAATTATTATTTGTTTGAGGAAAGGATAAACAAGGTCTATGTGCTAAAGGATTCAAATCCAGTTGTCCCAGCCCAGCTCCCAGCCTGTTTCTAGTTTGCCACAGTCTGAGTGCAGAAGAATATAACTCCTTTCACAGAAACACAACGTGGTTGGCAGCCACAGTTTCCCACCAGAGACTTCTTCAAAGGCCATCCCAGTGGAAGCAGGAAGGGCAGAGCACAGGACATGGGACAGCCAGGAGCTGGGAGTGTGGCCTTGCTGTGACCTGCTCATTCTGTGTTCATTCACAGGAGTGAAGGGGAATTCCACCTATTTGTCACTCCACTGCTGCCAGTGCTTTTCTGTTGAGCTGCCAGAGGTACACCTTGTGTTGTGAAGGTTCACTAGAACAAGCACAGATTCAGTTCATGAGCATTGTCTGCCCATATTTTGCTGCCTATATCTTGTTCATTCAAGGTTTGCATCAGAAAATATTTGGAGCTGACATAAATATAGGTGCAGAATTTCAAACCCAGTTATGCTGAGAAAAATGCCATCAGTGTTTTTTTAATAAACAGATAATGTCAGTTCCCCTCCCCGGTGCAAAGACACATGGTGTCAATAGATACAATTACTGTGTTGTAATTTAATTTGGAAGGCTACTGGCAGACAAACAGGCAAGCAGTTTAGCGAGATTGATGTAAATGGTGGATTATTTAGGATAGATATGGATCCAGTCTAAAACCAGGAGGTTTCTTCTGTGTGTCTCACATAAGTATTGAGAAAGACTTAAGTTAGGGAAAGTGATGTTTGTTTTTCTGAAATGTCTTTATTTCTAAAGCCTGCAGCTGAACTGAAATAGGACCTGGATCCAAAACTAGTAATAGTAAATTGTTTTCCTAAACTAAATTCAAACCCTGAGTTTTCCTAATACCCTATCAAGTTTTGCCCTTGACTTTGCTTTGAGATATCTTATGTAGGAACTCTAATTTAATTGTATGTAACAATCAGTTATAACAACACTGTTGCTTATTCAAATCCCAGGTTTGGGATAACCCAGGTTTGCTGAGAGATCATATAATGGGGTGCCCTCTTATTCCGATAAACACAACAAATTGCTTTAAATAACGTGCCTTAAGGCAAACATACAAAGGTGAAAGTTCCTGCAATTCTGCAGTGCTTTCCCAGTGTTATTCCCTTGAACAAGGCAGCAGTCACAGTGTGTACATAGGTGATAAGTTTTGTTTAAAGCAGTTCAATGAACATAAAGGTTTTGTTCTGAGCCTTAAAGGGCAGTAAACTTTATGGCACATCATGCAGCCAGCCTTCTTCCTAACACCAGCCTAATTATGCACCCAGTACTTTAAAAATGAGGCACTTATGCAGATGACCCAGGTGTAAACACAGAATAACAGAGAGTGTGCCTTAGTTCCCAAAATTTACAGGTTAGCCCCGCATACTGAACTTTTCACACAGACTGTGCTTCAGCAGTTCCTGGCAATCAAACATACAGGTATTATTATTTCTTTTAAAAAAATTTGATACCGATCATTTTGGGCAGGCTGTGTTCAGGGGAGTGGTGATCTTGAATGTTTATCCTTGGGTATGCTGAAGTTGGGAGAGCTGGGATAGAAGTCATGGAAATGCTTGCCAGTCTCCTTTCTTACAAGCCTTTGGCAGTCTGGATTCTTACTTTGTCTGCGAGGCACAGATTAGGCTGGGGCATGGAGATGCAACCATCACTGTTTCAAAGTGACTTCTTTCCTGCGATGCCTGAGTTTCCCTTCAAAAATGGAGTATAAAGGCTTTTCCGTTGAAGAAATGAGGGTGAATTTGCTGTGAATTGATGGCATGCCATCTTTTCTGCTCCACGTACTCCTTCATGCAGTCTCCATGGTCATGGTTAAAGCATTCCCTGTCCCCCGCCTCTCCCAAATGCAATAGTTATAAGTGATGGAGAGATGCCAACTAAAGCTGAAGGGAACCTGCTGTGGTGGTGTGGAGAGCCACAAACTGCTTTATTTATCCTGGCACAACGTTAATCAGCTGTCCTGCACAATCAGTTCCATGTCTCCCTTGTTAACAATTTAATTCTCCCTGTGAAAAAGGGAGGGAGAGGATGATGGATATTTATAGTTCCCTCTTTGTGACCTCCCATTTAGTGCCACCATGAGGAGCCAGGAACTGCCTTCAGTATGAGCCCCACCCGGGGTGTCCAAAATACACTGACCAGAACAGGCTAATGAGGAGTCTCCATGCACTGAATGAATTTATTCATTATATATATATAAATAACTCACTTATTGCAACTTTTTCTGCTTCCAAGGCATCCTTTTCTTTATAAATCTGCATTTCCCTCTTCTCTGCTTCCTGCCCAAGGAGTATTTAGTTGTGCAGTGGGAAACAATGGTTTTGGGGAAAAAAAAAAAATCACCTTTCTGAATTACAACTGTGGGTTCAGTTGAACTTTAAGAGGTGGTCATGTTGCAGGCCAGTTCTTGATCTGAACAAAATTATATCTCCTATTCATAGAGTTAAAGGCTTCCACATGGAATTAGTCAAAGGAAAACAGAAGTAAGTTCAGGTAAGTGGCAAAAACAGTAAAAAAGAGAGGGGGAAAATGGAAATATTCAACCAGACTAGCAGAAAACCTTGAGCATAAATGCATAAAAAGACGGGTTTGAAGGCACATGGGTAAGGGGTGGGTGGCTGTACTAGCACGAGCAGCAGTGTCTGAGGCAGAAATGAGAGCAGTGGTGGTAGCTGGGACAGGAGCAGATGTGGAAATAGCACCAGCAGTGATATCTCCTCTCACTGCACACCCAAACCATGCACTTAGGGGTGGCCAAATGGACTGTGAGAGAGCAAACAGACCATTATGGCCCTTTGTACAAGTATGTGCTGGGATAAATGGGGCTGTGCAGGGCGTGATGGAACAGGAGGTGCTGTGTGTGCTCAGCAGCCGGGAGCCAGGCCACGATGAGCAGCAGCCTCTCAGCAGAGGGGCCTCTCTTCTTTCTGTAAGGAGCAACAATCAAACCACTCCAGGATTTTCAGATAAACTTTTAAGTTTTTTATTCATTATCTGTTAGCTTAGTTTAGTATTTTTATTTTTTTAAATGGGAAAATACTTTGGACACCGAATGTGTCTTTTTTAGAAGATTAATACATTCCTAAATACATTTCTTGGACTCCAGGATGGCTGTCACAATTCCTATTCATTTTCCTTTAAAAAAAGTTGCAGTAGTCCCTTAGCTGTTGCAAGTACACATTCTCCCTTTGAAATACATTTCACTGCAGCAATTTGTAAGAGCAGAGAACCATCCTCTTGCCCTCTAGTGTTGCCCAAGTGTTTGAAAAATGGTACTTTAATCCTTAATTAAAAATTAGTAACTATTAAAAATTAGTTATGTCAGCTGTCTTTGCAGTAGGTTTGGATTAGGCATGTACATATATGTGCATGTGCAGAATCATTAGATTTCCCATCCAGTCCTTTTAAGTGTTCACACATTTTAGAATCTCGATTTGTTGCCTTAATTGGAAAAATACAGATATATATCCAAGACTCTTGTTGCCTTTGAGCATAAAAAAGACAAGAGAGTACTCTATGAATAGACTGTGTGAAATATAAGTTGCTTTAAAGAACAGTTTTTAGAGGAGTGGGGCTTTGATTCAGCAGATTTTGAATCTAAGCACTGCTGCTTAGTCCTGCACTTAGGAGTGGCCAGGCTGCAGCAGCAGAGATTGCTCAGAGCTGTGCGTGACTGCTTTGAACAGTTCCTGCACTGTTAATTCTGTTAATCAGAACTGTGTGTCTGTGCTGTGGGCATCTCCCAGCACTTTCTCCCACTGGCCAGGCTCTGGCCTTCCATGCCCATGAGCACAGCTCTGCTGCCATTGCTGAGTGTGCCTACAAGTCTTTACCCACAAATAGAACCTAAAAATGTCCAAACGATTAATTGTAATAATAAAGAAATTTTCCCCTGTGCAAAGATGTCTAATGGTGCTTTAACCTTGGAGCTAACTTTTAGATCTAAATTCTAATTTCTAGTAAACTTGGGATTAAAATGGAGATGTTGACACAGCAGAATCGCTGCCATAAAGAGAGGGAGTCACACGCTTTATTGTAACAGCTCTTGATTGCCTAGCAAAGAAATGCATAATGAATAAACATTATTTTAAAGGGCTTGATAGCACAATGAATTTTTCAGTGGGAGAAACAGAAGACAGAGTATTTAAAAATACATGAGTTTCATATTTGATTATAAGTCAAGAAGCAGCAGAAAGAACCAAGAAAATTGATAGCAATGGCAGCAGGCACCAAGCTTTCAGTCTTGAATTAATGAGGTTATTCATAATAGAGAGGGAGTGACATAGTGATTAGTTAATTACTGTGCAGAAACATACAATTAATGCAGAACTGGAATTAGTATACAATGAATTAAAATGCCACATAATGCAAACAACAAAACTGAGAAAGAAACCTTGATTGTTGATTGAAGGTGTTATAACAGGAAAAAGTCTGTTGAAATCACAATAGTTTAGCTATCAACATGTTTCACTTGTGTGATCTGATTCCAACCTGTTAGTAGGAGTGCCGGGATGGAGAGTGGAGTGCATCGATTACAAACTTCTGTGCATGTAGGGGCAAACGAAACTGTAGGGCCAAGGGGCTGCAGAGGCAGACTGATAAGAAGTTTGTGGGCATTGTAACAGGAATCTTCTGCAGCTTTTGATAAAACTGATATATATTCAGCCTGACTGGTGTATCAGCTGTCCTGTCATTGCTGCAAGGACTGCTGAGGCAGAGAGGAGAGCGGTTGCAGCCCATGAATCCCACACAGAAGCCTCTTGCACGGGTGCAGGGTGGCTGGTTTGGGGTACGTTTAGCACCATGCAGGAGTGAGGGCTGGCTTTGCTCAGGGCTGTGGGGGTCTGTTCTGTGTGATCTCTGTGCACCACAAAGAGCAAGGGCAGCTGCCAGGTCAGGAGCAAAGGGTGTGTACCAGGACAGTCCCTTTTCCTTCTGAGGGAGTGGGGGTTAGAAAAGATTCGATTGTGTAAGGGAAGGAAATATCTCAAACTGCACCACACTATAACTTAGAGCTGCTCTAGGTCTATTCTAAGCTCTGTCAGTGAAAAAAGCCTTTTCATTTTCTTTCTCTCTCTCTATTTATCTCTCTACCTATCTTCTGTATAACAGCACTAGCTACAGCTGCTGCCCAGCAGCAACCAGCACGCTCCAGGCTGCATGGGAGCTGCAGGGACTGTGCTCCAGCTCCCAGCAACCTGACAGAGGGCTGCAAAACCTTGGTCTGCAGCATCCTGCATTTGGCAGAGCATTTCTGCAGCCGTTCAGAGTTTGAAAGTGTACAGGTTTTTAACTTAGATTGCAGAAAACTGAGCTTATAGCATTGAAAGATCAAATTTATTATCTTTTTCCATTTAGCAATGTAAATAAGAGCGATATTTTAGAAATAAGATCTGATTTCTATCCTAAGTAATTAAAAATCTGAAGTGGAAAAGTAATTTATAGTAGTGTTGTACATAAAGATTTCCTTAAGGAATTAAGTCAAAGAGAAAAATTAGAACAGGAGCATTTTGCAGAAGGTGATTTATATGTGGAAATGTATAGTTATGATCACTGGTTTATCTTACTGGATTTTTGTTATGGTCTAACATGTATTGCATTGTTGATAGTTTAGTTGGGCTGCATTAGAAAGTCACTGGTAATTGCGTTTTCCTGGGACATAGAACTTTTCCCTTTACCCTTTTACTTCAGTTGAGTTACAAAGATCAGTAAATTAACAGCAAAAACATTTTTTAAAATAAGTATAGTCAAGTATTATGTCACTTTTATGTCAATACAAAAATATCAGTGGTATATATTGTTATAGGAATCTAAAACTGTAAATGCTTCTCGACAGAAACAGGAAAACCAATTAGCTGTGATAAATTTAAGTCTCTGACAGAAAGAAAGCTTTAATCTTAAAAACTGGCCAAG